>UFQX01000024.1:1405177-1743102 GCA_900497675.1 Arapaima gigas | reverse complement strand
AAAAACTCAAAAATACCCCCCCCCCCCCCCCCGTGAAAAAAAAGATTGTTTTAAATGAAATACCCTCTTTAAGAGTGTTGGATCTAGTTTGCTGTCATTCCCCAGTTTGTGTGCCGTCTTGTGTTTTTCTTCTTGCTTTCTTTTGAGATGTTTTAGATGAGTCTTCTGGGTCTTGCAAAGTATCTCTCGCTCCAGACCTCAGGAGAACACAAAGGGGCTCGGAGCAGCCTTCTCCCAGCCCCGTAAGGCAGGTGTGTGATGCGACATGACTTGTGTGATCCTGCAGAGGCAATAGAAAAAGAAAAAGAAAAAAAGCTGGGGTATAATCATGGCAAAGCAACTCAGGTTCACAGAAATGCTAATGTTTTACCAAGCGCTAACAAAAACAAAACACGTATTTTTAAAAAAAAAAAAAAAAAAAAAGCTACACCTGTCAAAACTCTCCCAGGATGCATTTGCATAAAACATTAAGTCCAACGAAATGATTCCACCTGACAAGCTGAGCTGGAATGAGCACATTGCCCATGGCAGGCAGTTTCTTGCAGACGGCACATCCCTTCCTCTTCAAGCCCCTGTTCCAAGAACAGTGTTGCAGGCGCAGTGATGGCACCGCCATGTGATTAATCTCTGTCTTTTTTACTCACTTTTACTGCCCCTCCCCCTAAGCCAATAACTAGCCATAAAAATTAATTTTCCCTGCTCCTAGGAGATGCTGCACTGGGATGGATGCGTATGTTCTAATGCGGCACAGAAAGCACAGTGTAAACTGTGATTTTGCCAGGGAAGCAATGAAATTACCAGGCCCATGCAAGAACCACCATCCACACCACTATATTGGCTGCTGGATGTAACAAACCCATTTATGTGCCCCCCTTTGATATTAATACTTACTAGTGTATCAGATGGAGAAGGGTAATAATTCTTAAAAATGTAGAAAAAACTATACTGATGTGTGTGTTTTGCAGAAAAGGCATTGCTTTGTTTTCAGTTGCAGTAAGAATGAAAACATTCATATCCTTCCATCCTGCTTAAAAATCGCCCAGAATGCATCATACTGCAGTGAAAGATGGCTTATAGATTAAAGGAAAAAAAAATCAGTTTATGGGATCTTCTCTCCTCTTAGACAGTGCCGTATAGAGTGATATTTTCTTGGTTATTGGCACACGGAGGCTCTGGGAGAGGAGGCTGATAAGGCGTGACAGCGCAAGGAGCAGGAGTGAGCCTCAGAACGACAGGCCCAGTCACAAACCCCGGCGAAGCTGTCACACTGAAGGACTCCTCAAAAGGAGCTGTCTGTGTGAGCGTGTGTATGTGTGGCTTGGGTGGGGGTGCACTGTTGACGGAGGTGCTGCTTCGTGCATCGTCCCTCCGTCTCCAAACGGGGGGCCTCTTGCTTGGCTCTGTGCTCTGCCTTCGGGCTCCTGGAACTTTTTCCCTGTCCTGAAGATGTTTATGCGTATTCGCATTCATGCAGATTTGCGCACTTGGCACTATTACCCAAAAGCAATGCGTCAGAAAACAATAAATGTTTTCATCACCCAAATGATGCACCAAGAGCACAGTAACATTAGACACTGGTACTTCAGTACAGCATGATGTAAATCAAAAAGTACTACACAAATGATATAGCTAAAAATATATTAGAAATTAGAGATTCAACACGCATATTTAAAAAAAATTTTAAAAGAGCAGCAAGATTGCCACACTTTTATATATATTCTTTTAGTGGGCTTATGATATCTTCCATAAAGAATTGAAGGAAAAACAGCAGATTTTTTTCCCCTTATGCCTTTACTCTACAATATTAGCAACCTTTAGTATCACTATCAGTAAAGCGCTCAGAACATTTTTTAGACAGCAGAAATACCGGTGTACGCTTTATCTGTTTCAACAACCTGTTTTTCTTTGAGGCAACTACATCTCCCAAATAAAAAAAAAAAACACTGAGGTGTGTTTGATCAGACCATATCCTCTGCTCCTATGGCCTGGAGCACGACTCATTCCATCTGAGGAGGTCTAGCAATGACCTCACTCCAAAAAAAGAAAAAAAAGGGTGTCTCCTGACTGGATGTAAACTATCCATCTTTTGAATGTTATCTGGTTTCAATCAATTCTTTTTTGTATTTTTAATGCCTTAGAAATCTGATCCTTTTGTCTGATCTGATCTAACTGTCATGCGTCCATAGTAAATCTGTACTCAGTGAATGTTTCCCTCTTCCTCTTCAACATTTTGGATTTTTTGCATTGAAAGTGATAATTAACACCAATTCTCTGCAAGACCAGTAAAGTTTCACCCACTAACACCAGAATAGTGTTAAAGGAGGACCCAGTTCAATGTTAAGCTGTCCAAGGGGCCCTGATTCTGCTTTGGAAACAGAAATCTGGATAACTGAAAGGTGAGTGAAGGTGGCAGGCCTCTGGTTGAACTGAGAGTGGAGGGGTGTTCAGGAATGCAAGATTTAAAAAAAACTTGGTCTGGGATAATCACAAGATCCTGGAATGTCCATATATCTACCTGTCAGTGGCTTTCCTACAAAAGGGGATCACTGGAGGCCAGAGGAACGCCTGCCTCTCCTCCTCACTCTATGCTCCAGCTGAGGGAGGACAGAAGAGAAGAATGAGGTGATTGAGGGATCAAATACGGACCTGTGAAATGACCCCCACTGTTTAACATTCTTGCCACACTTTTTTTTGCCTGAAGTTAATTTCAAATGGTAAGCTTCAACATTTGAACTGTTACTGGGAAGTCAGTGAAATCTTCCTCTCATTCGCCCAAATAACCTGGAGCTCCCACAGTTGAGACACATGACTGGGGTGAATAAAAACTGAGCACACCAGAGACTTATGGGTTTGGTTGTGATTTACGTCGTGTGCACCCCCCCCACGTGGAATATTTCAGTCAGTGTTTTGCTGTTCAGCAGTTGCCCTGTGGGACCGCCAGTTTAAAGCAATGTAGCATTGTGAATCTTGGTGATTTATGTGCTCAGCAAACCCCCCCCCCTTCTGATGAGTGGCAATTTCATTATTTATTTGTGTGTTTGCACATTTGCTTTATTTAGTATCTACTGTAGCTGAGCCCCATGTGTATCTGGTTTTGGTGCCTGATTTCTGTTGCTGTACTCTGGCAGCATAATGGTTACATGGCTGCTGCAATTACATTTAAGTATCAAATTTAATGCATGTCTTTTTATAACCCTGAAAATCCTTAAAGTGGGAAAATGTTGGCGGTTCAGTTATCTTTAAGGTGAGAGGGTAGAACATTAAGAATAACACATAGGAGGCAGGATGACAGAGCACTCGTGTGAATTTGTGAGTAGATGGACACATGTTCAGAAGTTACCTCGGATCTTGCCGTTTGCTCCCTTGAGAAAAGTGCTAAACCTGAAAAACTTTGGACAGTTTGGGTTATATTTAAAGTTTGCTGATGTTTATATTCCACTTTAGGTTAAGCAGTCTGTTGAGCAGTTAAAACAGTCCTTTCATGCTAGCAAAGAATAAGTATCACGCTGTGCCACATGTGTTGATCCAAGGTCTGGCCCCAGCGAATAATGGCATACATCCACTGAGCCATACTTCACTTGACTCCCCACCAGAGGCTTTATATTGCCTAACACCCTGTATAGCCCAGTTCCATGCTGTATTTAATGGTTGATTTACTGGGTGGGCAGAAGAAAACTGGACAACAGAACTGCTAGCAGTTATTATAACAGACTCTCTAATTTCCAAGAGGACCCCACTGGAAACAAATGTGCTTTCCCAATCAAAACAAAAATTGGATTGCCATAAAACCCAGCTTTGTGGTTTATTTAAAGGAATTACTTTCATTTGTATTGACAGTAGTTGAACACGAAGCCTTTTCCCCCACATTTAATTACCAAAGCAATCGACTGACAAAGTGATTTAATTGCCGTCATGTAAAGTTTCAGGATGCGTTTTGTGAGCTGTCTGTGTTCGCTTTTAATCAGCTAATTTAGAATACAAACTTGTGGCACTAGGATGTGCCCATGCATTAAAATTCTTATTAAAACCTTACCTTTCAAATTCCCTGTCCTCAGGCTTCAAGCATATCTTCAGTCATTATTCCAGTCCTTTTAGTTTGTCCTTAGTTTGTTCCAGTCTTGGGAAATTTACATGTGCTAGATTTCAGGTGTTAGTAAGTAGTGGACAGGGGGTCAGAAGGTTTTACAATGTAATCCAAGGTGAGCTTTAACTGATATCCTTCTCCACAAATGCAAATAAACTAGATGTCATGTTACTTATTGTATTTTATATGTCATCTTTAAAGCACCCTTTAAAACCAGGTCGCAGGGACCTTTGTATCAAGGTGTATGGTTAACCAGACTGGAATAACTGAGGAAAAATCAAACTGAAACCAAATTATGTTGATAACCTGTGGTCCTGCATTGGACTGGCTCTATTCACATATGAAATCTCTACAATGCTGTACAAGAGATGGTGGGGAAACCTTTTATACAATGACGAACCCATACTCAAATAGTGCCAGAAACTTCTCAGCCATTTTTCAAGACAACTTGTAGCACCAGCCCGTGGACTAAAAGGGCAGTTGAAAGATGTCTCCTACCCTTGGCTATAGCAGCTTTTGCCTTTGTAAATAGTGCACCACATTCTGCAGTTGACTGGTTTCTCTAGAAAAGAGGTAGCACTAAAACTGAGTATAGTGTTAGGATGCATAAAATAACAGTATTCAATAGGCAGTGAGTTCCATCATAAATAGTACAGTAGAGTCCACTTAAGGATATCAGAAAGTGGATAATTTGCCTAAGTGGATACGGCTTTAGTCCTGTTCACTTCGAAGGAATACAACTTCCAGGAAGTGAATACCTGATAAGTGGATAATAAGCTTTAATGCATAAAATTTTCCAGTTCTGTAGCCCATATTCCAGTGTTAATGACAATGGTTAAGTGAATACACACTATCCGTCCCTTTGGTGGATGTAAATCAGTTAAACTGAGAACCCCACCAGGGTGACTTGTCACTTTCCAGCCAGCAAGTGGAATGGTTGTGTTGGTCACATCGATCCCTGCGTAACTGCTGCGTGGACTGCATCCCAAGAACAATGACCACAAACCACAGCACATAAACCACTGACTACAAACTGGCTGCTGTCTGTGGTTTGACAAGAGAACATGTTATATATCAGTTGATGTTTGCGTTTAAAGCAAGCATTTACCTCTTTCAGGGATTTTGTAACAAAACAGTTTAGTATAATGAAATCTTTAAGTAAAACAAAAAAGGTTGCTGGTTTATGGATTCTTTGTCACTTCCTGAGAATGTGGGAGATGGTGATCCCACAAACACTACCAAGGGTCTCCCTTTGTTGGTAGCCTTGCTACAGGCAGCAGATATCGTGCGTCATTTTATGGACACCAGCAGCTGCACCTTTTATAAATGTTTATACAAATTTCAAAATGACATTATTCAATTTGAATGTAAAATGCTGCATAATGGACTATTTTGCATAGAAATAGCTAACTCTAAACACTTCTGAGGACTAGTACATGTGCATAAATAATAAAATACATTGTTACGTGACTACGTGTATATTTGTTTTCTGCAGATAATTTCTCTTATGTAACACACACCTACAGTTAAGTGCATACTTAGCATAACTGGATACCACAGGTTCGGGTCTAAAGCTGTTCACTAAAGCAGACTTCACTGTACCACGTTCCATGTTCCATGTTCCAAAATCATGTAGGACAAACTTTATTTGCTTAGTGTAAAAATAGAACATGATTGTATCTACTGAAACACTGCATGTACATGGAGATCATGAAGAGTAGGCCCATATTTATTACCTCATTCCACAGTTACTGCATATTTTATATACTGCTGCCTATAAGCGTGAAGACACTTGTGAGCATCCAGTAGCTTCCATTTGAAATACTGATGTCGAAGCACTATGAAGTTTGGCAATGAAAGCACATTACCTTGAAAGGAGGCTTCTCTGGATCGAAGCAGCCCTTGAACAGAACAGAGCGTTGCACTTTGAAGTTGGCTGGATGTTACAGCCCGCTTAGAATGCACAAATGGGGAATAAGCTGGTTTCCTTGTGCCTGCTGGCTCGGGACTCCAGGGGCACAAAGGAAATGCTCGAGGAGAACTGGGGCTCAGAGCAGCCAACAAGCACTAAATGCAAACATCAGGGGGGCCTAAGACTTGAAAGCCAAAGACTTTGTAGGCAGCAGTGAGTTAGGATTTTGGATTTTGTAGCCAAAGTTGTATGTTTAATTCCGCAGAGGGGAATAAATGTACCCCTCAGAATGGTGGCCTAAAGTGCCTCATATATCCTTCACAGCCTCCAGTGGACCCAAACATCCCACAGTGTAAATTAGATTGTAAATTCACTGTGAATAGAGTATCCACCAAAAACATCTGATTATATGTAGAATTCAGCAACAATTGATCACAGATAATGGTGCAGTAGGATTACAAGTTGACTCCTGCTTTTTCTCTATTAGTGCCTGCTGGTACTTATGTACGCATCTCAGGCTTACAGACCCAGCACTGCTGGGACACACTGCTTGTCATGCTAATGAAGTGACTCTATCGGTTGCAAAGTAGTGATGAGCTGTGGATCAGAACCCTTAGCCACTGTTCAGGCGTAACACCGGCAGTCAAAAATAAAACCTTTTTGTATACAACTGCAGTACAGCCCCATGCAAAAGCCAGCCCTGCTTTGTTGCTCTTCATTATTAAATATTATTTTCCTGTTCTGGGATTTAATGAAAAGAAAGGACAATTTTATTAAAATATATGTCATTTCAAAAATAGTAAACTTTTATGTCAGTTTGTTTGCAGGGGTATTAACACTCTTAGCTTACTTGGTCTGTGTATGGTGTTTATAGTCCAGTCTTGACACAGTTGCTATAACACGCTTAAGTAAAACTCTCATCCTCATCTGGTTTACTGACAACTGTGGTACAGCAGAGTTTGTTTTCTGCTTTTGTTACTGGAGCAATTATTTTAGTACAGTACATAAAAAAAGATTCTGTCTGGCAGTTTCTGAGTGAGGCAGGCTAAAAGCCTGCGGGCATAATCTGTGCGTATTTTAAAACCTAGCCATTTCAGATTTCTGAGTGGTAGCTCATAAATCAGTGTCTCTTAAGTACAGGCCTGGGCAGCAAAGTTCCTTGGATGAAAGCAATGATGTGTTGAAAGATAGTGCCAGCCTTGTCGTACTCCTCAGTGGGACCTAACAATGTCTCTTTCGTGTTATTTTTCATGGAGTGTGATGAAACACAAATGTATTGGCAAATTCCAAAAATGAGAGTCATCATCATCATCATCGTTATTATTATTATTATTATTATTATTATTATTATTATAACTTCATAGCAAAGTACCTTTTTGGTTCACTGACCAATGTGACTCACCTCAGGATAAGTAGTTACTACTACTACTACTACCACTACTACTACTAATGATGATAATAATAATAATAATAATGATAATAATAATAATAATACTGAATATATTTAATATTTATATTTATATACAGAAATACACACATATATACAACATAGTTTAATAAATAATAAATAAGGATGCATAAAAAAGAAGACAAATTAGTGCATAAATTGGACTGTATTCTGCTGTCCATTGGGGCTTAACATCCACCCAAAACTCACAACAGCAGCCACTAGCATACTGACTGGGTCCTCAGGAAACAAAGGATTAGTGTTAGCGCCTGACAGGATTTGATGAGTGAAGTGTTTCCTGAGACATGTACCTTGCAGGATGGATAACAGGGCTTGTGTTCCTGTGTCCTGAGGCCTGCGTTCCAAAGCTACCACCCAGAAAACTTAGGTTTGCTTCACACATCTTACAAAAAGTCTGGTAGATATCTTGTGACTCAAGGGGATATGCATCATATCATAATTCTCCAAATCACCATTTTTGATGTAATCACATTCATTATAAAGAGTTGTGTGGCTGTGTGTGCTGTGAGGTTGACTACAAACATTAAACAAAATATAAGTGAACAATTTGTATGACTGAACCTGGCAGTACCAGCCAATAGTCTTTGCTCTTCCATTTGGACATGGCATTACACATAACCGCCCCCTCTAACCCAGCTGCCTGTATCTGGTAAGAATTATTTGTGTCCAGGGCTCACATTCCCTGTAGAGCATAACCATGCTTTCTCCCACTGAAATGAGCGTAACGCAAAACAGGAGGCCAACTCTCGTCCATCGTCCACCGCATTAACCTCAATCAGCCCAGAGAAGGGATCCGTGCACTGGGAATGTGATACTTGAAGGAAAAACAGCCTTCCATGAGCTCTGGATTCTTGGCCCTCTGTGGTGATTTACTCCTGATTGGCTGCACTTTAACAATGCTTTCTCCAATACTTACAGGGCCAGGATAATAAACGTTTAAAGGCCTCAATTTTTTTCTCAACAGTTTCCTCTTCCTTGCTGGTCATCGCATCTGAATCCATTCACTCGTGACAAGGCAAGTCCCCAGAGCCCCATTCCCATGAGACCTTTAGGTCTGGAGTTATTGGAGCAGTTAGAAGGTGTTAATGGTCTTCCCTTTAAATAGCACATAAATTTCACATTTGTACCAGCTTGGTGTGTTGTAACTCTACTTTACATTTTCATCATTGCACTATGGTAACTTAATCTATACAGAGACCTTCTAGTCAAAGGTATCTGTGAACCCTGAACTGAAAAACAGAGCTTTATGTTGGGTGCTGAGATGCGCTTTTACAAAAGTGGTTTGAAATTTCTGGCAGGGGTAATAGATGGATACAACTTCTTTGAACTCTTTGCGACAACTAATCTATCTTACAGATGCTGTTCTGAAAGTCGGCTCTGGCAAAAGGACCCTGCTGTAGGTAACATGTTTCCATGCTTCCTGTCAGCATTCCATAAATAATAAGACATATCACTTAGTTTTCATGCTAATGGCAGGTAAAGTAAGACATGTCTTCCAGCATCCCTGCTGACAAAAAGGCAATTGAAACTGAACTGGATTGCTATGTAACCATTTAGGGAGTCCCGTCCTTTGGCAGCAAGTGTACATACCAAACTGTAACCCTAACAGACCTTTAATTCTGTACAGCAAGCATTTCATTTCCTGTTATGTATGACTCATAGAGTCTGTCACATAGGGAGGCAAGGGTTTCACTCACTTGGAAGAAACATGGGGGGCTGGTTGCACACATTTTGAGCAGAATTCTTTTTCACCTTTCCTCATGGCCTACGCCAGAGATGAGAGGGGCCCAGGGCAGGGGGTTGAATGGGTGTATCAATCAAGTGAAAGAATGCATACTTTTTACATACATTTGTTTGTAAAATACAAAGAGTGTACTTTTTGTTCATGTTTTTCAAGGGTGTCGGTAACATAGGGTTCCTACAGATAGATTGATATATAGGCCAGTGTCTCTATTTAGTTGTTGAACGCAGGCTGTCAGATATTACTATAATACCCATAAAGGCACTATGAAATAGTATCTTCCTCCTCAACAGTGTCTTTTGAGTTTCTATTTGTGTTTTTCTCTAATGGCAGAAAGTGGAAATGCAGGCTATTTTTGCTCTGCAAGAGAGATGTTTCAATAAATAAAACCATGAAGAAAATGCCATTATGATAAATAAATTAGGAAATGCTCATATTATTTAAAAAAATTGATTTGGGCCATTGTAAGATGCGGTACAGGTGTTTAAGGAACAAAGGACTAGGAAGAAACTGAAGCAGCTAGAATTTGTTAGCTTTTGTCTGCTGGAGAAAACTCCAGCAGACGTGTGAGCAGAACCAGGTGCTATGGTCAAATGAGACCAAATTGGAAAATTTTGCCACTCACACCATCAGCTTTTTTGGCTGCTAGTGACCCTGAGGCCATTGTTAAGATCAATGGCATAATAAATCCCACAAAGCATACTGACTGAAAACATGGCAGTCGGCGTGAGAAAGCTTCAAATTTAATGGAGGTGGACCTTCCAGAATGACAACAACCCAAAACAAGCTTTAAAATCAACAAAAATGGTTGGAAGAAAACAAAATCAACTTTTTGTATTCAGCACCACAAACAACTTAAACCCTGAAGAAAACTTGTGGTCAGAAGAGTACAAAGTATTTATGGACTAAGTAGTTGAAACAGGGAATCCAATAATTATGAAAACTGAGCACTTCCCAGTTTTTTGCCTTCTTTATGTGCAATGTTAATTTTATGCTGCTTTGTTTGTTAAATCTTCTCAAGGGTGTTCACCGTGTGCATGTGTATGTACTGTCTGTGTTTATTTATTTATTACTAATCCTTCCACCATTTTACTACGTAGCTTCAAGTGCCTGTGTTTTCCATTTTTTCAGTTTTCAGTCCCTCTGCAGAACTGAAGAAGCATGACAGGCAAATTAAAGTTGAAGCTGTCCTGACCCATACCTTGCTTAAGTACTTTTACCTGACCTCAAATGCCCCTTTATTCAAATGTACCTCTTCTCTGGTTAACTAATAATGGATACATTTGTGAAGGATGTTTTCCCCGAATTGAATGTATTGCAAAAACGTGCTTCCTGACTTCATCATACTTCAAAAAACGCTTTCTTCTTTGCTCAGTAATGGAGCTCCTCACAAAAAAAGAGAGGTTCAATGGATTTTCTTCTTTGCCAAAAGAAGCACAAAAAACTTGCTCGTAACCATAAGGATCCACCTGCACTTTGTAACTGATGAACATAAAGTATAACCAGATGAGCAATAAGACAGGAGGACAGGGTGCAAGTCTGCTCCAGCTGGTCAAGGCAGCAGCCTGGGGTTCTTTTCCTGTGGAATATTAAATTCGCTCCTAAACAAAGTACTTAACTGTTGCTGTGAAACACATCAGTTAAAAATTCAGGACAGGCTTCCGTATAGTGAACTATTTGTCATCATCACTGGATTAGACACAGGATACTTTCTAATATGATCAAAATGAAAGTAATGTTTGAAGATTTTTTTCTTTTTTTTTACTTTTGGGATCATTCTATAACTGATATTGATTTATTTATGGGATGATATTTTGTAGACAAGCTGATAAAGTACACATTAAAGAAAAGTGCCTGATAAAAGAAAAATCTTGTTCCAAATATTTCACTTAAATGAACGAAACACTTGATTAGTATAAATTAAAACATCCGATATGATTATATCTTCAGATTTTTTAGGAGTATCGTCTTTTCTGCCAAAACTGATAATTATCTTTTAACACTGAAGAAGCTGACTGACAGCTTCTGTGGAATGCTGCGGTAACCCATTTGACAGTTTGTCGAAGATAGTCGTTTTATTCTATTAATCTTTCAGATCTCTGAGTTCCATGCAACAACTACTGTAAGTCAATAGTGTCAGAAAAACCAAAATAATTCATTTTTTTGGGTATTACCAAATGTTTTTGTTTTACTGTTGAGAACAGATGCAAAAGATAGGGTTCTGTCTGTGCAGGTACTTCATGTTTATGACATCCTCATGTGGTAGGAAGAATAAAGATATTTGTAAGTGTTCTCAGATAATCGTACAGAAGAATATGGGTACTCACCACTGCCTTGGGATATATATCATGTCTCATTCAAACCTTCATCTCTCTCACATTCTTTCAGTCCTCTTTTTGTTCCATTTTCAACTAATTACAGGATTTCTGCCCCACAAGCAAAACCAATAACCCAATAATAAGGAGGGGAAGAAATTGAGGTGTTGAAGAACAGTCCCACTGGCTGTGTGCCGTCTGACATGTCTGACAGGCCTGCGAGGTGGCACTCACCACGACTGTCACACCACAGGCAGCGCTGCACGGTCGCATCATCTGGCTGGGAACGAGAGCCTCAAGGTTCAAAAAATGCATTCGCTCACATACCGCCTCTCGATTAGACTGAGTTTCTGTTTGTTTTTTTTTTAAAAAAAAAACAAAGGTAGAGTGCAGAGAAATTAACAGATGCTTTTTTTTTATAATAATCACTGAAAATGTTATTGATACATTTATAATTATGAATGTTACAGACTCCAGCTTAATAATTGTTAATATTTAATAACTATTAATATTGTCATTGTTTTGCAAACCTGCCACTGTATTTTCTCCTAGGGAATGAGGTGGTTGTTGACCACACATTTGTAAGAATAGTCCATTTTAAAGGTGTAGTATTAGATACTCAAAATGTTCATGAGTTTAATGAAGTTTCTGTTGTTTTTCTTTTTCATTGTCATCTACTGTAAGGCGCTGGATATCATCATTAATGGATACTTTAGTGTAATTTAAAATTTTGTCAATAATTATTATTTTTTGCCCACCACAAGACTATCTTACACTGTTTAGATATGATTGAAGCCTGGGATGACAGCTATGGTCTATTGGAGGCTGGTGTTGTTTTGGATCAGGGGGTGGGGAAGTGCTGACAGTTTGTAGAACTGTAAAAGATCTTATCTTAAGGGAATGGAAATAGCTCTCAGAGGGCCTGTCAGGAAAGACGGACGATTTGAAGCTAACAATGCAAGCCGGGGCGGCTGCCCGCCCACCTGAAATCTCAGGCTCCATCCCGCTTTCATTCGGCCTTCATGGCGGCAGGCACATCCACAAATAAAAGCACACCCCTCTCCTTCTCCGCACTGTTACAGTAAAGGCGGAACCATCCCCAAGGACTAGAAACAGGTCACAAAGGTAACTGTGTGTTTAGAAGGTGAAAGGGCAAGCGACACAAAAGTGATTTATTACACAGCATTTTCAAGAAACTTATAAATTTAGCTCTCAGAGGCCACTGATGGACATGGACTGGTCTCTGATATTGCTGTTTTATAGTCTATCTGAAAAAAATGGAGAAAGATAAAAATCTATGAGCAATTTCTCATGGCATAAGCTGGTTTGGGGAATTAAAAAATACATTGCTCCAGAGTGAATGCAAGCAAGCAAACAAGCAAATAAATAAACAAACAAACAAACACAAGTACCTTGTACTAAACAAAGGCAAAACAGTGACATGGGCTGTGAAATTCTAATTTATTGTTCATTGGCTGGAGGTTTCAAAGAGACTGGAAACTATAAAGCACCAGGAACCTAAGAGTAAGTAAGCCTTCTTTATATCTAATATGGGATCCATAAACTTCTGGGAGTAGGGAGCTAGTAAGCTTCCTTTATAGCTAGTGATGTGTATCCTTTTACCATCAAAAATACCTTAGAGAATGTAAACTCAGCAACACTGTGAAACAAATATGGTCCATGAAAGGTTCATATATGTCAACAGAAGGTCTCACCATATCAGTTGTTTGGGTGTTGAGGATGTGAAGAAGGCAACTAGCTTGTACAGACTTCATGATTATTTTTGTACACCCAAAAATAGGGTGAATTTTCAAGAAGGTTATTAAAGACTTCACACGCTATGAAAAGCATTAGTACAATGAATAAGTTTGTTTTGGAAGGAGGAGTTTGTGACAGATGGCATGCTGGAGACACTGGTCTATAGATTTTATTTAATATAAAAAGGTTGCTAGTAATACACAGTGCATTGGTGTACGGGATGAAAACTGACAACTGATCATGTCAAATTAAGAATTAATGATACCAACCTTATAATTCCTCATGTAAAATGAAAGTTGAGAAGGGTTTCAGTCAGGCAAACGTTTAGGTTTTTCAGCATTGATTCCTCTGACCAAGAATTCACTAACTTGGTGATAAACATTCCTTTAAACGGAAGGAAATATCTCAGCTGAAACATCTCTTCAATTCGAAATAACCATAATATTTAGTATATTCCTTAGGACATCATAAATGGACAAATGTGTATGCATTTAAGAAGTCAGCCATTCATGTTTGAGATATGGAAATATGAAAATTACTCACTTGAAACAGTACAGTAACAAAATGTATATTATTACTGATATAGATTTGTTGATGTCCATGGATTTATTTAGAATAATCATAAAGTAAATTTTAGTCTTTTTGTGCACTTAAATAAAACAAATCAATATTCCATCAAGCAGTCAGAGCTGAGTATTAAACCCGCCTTGACAGTATGCATGTATATATAGAGACGGATGGATGCCACATGTTAAAAACAGAGAAAAACCTTGAAATCAGCCCTAAATCCTGAGAAAGGCAGTCAATTTTCCTGCTATTTACAGTAAATTGTGTGTAAAATCTTACCACAGGGGGCTGACGGCCACGTGTCACTGGAGAAGGGAGGAACCTTTGAAGAGTGTGTGATTACAAAGAAACCAAGCAATCCCCATTGTATTGTATGTTTTCTGCATCCTGTCACCTGCCTTCATACCCGCACATGAAGTAACAGCCTAATGTAATTTTCTTTTACATTTATCAAACTGTACACAGACCAGAATTATATGTATGTCCATTTATCTCACCATAAATTTTTTAGGGTGACATTTTTCTGTTTGCTCTAGTGCTGTGGTTAGAACAATGCAATGGATTATATGGAAATATGGGTTATATTTTATTCATATGGCTAATAACTCTGGCAAGGCAACTTACAATGTTAAGTTTGTGCAATGAGATACTAAATATTCTTGTAAAATTTCATAATCAGGGAATTTGAACCGCAATGGACTGGCAAACTGTCCAGGGTGTAAATTTGTAGCTTTGCACTTGGTGATTTCAGGATAGGTTCCAGACCACTGCAACCCTAACTTGTATAAGGCGATTAATGATAAAAGAGGGAACTTCACAGCTTGATTCTCACACTTAACTATTAGATTGTGTTGTTTTGTGTGTTTTTTGTTCCTAACTTTGAGCACCGCTGATAAGTCAAAACACCAAATAGAAAAGGCACCTATTAAAGAGCACTTTGTAAAATCTTTTTTTATGCTATATCAATCAGTTATTGACATTAAACACTGTTAGAATCTGGAGCCCAAGCTGCTGGGGGGAATAAGATGAACTTGGCAGCACAAATAGAACTTGTTTTGTGAAGGAACCGACAAATAGACCAATTACAGCTGAACAACTCCACAGAACCACACCAGCTACCACAGCAGCTCTGACAGCATGATCGAAAAGTCTGAATGATCTTAACATAATATTTATTTAATATCTAACAAAAATGCAACCTTAGGTTTGGAAATTTTTGTTGGTCTTTGTCGATGCTGTTGCTATTATTTAGTACGTAATTCTCTTCTAGTAGGTTTTGGACATGCCTCTTTTATAGCTCAGATGTATTAATTTATTAGCTTATCTGTGTGGCTTTAATGTCCAGTTACAGACACGACAGATAGTTAATTTATTATATGCATATTTTGGAACACATGTATATTTGTTTTATGAGTAAATTTCCAAATGTTTCAGAATTTAGTTGCAACTCAAAGTTTCCTAATTACCATGCAACAGTACATCAATGATTTCTAAATTGCGATTTATATTCTAAATATAAATATTTATACAGAGAAACCTAGTCAGTCCCAATTCCTTAGAGACTTATTAATGAATATAACAAACCCCACAATAACATTACTCCGACTACCAGAGATTTCAGATTACAGTTCTTTCGAGGGATGTACTTTTTTAATCTTCTCTGGTTTGTATCAATGATCTACCAAAATCTTTCTCAGCGGTAAAGCCTAACTAACCTGCATTTCTCTTTGAGACAGAGAAATTCACTGGTAGGAATCACTGGTTACATAAACGTCCATTATCATCAGTACTTTCCCAAATGGCTTTTAGTACACATGAAGCTATGCAAGAAGGAGAAGAAGAGGAAGCAGAAAGCAGCTCATTATCATAAACAATTATGTTACATTTCTCCACGTATTTGCAAAGTTGACTATTTCGTGTTGCTACTGTGGAATAGGCAATAAAATTTTGGTGCACTGTGAAAATCTGTGACTATAAAGCCTGACTTCAGACTATGGGCACAAAATATTGACCACCAAGGTTGGCTTAACAATTCTATTTCTTTCAGATTTAATGAAATAATGAATTTCCTCTATAAAACAACTGTCTACAAGGTCCCATGTAAAAAACACCATTCACAGTTACTATACTTTTTACAAGGCAGGCCTCATGCTAGTATTGAGTATTAACAAGATTCTACTGCATGTCTTTATAGACATGTTTCCTAGGCACTACTGCCTTCACATATTCCTTGGGGAGAAATGACTTTTACTGACAAAGGCATGTGTACACGTACACGTCTATACACGTATACATGTCTTGATCAAATGACATTTGCCTTTTACGGAAATGGAGTTCTCTGTTATCAGTAAATAAAGTAGGATTCAAAATGGTTTTTGGGATTTTGAGCAGATAAAAGTAAATCAGATAAAATTAGCAGTCAGGGCTGAGGACTTCTGTTCTGAACTGTGAGTTCTCCACTAAAAAATAATATTTATCCAACACAGTCTTGAACAAAGTTGTCAGCTGTTATATAAAGGCTGGTAATAAGCATGCATAAGCTGAGCTGGGAAAAGCAGTTTAGAACAGTATTCAAGTAAAATAAGTTACATTCATTCAAATTATGTCTTTCAAACCACTAACAATGTTAACAGCTGCAGTATACAATTTTAACTAGTCTTTTTAACATCGGCTGTGCAAAGAAAATTTTGTTAATCGGACTAGTCGTATAAATATGAAGCACATCAAACGCTACAATTTGCAGTGTTTTAATTGTCAGACATGTTTTAAGTGACCCCTTTGTCCTTTGTGTCCTCCTCCAAGGCCACATACAGTGTTCAATCAAAGGAGATTTCAGAGGACCTCAGAAAAAAAGTTGTTGATGATCATTAGGCTCAAAAGGCATCAAAAAATGTTCAAATGACTTTCGGCTTCACCAATCTACTGTCAAGCATACGGTGTAGAAAATTCAACACCATTGTTCCTGGAGTACTCCTCCAATATAAATGACTTCACCAGCATCACTCAGGATCACCGAACAGTTCTGTAAGGAGGAATTGGCCAAGCAGTGAGCCTGATCAACTTTCACTCTTTATTTGAAATCATTGCTGCTCAAGGGGGTCACATGAGTTACTGAAACGGATAGGTTCACATGCTTGTACATGAATCATGTTGATCAGTAAATGAATGAAGTGTACAATTATCTGTTGTATTGTTTTATTGTTATCTTGATCTATCTTTATGTCTTAGATGAATATCTGATCACATTTTAAGTCAGATTTGTGTAGAAATTCAAGAAATCCAAAAGGGTTTGCAAACTTTCTTGTATCACTGTATAGCGGTGCACTAAAACACTTGCAAAGAGCTGTTCATACTGTTGGCTGATTTTTACTTCATTCATGGATGGTAACCACCTTGAGTATACTACAGCAAGAGCAAGGGCTCAAAGTCATGTCCTTACAGTCCCACATATAGGACATCCTGTATTTCCTATTTAACGTACATCTCTTCAAAGTTATTTGCAACTGCAGGCACCAGATCACTGTGAACCTGATCAGGATAATCGGTGACGGACGATGGATGAATGGATGGTGTCTCTTGTAGCTTCACCTTTAAACAAACTAGCAGTCTTCAACAAAATTTTGAAAAAAATGCACATTTTGATCCTTCACAGTAATTCTGATTATTATTGCATGCAGTTTTCTCGTCTGGTTTGATATAAAGTTGAATTAAAAAATATCTTTAATAAGTACAATTTCTCCAAAAATTTACAGACAGCTCAGTGCAAGTAACTCATTACTTCCCAGTTCTGTGTTTAAGTGTGTGCTTTTGTTGTTTATAACTGCAACAAAATAAAATAAATTAAAAATGTGACAGGCGACTTTCTTTCTTTACAATGTACATCAGGACTCCAGCCCTGCTTTTGGATTCATCGTTATATGTTGCTGCGCTGGTGCTGTATTTGAGAGGTCATTCACCATACGGGTTGTTGAATGTTTGTTTAAAGTTTCTGAAGGTAATGCATTTGCCCCAGGATCAGAAATTGCCTTGACATCAAATGCGGGTCTCTGGGCCATCCTTGTAATTGAGAACATAAATAACATGCTTGATGTTTGTTCTCTCCGACATTCCATTAGGTAACTGTTGGCCTTGATCATGGATTTTGATTGGCGATTCTTTCTACGGGAGTGACTGTCGGTCTAAATCATGTTGGTCAGACTCATTCCCTTTAACATCACAGAGAGATAAATGTTAATATTTTGAAAGTGGAGAACACAGATGCAGCCAAAGGTGTTTAAGAAAGATGCCGAGAAACCATAGCATTTTATATATTTTTCCTGTTGAGCTATGAACCAAGTGAAATGGTCAAAGTCCTTGGTTTCAGAAATTTAACTAAGCTTTCCTTTTTTTATTTTTGTATTTTTTTGAAAGCCAGAAATAAGTCACTGTTAATAAGCAGCTTGAATGAATGATTCTTCCTTTTGATATTCAGTGATGTTTTGATGTGCTCAATGAAGTGCCCTCAGAGGTGCAAAGTCACAACTCCCATTTATACCAACATCAGAAATGCAACAGACTCAAGTAGTGTGCGAGTGGGTTCCCTGCTGCTAACAGGGTTTGTCTGATGCACAGATTGAGATTCTCCGACCTAATAATCTGCCTTTGTACCTTTTTTTATATTGTTCACCCCGGTTGAAGCCTCCAGCTATTCTAGAAGCTTTGCACTGCAGTTGACTGAGAGCCAGAGTCGCAGACTGGTGTATGGACAGTTCAAACAAAGAGTGTCTGTGAATTATTAAGAGAATGCTGCTAGGGGCACTCTGTAAATGACCTGATACATATGCACACATCCTCCTCATATGCAGGCAGAACCATGTCAATGAAGCATAGATATGTCTGCAGGATCTATAGTCAGCCTGGATTCAGGACATCAAGCACGAATCAAAAGCCAGACTGATACTGAACTAACTAGTCACTACAGCTTTGCAAAAAAGAATTTCTTGTCTCTGAGTATATGTGAGCAGTACCAGAAAAAAATGATACCTGCACACTCAAACTGCTCACTGTCTACACAAAATGCTGGATTACACAAAACCTGTACAATTGTTTTTCATCTGTAATCAGTCATCGCTTTTATGTTTTTTGCAGCAACTTCTGCATAGAAATACCCGTCTAAGCATGTTAAAACTAAATGTGATCTTATAATGCATGTCATTTACTACAAAATATGCTCCCTTTTAGCCTCCAAACCCCAATGATTTAGAATGCATACTAGTGTGTCATATTAGTGTGTCAACCATGCCAGTTGGTCAATAATCTATCACAGAAGAGCTACATGTTACACCAAGGGGAACCCCATACTGCCAAGGTGTCTGTGGTTGTCCATGAGCATCCTGCCTACAAATCCAAAGGCTCCTCCTTCATCCATTTCTTCATCAGCGCTTCCAAAATAACCAATTGCAACAACTACTTTACAAACAGAGGGGGAAAGAAACCTCTAACTCAACTGCAAGGCTTGAATGTGAAGGCTTGTAGAATTTAATAGGCTTTATAACATCAGATCTGGTCATGTTTACAGGATCCCCTTGCCCACAGGCTCCCTTTCTTCTGTTTGAATAAAGATGATGCCTCCAACATGCACCACACTTCATGGGGATCAAAGCTGAGCAGTGGAAAGTTATTACGTGCCACACACAAAGAAGGGCAGTATCACCCCCCCCCCCCAACTCCTCGGGTCTGTGTGTTAGAAATGTGAACCTGCCTCCAACCTACTGACCGCCCAGGTATTATACTGATAATTATATGAGTAGACAAGCATTAGCTCCACCACACTGCAACATGCTGTGGTTGTTATTCTGTGAAACAAAACCTGCCTAATCAGCTCTATTTAAAGGTACTTGTTTCTCCGTCTTTGATTCCCAGTTCTAGACATAGAGATGCCCCCATATACAATACAGTACACATGCCATCTTTAATTGATTGTTGCCAAAAATACTGTTTATAGTGTTTTGAAAAGGAATTTTGTCAGGGCAAATGACAAAAAGATGGAAAGATGGCAAGATGAAAGATGAAAGATGGTAAAGCTAACACTGATGAGTGTCTCAATCTTTATGGCATGAATACATAAAAAATTGTAATATTTTTCACTGTACTTGCATTAATATGCTAAATAAAATAAATTTATTATCATTGTGATTATTTTAATCAAATATTTAAAAATTATTACCACTTTATAATTATTATTTTAATAATGCGCTTGTCCAAGTCCTCTTCTTGTCTGATCCAAACGGCATCATCAAAGGTTTCAATCACCACAGGCTTGGGGCTACACCTGGTAACTAGCAAACCTTGACATACAGATCTGAAGGGCATAGAGGGCGATGACAGCTGTCACATCAGCAAAGTGAACCACAAAGGAAAAACAAGAGCCGGCAACTTTAATACTCGAGTGCTGAAGACATCGAATTTGTCGGGCGAGGAAAAGACCTGCGGCACTGGGAGAAGGATGGTGGGATGAGTGACCACCTGGAGGACGACAGGCTGTGAGGAACTCAGTCAACTGCCATGGAAACAATGCAGGGCATTAGACTTTTTTGCTTTGTCAAATTGCTAATGTGGCAGCATTAGAAATATTCTCTTAGAAGGTGTAAAATACTTTGATGACAGTAAGTTGAAAAAGTAACTATAATATTTTACAGACATCAGCAAAGATCCTCAGCACTCCAATTGGTCTTAGGTGTGAGACACCATATGCAGGTTATATACAAACCTGTATTTAACAGGAGTAAAGTGAGAAAGAGGCATTTTATTTATTGCTTTGGCATCTTTTTAATACTGAGAAGAGCATACTGGTGGTAATGCGAGACTATCCTGTTTCGTGCATTTCCCTATTGGCTATTAATTTGACAAAAATCTCAAAACGCCTGCTGTGTGGGTGTGGAGAGAAACTGAATAGATAGAAGGAAAAAAATACAATTATAGTAAGTCAATCCATTTTGTGGCCTTACCATTGTGGTCATCAAACCTGCAAAAAGGTCATCTATTCATGTATAAAATAACTGCATACTAAACGTGCTCTTCAAAAACACTGTAGCATATGTAATTGTTGGTAAATCATCAAGTTTTTCTTGTAAACATTTGACCATTTTTATTCCTGTTGTCCTGCTGAAACTATCTTTGGTATGTGAACAGATGTCCCCTTTTTCTCAGTAGATATTATGCCCAGCTTCCTTTCCTGTTGTCGTAAAAATGTTCAATGAATGAACATGTCATTCGGTGCAGATGGCATTCAGCATCTCTGTGTGACTGTGTCTGTCATACTTAAACATCTTTCCAGTTGTCCTTCAGTCCTCTTACTCTGCATGTCTTGAGTTACAAAACTTTGGGCTTCACTTCATCACATGTTAGACAGTCCTACTGTACTCCCATTGTACTGCAGTATTAAAGTCAACTGGCAAAAAGTTATTTTTTTCCCATGTCTACACACCTTTTAATGAATGCCCTAAAATTTTGCTCCTGAAAGGTATTTAATTTCTTCTTAACAGTGTATTGCAGCTTACCTTTATGTACTACCTCAATGTGGATTTATTCGGATAACTCTAAGGAGCCATTCCCTGTTTATGAAGTACTGGTGATCCTGTTACTCAAAATAGAATGAAGCATAGCAGCTGTTTACATGCATTTAGAGTTTGTGTCTTTCTCAGTAACAATGTCTTCCAAATAAATAGGCAAAACACATCAATTATGAATAACTGCTCATCCGGCCAAAGATGCATTTGTCCACAGAGTACATAGGAAGGGGGCGTACACACTCTGAGTGGTTTAGTCTCCTACTGGAAAATTTTGGAGCCTTAATATCCTATCATTCTCATTGTATCACGCTCACAGCAGTCTTCTGCACTGTGAGTGGCGGAGTGGTGAAATTTTGGCGACCAAATCGACATTACAGCCTGCAATCTGTTAGGGATCATGGCTGCATGTACACACACCGCTGTTAGTACATGTGCTAAAATAGGAGAGAACAAATTAACTCGGAGAGCCAAAACAAACCTCTTTTGTAAATCCAAAACACATAAATAGAGATTTTAAGGGTTTAGCTTCAATTTTAGAGTCTTTTATTCATGAACAAGGCAGCGGGTGATCCCGGGGACTGAAATCCCAGCTCCTCCGTCAGCTCTTGCTCTCAGTTCACAGTGACATCATCAGTTAGGGACGGTCCATTGGTTACACCAGCTCATTCCCTGCAGCCTTGTATGCAGACGATATTATCCACTCCCTTAAAGACTCCATCAATTATTTATATGTAGCTCACATCTAATGTTGTGTTTGAATTATTTACATGTACCTTCATTCATCAGTAAACATGCACGTTAACCAGAGAATACTGACGAGGAGCATAAATTACGGAGGAGCAGTTTATGAGATTTTGGCTTGCTGGCTTTGATTTATTGACATAATATTTTCTTTAATCTTTAAAAAGGAAAATACGAAGCGTCTTTATTTATGGTGTCGGCGAAAGGAGAGCCATCTTGTTGCTGGGACTCTGCTATGAACGCTTGATCAGAAGCATCTGTTCTTGATTATTGCTGGTGTAAATCAGGCTGGAAATATGCAGCCTGCATGAATGAATTACATTGCAGGTGAGAATGTGCATTATAGGAGGAAAACAACATTATTGCATATCTTTTTTTTCACAAGCAAATTCAATTGAATATCAGTTTATTTTCTATAGCATCCCTCCAAACATGTTGCCTTAGAACTCTTAGCAGTAAATAAGAACAATACAGAAAGATAAGCAATTAGCATGAATAATAACAGTTGAGATGGACACTTTAAGTATGTGAAGATAGGGGCAATAGGGGTAAAAAAATAATCCTGGAACAAAATTAATAAAAATCTTTTCTAGGTGGAGGGGGGGTACATGGGCAGCTGACTGCCCTCCACTCCTACTTAGCAATATACTTTTAAGAAAAAGTCTTTAATTACAGCTTTCAAAAATGGTTTGATGGCTGTCCAGCCACCCATTACTGGTCTTCAGTGATGCAGGGTCAGGCATTTCAAATGATAAGAGTTTACAGGTCTTAACCTGGCATAGTAGATCCTGAGTGCTGACACCCAAGGGAGTTGGAGAGGGGTTGAAGGGGGTGAATAGCTTTCCAGCTTGGAAGACAATAATATGAACAGCAAAATTTTTAAACCAAGTATGCTAAAGAAAAGAAAGAGGCCTCAAAATATGAACTTATTGAATAATCCCTATTTTTAGATGCTAGCCTGTAGGTGGGTAGGTAATCTCTTTCGATGTTGATATTAAAATATCCTGCATAATAAATCAAATTCTAGGTTATCAGAGTTTATGAAATTAATCTAAAATCAACAAAAATTAAGTACACTAGGCAAAGCACATATAGAAAGGAGAAGAGATAAGGAGAAGACTTGGGCTGGAATAATCTACTATATAAATCTATTCCT
This sequence comes from Arapaima gigas, assembly GCA_900497675.1. Classification (NCBI taxonomy): domain Eukaryota; kingdom Metazoa; phylum Chordata; class Actinopteri; order Osteoglossiformes; family Osteoglossidae; genus Arapaima; species Arapaima gigas. Next base: position 1,719,810 of record UFQX01000024.1, on the reverse strand, counting down.
ACCTGTGTCCATCAAGTCCCATTCTAGCACTGTGACTGTACACATGTTTATCCCAGATTACCATAACATGGAATATTGTGCGATGTGGATGAATTAAAGGTACCAAAGAGTTCTGTGATGACAGTTTGCCAACATGATGAGACCATGTCTAACCACCTCAGCCTAGCTACATGATAAGATGTGATGGAAGGATCCGGGCCTTCAAGTGGGCAGTTGTCACAGTCCGCCCCCACTTACAGAAATCAGCACAAATGAGGCAGGGTAGGGGAGTCAGCCTTGCCAAACAGGTGTGGACCCGGACCCTTTTCACTAAACCATGCAGCTGTACAGAAAATCTAGGAGAAGCAGTTACGCTGGAGTTACAAGGACCCTCAATGGCCCATCTGGACTTGTGGAGACAGGTAAAGCAAGACACCTCCCCGCCACAGTTGTCTGCGAGTGAAAAATAAAAGAAAAAAGAATTTTTGAAAATTGTTTAAAATTTCACTGAAGATACTTATTGACAGTGAAATAATAAGCTTGATAGTATTCCTTATTGCTGTGTGTTTTATTTCATTTCTCTCCCTTGAGCTTCATCATTAAAACACAAATCATCTATTTAATGCATCTCGTCCATGTAATAATTATTGATTTTGTTTGTTTCACACCTTATTTTTGGACACTAACCCTGGGATATGCAGATCTTTATCTGATGGCTATGTGCCACAGGCAGCATTAGTGGTGGACATCCTGGGGAAGCTGTTAAACTGCATTTATAAATGTGAGCCAGTTATTACACAGTAAATTTCATAGACTGCACACTGGCGCTGGGAGATGCCAGACCTTGGGGACTGCAGGAGATGTTTCATGGTGCAAATGGCCTCGGGATTGACTCACTCTCAGAAACTCTACACCCTCTCCTTTTGAATTCTGTCACTGCAGAAGCCCCAACATTCCTTTGAGCCAAATATTACATGCAGCAAACAGTCCATCTACTGCAACAACACTAATGGAAAACATTGTATACTGCGTGGTCTGTACTGTGTACTTCAGTCACTAAAGCTCATTTCCCATGATACTGTCATACTTTGTTTGTTTAACCTTTTTTTGCAATGTTTGATTCTTATTGTTGCATTTTTGTTTAAATTCTCAAATTACCTTTAATATATTTATCCATGATCATTAACTGCTTTATCTTTCTTTGGGCCATGGTGGTCCAAAACATATCCCAGGGATATAGGCTATGAAGCTATATCCTGGATGGGACACCAGTCCATCATAGCGTGTCCATGCACGTATGTATGCATGTTTAATAAATGCACTTATTTTATCAAGATTTTGCAGAAAATGTTGTAGAAAAAATGTCCATTCTCTAAAGATGCCCTCTGTGTAGGTTACTTGGAAAGTGACTCTACGGAACAAATAGTGACAAAAGATAAATCTGTCTCATTAATCCCTGTGGCCTATGCAGCTGGGATACAATTCAAAGAAAATTAACTGAACTGACACGTGTAGGGATATTTCATCCACATGAGAGAGTGACTGACTGTAAATATCATCATTAGAGAGCAGGGAGAGAATACTGAAATATTAATGACCCAAAGTGATCTGAGCAAAATGATTGGTCTGTCTTCATCAAGATCTCCTCTTTGTTCCTCTGTGTGTGTGTGTGTGTGTGTGTGTCTGTGTGTGTGTGTGTGTGTGTGTGTGTGTGAGAAAGAGAGAGAGAGAGAGAGAGCTGGAGGGATGTGATGCTCAGCTTTCTATTTGTACTAGAATGTGAAACTAAAACTCGACCACTGTGACCATAAATTTATACACATTTTAGCAGCTGGCTGTTTGGCTGTTTTTCTCTTGAAGGGTTTTTTTTTGCAATAGGATTAAGTTATAATGCTACTAAATGAAATTAACAGTTTCTCTATGCATATTGTTTACTAGAGTAATAGAAGACAGCAGCATAAAAGATAATGACGGTGGAAAAATGGACAGCAATGGATATAGAAAACTGAATTTTTGTTAGCATTAAAAACAGAACAATTTTTTTCTGATTGATGTGTAAAATAAATAAAAATAACTTGCTGCACTTCTGTACGTTCAGAAATTATGACAATTGAAATCTCCACTTTACGCTGCAGTTTATCATTGTTTACTTTTTTATTGGTGTAAATTATGCTTTTTTCCCTGTTTTTCTATTTTTTTACATCATGATCTGCAATGATGATCTGTCTTGACACACAGATTCTTGACTATAAAATAAATAAATAATTAAATAAATAATGTTCCCATAATTGATTTGTTATTTTCTGAGCCTGAAATGCAGGCAATTATGTATTTATTTACAATATTAATTTCTGAACAGAAGTGAGTAGCTGACCTTTAAAGTGAATAAGAAGCAGGATGGATTATGCTGGTGAAGGTCTAGTGGAGGGGCCATCATCAGTACCCATATACTCTCAGTCCAAGTGAGGTCCTTTTGACAGGCAAAGCACTATTACTGGTCTCCGTCCTTTTAGTCTGTGCTAAAAGGGATGACAACTGTGTTTTTGAGACAATGGTGGATGTCATCACTGTCAACCTTTTATTATATCTGTCATGAAGGTGATGGACATACAAGGGCCTTTTCTTCATCCTGAAGGCTTTTCCCTTGGAAATGGAGGGCCTGGATTGAAGGGCAGTTGGTTGAAGTGAAGAAATCCTTGTCAGTGACCCACTATTGGCCTCCATTTAATTCTGCGTAATTATGCGCTCCCTCCACCCCAGCAGAAAAGGTACAGTACCAGCAGAAACCTTCTAAAGAATGAGTGATTCCCTTCATAAGGGAGTGGCTCTCCTTCCAGTGTAATGGTTTCTCCTTGTGTGCTCCACTTTGCAGTTTATGGCTGCCACATTCACACTGACATACATTGTCCAAAAGAATGAAAAAACACAGTTTTGGACAAAGTAAGATGTACTGAGTTTTGACTTTTCAGATCATCTGGCTGTAATTAACACTTCCTAAACCAAACAGTTAAAAACCACAACAAAAACAACACCAAAATCAGACATGAGATTACTAAAAGATTACAAGGAAATCTGAGAGCATGACTGTTCCTTTTTGCAGCAACATTTATTTGCCATTATTACAAAACATATTAAAAAATAAGAATCCCATAGGTGAGCTTTTGTACTAACAGCAACATTTCTCATGACATTTAATTTATATAGTTGCATAGTGCCTTTATGTATTTAGTACCAAGTGATTTTCTCTAAACTTCACTTCTTGCTCCTTGAATATTCATAAAATTATATTTAAATTTCCTTGATTAAAAATATTAGATTTTTTTTATAATACCCCCAAAAGAATGCAATATACATGTTCTAAACCTGTAGTGCAAGTTTATGTATATTTGTGTGTGTGTGTGTGTGTGTGTGTGTGTGTGTGTGTGTGTGTGTATTGGGGTTACTAGCTACTTGAGTTTGCCATGCGCTTTCTGTTTCTATTAGCCTTACATGACCCAAACCAAAGCCCATCGAATCTCTGGTCAGCGCATACTCATGTTTGTATGACTGAACAGTTAGGGAGGCCTAAGGACACAAGGAATATGGAATCCACCAGCTCAACATTTGGCTAAGGGCTGAAAACTGGCCGAGGGTCCATTGATGAAGTGTCAAGGTTTTTGATTAGCCCTCAGACTAATGCCACGCCATGCTAAGCAGAAACTTCACTCCGCCTGTCCAGCCTGGGGAGGGGGGGGTACAGCAATATTCTACAGGGAAATTAACCAATGGGAACGAGACGGGCACGCCATGGAAATTCTTGGTTAAATTAACAGCGCAATTACATTAATTGACAAGCCGCAAGATGGATGAGGAAAACTTGGCCGCCATTACGGTCTGTTTTCCGAACTGCAATTTATTTGAGGGCTTTAATGGATGTCGTATTAAAACATCTCGTCCCTGGTCTCGTTTCATTGTGTGTCACTGTGCCATGATTGATGACTACCCCTCTCCTGACCCCCCCTCCCCCTCTTGCCCTTTTCTGCCTTGTCGCTCCCCCTCCTGCAGATTTTAAGCATTAAGTGCATTTATATAGTTGCAAGTGATTTTCTCAACACTTAACTTCACTTCTTGCCTCTTGAACAGTTATAAATTTAGTTTTTTCAGGATTCTCATTTCGATTCTCATGTTACTTTGGAATGCTTTTTTTATTAGTTGAGCACTATATTCCTGAGTCACCCTTTTCTTTATTCCTCACTCTTGCAACGGGTCTTCCGTGTAAAACAGAACATTGTTGTTCACAAAATATCTGCATCTTCCTACCCACGTTACACTACATACATTTTAAATACTAATAGCTCATCATAATCTATGCTTTTATTTTTCTTCAAGAAAAGGTCAAAAAGACTAGAGTGCCTGAGGATATGGACTGTTGAGTAGATAGTGGAATGTGGAGAATTTTAAGAGAGGGCCGGTTGTATGAATTGGAATGAGTGTTTAACATAAACAGGGAATTGATTTTAATCTCTGTGAAACTCTCTTAAGATCCATCTTATGTGAAGACTGTTTTGTACATAAAGAAATATTGCTCCACGCACGACTATCAAAACCACTCAAACAGACTATAAAACCCACAAAATGCAAGAGGTTAAACAGGGTGCAAGTCCAAAAACCTTAACATTATATAGCAATTCAAATGTTCCATTCAAAACCTTGTATTAGACAAGTAGTCTCAGCCTTCTGCTGGCACCAGAAGCAAATTTTTTTGCAGACATGATGAAACAATATGCCATAATAATGACAGCTTGGTGGATTTACCTCAGTGCTTTGGTATGTACTTTGGCATGAAAGGATTAAAGTTCTCTGAGCCAGTCCTTGCAGGGAGCCATCAACCGGACAGTTGTGAAAATGATTCCTTGTCATTGGTTCGATGCCACCACGAATCTTCCTCTGCTGCAACATGCGCGAGAGGCGGCCTTGATCACCCGCTGTAATCCGTGTTCCTCAAAGCTTGGCAAGCCGGATGGCGCCAAGTAGCTTGACAGCCTTGTCCTCAAGGAAGTGAGTTATTAAATCAGTGCATATTTGTGCAAACTATCAGACCCTGTTTCCTATAATCGTTGTTGATTTGCAGGATCTTTTGTTGTCCTCTGTGCTGTAGAGTGTGAAGGAAACCAAGTAGGGGGTGCAGTAAAAGTCATGGCAACATATTGAACTAGTTGCCTATTGGAAGCAGTGTTGGGGGTATAGAATAATCTGCAGCTTTTATCATTTTTGGAATGCTATGTTTTAGTGGGGCAACTTGGGCAGCACTTTCCTCTTCCAGGACCTCAAAGTGCCATCTATTAGGATATATGGCCATGTCCTTAACTGCTGTGCCACCTAATGCCCTGTTATTATACCAATTACATGACCTGTTTCTCCTGAAAGCCTAAATGAGTCAAAAGAATCTGAGCAAAGCGAATCACAGTAGTTATACCGAGGATGAGAAAAAATCGTGCAGAGAGTGACAATGAGTCTGTGTCTCCTCACTGACACTGAACTGCTGTCCACTAATTAAACCTGAATACTTACAAAAGGTAAAGCTAAACAACAAGGCTTCCCATTAAACACAAGTCCAGTCCTCTCCTTGTGCTCGCTCAATAATTCATGCTATCCCAACATCTGAGAGGTGGTGTGGGGCTCCCTGTTTGCCCCAGATGGGACTCCCCCCCACTGGTTCCAGCAGAGTGTTGGGGGGGCTGCCACGTGCTTCTGCTAATGGGGTTTAAGATTACATCCCACCCCCACCCCCCCAACCCCCTTCCCTGCTTCCCCTCATGCCTTCACCCCAGCCGTCATACAGGGGTTTAATGCACCACTAGACTAGATTAATGGCAGCTTCTTATGGTCTTAGATGAATGATGTCAGAAATGGCCTTTATTTAATTTCTACAGTCTGCTGTATTTTGTATTCAAGTTTGTTCTGAAACCTGACATGCTCAGTATCTACTTAGTTATCATTTTACTTACACGGTATACAAGATATCTGAACGGATCTGTATAAATAATATAGTATTTTTGGATTCAACTGAAAGCATCCCTGCTATACAATAGAGTTTTGTGTAATTCTACCTGAATCAGTAAAATCACAGCTTTTTTTGTATAAGCTTAATACACCTTGCTCAAATTAATTATAATTTGTTTGTTCAACCATATCATATATTCAGTGGTATAATATATCTACTTACTTTGTACGTTTTTTATGACCGTTTTTGTAGTATGGTCATTTAACTCTTTTATCAACACATCATATATATTTTACAGTGATATCACAGTGTTAAAAAATAGCTTAAATGAAGAAGGCTGTTTCACACTGTCCTGGGAGGAAGTGTACAGTGGACTGTCTATTGCAAACACTTGGAGCACAGAAGTAATTTATCAGTCACTTTTGTGTTCTGCCCTGATGGTACCATGGACTGCTGTTTGATTGTTTAAACCCCCCTAATTGGAGCATTGTCTTTGCGTTCCTAAACGAGCGCAGACCCCCACAGAGGCGTTCCCGTGGGGAGCTGCTGACTGGCAGGCACTGGCGAAGGTCTGTCGGAGAGGCCTCAGACGGCGGTCTGCATGACAGCGCCTTGCTCCGTCTCCATCTCTGGCAGCCGGCCCAATTAAAACTCAACTGTCAGTAAGTGAGATTAATCGTGGAGTCGCTCTTTGTTCGTTCTCGCACCATTGCTTTGTGTGTTTGTGTATATGTATCTGAGAGAGACAAAGAAAGAGCAGGAGAGACAGATGGAGGAAGAGAAGGATAGTGAAAGAGAGGGACCTGAGGGAGGGAGACAGAAGGCGCAAGAGAGGGAGAAGCAAGAGCAAGATAGGGTGAGAGAAGAATGAAGAGAGGGTTTGAGAGAGAAGAGAGGGAGAAAATAAAAAAAGAGGGAGGGTTGCTGTGTTCGTGCCTGATGTGTGTGTCAGGCGTAGGAATGTATGCTTTGGGAGGATGAGTGGCGCAGTGGTTAAAGTCCAGGAGTTGTGGCCAACAGATGTCATCTTCATTCATAGGAAGAGAACTATAGCACCCGTGAGAATGGGACTGAACGTGAAGTAAACAGCTTCACAGGGTAAAGCTAAGAGTCGTGTCGGCGATTTTGATTACAAGTCGTCTGCTAAGTGGATAAATAGCGTGATAATGAAACAGCTGCTTGCACTGGGTTCACCGTGTGATTCTGAGCGATTGCCTACAACAAGCCCCTGCACCATTTTGTCAGTTTGTGACTGCAGGCCATGTCGATGCACTCTCACCACAGTAACAAGCTTTCATTAAAGCTCTGAGGTAGGAACACGATGCCGGTGTTTTGGCTTTAGAAAGATCTCCTTCTCCTCACAGGGGTGAGAGAAAGAAAAAGAAAAGGAGAAGCCCAGTCAGTTTCACAAATTTCTCCAAATACAAATTCACAGGCTGGAGTCTTCTCCCTGTATTGAATTAAAGAGGAGAACAGTAGTGCCATTGGCCATACTTATGGATAGAAACTTACATCATGTTCCTTCTTAAATGATCTAAGGGTACATGATTTATCATTTAAGTGTACCTGCAGCAATAATGAAAGACAGTATTAAATATGAAAATGCATCTGAGATGTATACAAGTAATCCCCATTCCATATCCATTTGATTTAATTTGAAGGGCGCATTTTAAAATAACAAAAAACATAGTGGACAAGAGAAGCTGGTGTAGATTTCTTTTATTGTTTATGATTATGAGTCTTCTTCAATGGACCTTATACACACTTTTAATGAATGTATTTAAAAGCAAGTGTGTGAAAAAAGTTCTTTAAGAAGTGTTAACTTCAGGATGAACCTGGGTCACCCTAACAAGTTCGGACTACACCGGCTGTGCTCAGGTGTGTAATTTCAGATGAGCCAGCAAGTTTCTGCTTAATCCTTGCCGTTGGCCCTGTTGGATAAGCAGAGTGATGTTGTCTCCTCTTTCTGACAAAATCATCAGTAGTAAGAGCCTTGCCTCTGCGTAGATGAACATAAATACTTCAAAACCTGTATAGTCATCTCCCACATTACAAAGATAATGTGTTCCTGAGAAGCCCTCTGTAAGGTGAATTCTCATAAGTTGAAGTTGTAATTAATGTAAACAGTAAACAACAGTGCTGATGTGTTCCTGAACCACAAAATTAACACCCATTTATTCTAAAAGGTCAGCAAATCCCATAAAACAACTTTGATAGTAAACATTAGTTATCGTAACACAGTTTAACAATGCAGTTTTCTATAACACTTTACATCTGTCTACCTGCTCCTGTTCAGCTTTTCTGTAGCTGTTATGTACAGTACCCTTAACAAAGTGTGTGTTTCCTCCAGGAGCCCCAATTTTTAATTTACTCCCACAGGCTAAATATGTGTTTCAGGTGGATTGTTGACTCTGAATAGCACACAGTGTGTGAGGGAGTGTGTGTTTTACCCAACTCTGCAGACACCATATATAAACTGTATACAAAGTGTTCATTAATAAAACATGTAATGCTAAACACGTTTATAATAATATATTGTGATTACTGACAAATATAAAAACAAACCTTAAAAACAGCAATGCACACAGAATAAATCTACAAATAAGTGACTGTATCATTGAATGTATTATTCTGGTCTAAAACAATACATATCATTTTAATGAATGAAAAGTCAATTTATAATGAATTTATGTGCATGATCATCTAATTGTAGAACCAAGTTCTACAAATTGGAGAAATATTTGTTAATTAATGTTATGTTGACAGAATAATGGTAATATGCTATTTGCACATGCCTGGTGAACCAGAGAGTAGGACGGTCAAATTCTCCTAATTCAAATCGACACGTTCACTGTTCTATAGGTGGGCAAATACGTTTGTATTTATTCATTTAGCAGATGCGCTCCTTTAACTGATGCTTTTAAGCAAAGCGACTTGTTGACTAATGTCAACAATATTTTGACTGATTAGCTTATTTATACAGCCAGATAACATTTACAGAAACAGTTTAGGGTAAGTAACATGGCCAAGGTCACTACAGTAAGATGTAGGATTCAAACCTGCTGCCTACAAGTGCAAAGGCAGCAGCATTAGTCACTATAGTACCTGCTGAAAGGCTTTCTGTTTTTCTCTAAATGGAGATACAATAATAATTAAGTATAGGAATACCGGCAATGGAATGCTGTTCCACAAATCTTAAGTCTGAAACCTAGGAACCCTTCCATCCATTCTCGAGAGGTTATTGCCAAAATTTGTAAATAATATGGAAAGAAGTCCTAATAAGTTGACATGGCAATTATCACAACAGATGGGCTAAGACTGGACTACTTTATCATGAATCATCCTGTTGTATTTAGCAGACACCTTTGCCAAAGGGAACTTGCAAAGCTATACACAGTACACTAAACTATAATTATAATTATAATTATTCTCTCCTTTATACATTAGCGCAACATAACTCACAACACACACACACACAAAGGGCAAGGCGGTGTCATCAGCACTAATAAAACTCATGCCTTTGGACTGTGTGAAAAAATCAGAGCACTCGGAGAAACCCACGTGAACATGGTGAGAGCGTGCAAACCCTAGATTGACAGATTCAAACCCATGAGCAAATGCACAGCCCAGGTGCTGTTGGCCATCAGCGGTACCTGTTGAGTCCCAATGCAACCCCAGTGTAGTAAACTCAGCCATGTGCTGTAAACAATTACAATTAATCTTTATGTCGCTGAAATCCTTGTTCAAGACATCTTACAGTATCAAATGATAACCTTGTTACTAAGCTATACCTCTTCACATTTCAGTGTAATCTTACCTATGCAATTCAGGGTAAGTACTTTGTCCTAGGAAACTACCTAAGCGGCAGAATTCACACCTTCAGGGACCTTCACATTGTGAGGTGCCAAACTTAAGTACTAAGCTGGCAGTCAGGATAATGATTTCTGAAATTGGGTTGTGTGTTGAAATGTTCTTGGGGTTTTTTCAATTATATTCTCTTACTCTAAAATTCATCAGCATAAATTATAGCCAGACATTGTATTGCATTGCAGAGTGAACTGTTTCAATTCTTATTATTTGGTTAAGACAAGCTGAGAGGCTGAATATAAACATAACCATTAATGACCTCAACCAGCAGGCTCAGAGTCAGAAAGGTTACAGCCAACACAAATACGTTTTTGCTTGTTTGACCTGTGTGCTTCTTTCTTTCGCTCTCTTGCACAGATTCCACATATGTCCACTGTATACAGTACACACAGTATCTTGGACACACTAAACATGACACAATGTGTCTGGAAATAAGTCTGCGAAAAGTGGTTCCTTCCTGATAGCTGGAAACATTTTCAGCCAAGTGGGAAAGTTCTTTGGGGATGGCACATCTCCAAGACAACATGTGGTTGTACAGCTGTTCGACGGCATTTAAAAGCAGCATCAGCTCTGCATTAAATACTCCTTCACTTTTCAATATGAGTGGAAACTGTGGAAAAAAGGAAAGAAAAGAGGAAACTTGCAGCATTCGGCTTGAACTCTAATGTTGCCTTTATTTGATTTTCACAATCCCTTGCCAATATTAGCTTTCATACTCCTAGCATATGTGTTTTTATAAGCACATTATAGGTGAGAGTTATCCTAGTTCAAATCAGATGGCCAGCCCACAGAACAAACAAGAAAATCTGTGGCTGTAAAGCAATCACGTTCTTGAAATGTTTATCTATAATTTGATGGGTCATTTTGAGAAACGAAGTTTGCTGCAATGCAGTCACAGTTGTTCTTCCCCTAAAACAGAGCAACGAATCACCGCTGTGGTGTGCAAATATTGACTTAACGCAAAGAGATTTACATCAGAGAGATGGGGCATTATCACAGAAAGCCCTCTCATCCATCTTATTTTGATTATGATTCTTCCTTTTTTGTTTTCCTTTTATTTTTTTGAACCGAAAAAGGCATGACATTAATAAAATGAAAGGGAATACATTTCCAGGGAACAAACCCCAATCAGTGTAAAGGTTAATGTTTCTGCTCATTTATAAATGCTAGACGGCTGTCAGCATGGACAACAAATGGATTTGGAAGCGCTGACATCATAGATTAGGCTTGTCAGGTCCCTGATTGCTGGGAGAGGGGATCAGGGGAGGCGGTCACCTATGCGGCCAGACAGGCCAGTAGACCCCGGAGCTATCCACATCTATTTGCGCGCACGCGCACACACACAGAAAGAGAGAGAGAAAATGGGCTTGTCTGCACTACAACTTCTGAGCTCACTGGGGCTCACTTGTACCCTTCCTGCTGACTATATTCCCATCATAACACAGAACGTGTGAGAGTGAGTCCAAAGTGCACTTGTACCCTCACTTTAACAATGGTCTTTTGATCCTCACTTTAAGCAAGTGCTGACTTTATCACAGAGAACATTACTGTGTCTAGGATGTGTCAGGGAGTAATGAAAACATGAAAAGTGCAAAAAAATGTCAAACAAAATATGAGAATGTTTTAATAATCTTTTACCACTGTGCACATTTAAAATAATATATGAATTACAAGAATCACAGATTGACAGCTGTCATTAAAGAGGACTGGGATGGCTTCAGCCAATATAGGCCAGTCTTTTCAGAATCAATGTAGTCAGGCTATAAATGTACCTAAACACACACTAATGTGTAAAATTTATCTTGCATTGCTGTCAACCTAACACTTACATATACTGGTTCTTTGGGTTACAAACCTTTCAATGAAAAAAATTCAGATGAACACGTCCTTATACATATATATCAATAACATTTTTTCCTTGTATTTATCTGTTATAAACTTCTAGCAGTAAAGAACACCATAACAAAATAAGACCAGTGGACCACTTCACTTCAAGTTGCTGTCGCAATTTACAACTTGTTTCTATAGTTCCTCAGAGCTGGAGGTAAAAAACACAAGAAAAATACCAATTTTCATAGTATAAACTATTCAAAAGTTATTTTAATTTATAGTTTTTTTTAAAAGGCATTTAAAATTTTAAGTCAAATGACCTAATAAAACAGTCTTACATTTGTCTATATTATTCAGCTTTTGTTACTCGTGCAGACAGTAAAGAAAGTTATAAGAGGCGAGAATATGATGATCACTGCACATGTTTCTGGGATAATTAGTCAAAAATCAGCACTAAATATGGTCATAAATTTCAACAATTTAAATTAGTATTAATTTTAATGTTGAGGTTTTTACAGAACCTAACCTGTGACTAAAATGAGGGAGAGCTATTTTAAACTTTTGTTGATTTTGTCTTAGTGATAAAGTGACTTTGAATTTATGAATTAATTAAGTTATGAACAGATTTTGGGCATCCAGATGTGTTTTGAGGAGCCAGGGTTTTTAGAAAAGGTTTCGCCAGTTTTTCCTTAGTTGGTTTTGTGATGCACAGATATAATTTTTATTTTGAAATAGAAATGATGAACTAATAATGTGGTGAAAAAAGAGTATCACATTCCAGATAATATTTCCATCTAATTACTGCCGCGAGCTTCTTTTATTTTCTATCTTCTATTAGTATTTTTTTTGAGAAGTACTCAGGCGTATACGTTTAATCACAAAATTAAATTGGGGGAGGATAACTTCAGTGTTTGCCAAACCTTTTCTGAAGAATGACTCTATTCATTCTAAGTGTAATAAACCCCTGGGTACTGGAAAGAATTACAGTAAGACAGTTTTGTTGGTATTTAAATCAGAGCTGCAGTTGAGAATCATTATGGGCTGCATTGAAGTTCTGACAGCTTTCCATTTCTGTCCTATCCGCCTAGAAAGACGATGAAGCTCTAACACAAGATTAAGATCAGTTCAATCCCCGCAGTTAGGTTTAGAAGTGATTGCAGCCAGTTGCTCGTTCATTTGGGGAAATTGCAGAAGTCGGGTTGTATTTAAGATAAATGACAAATCTGGGAAATCTGCAATGATATTGGCTGTGTGTCAAGTAGGGTGACTGTAAGTGTTTCAGGACAGAATAACAAAATGGATCAATCTGACAAAGTTCACATTAATGCAACTCTCCAAATCTTTGCGAGGGTTGCTCCTTATTTTTGAATAATGAATATTATACACTTATCAGAGTCAGACTTTGGTCACTTGGGAAGAATGGACATTCCTTATTTATTTAGTGAGTCTTTAGTAAGGCAATAAACCATTACCACTGTTACCTGACCAAGCAACACTCCAACTGGCCACACCCAGGGATAGTGGTCACCTTGAGGTCTATCCCACCCCAGACATCTTCACTGCATCTCCACCAGCTGTTGGAATCAGGGAACAACCTTTGTACACCAGCAGTTGCCATTGCTTTTTTCCTCTTTCCCTATTCAAATCCACAGGAGATGGCCCAGCACGTGCCAGGCAAGCTAATTATTGTCACCTCCCTTTAACATCTCAGCTATCCAATGCTTCTGGGCACCGCACATGCGCTTTCCAGTTTTCACACAGGTACCATGGCTTGCGGGCAGAGAAAAAGCCCAGTCACTCTGGAGCAATTTTGGGGACATCTGCATCAGGCCATCAGACTATTTGAGACTCTTGGGTTCTCTCAAGAACTCTGCAAAAATATTTTGCTTGTACCATTACATCTGATAATTTAACAACCTTTATAACAAAACTGCAACCAATGGGGGCATACTGTATGTATGTGATTAGTTAGACATGCTCAGTAAAGACAATTCAATCCTTACCCAATATAAATTTCATTAACCAATTCAATCATTCATTATCCTTAACCGCTTCTCCTTTTTGGGTTCTGGATCTGGATTCAGAGGTTCCAGATTCACTCGATGCTAGGCTAGGAGAGTACACCCAGGATGCATTCAGTCCATCGCAGGGTAGAATAAAATGAATTTGTTTAACACAGAGCTTAGACAACTTTTGGATCTTCAGTATTTGCATAGCTTTCTTTTTTGTAAATGAAGCTAATAGCATTTAGAAAATATGCACTTTCCTTTTTAGGAATTGAACCACTGACCTAAGTGATAATTTTGATGCAATTTTAATGCATAATTACTATATGGCTTATTTCAACATAGCTTGCTATTGTATTTAGCTGATATGCAGCTTTTATTTTTTGTCTTTCAGTCGACATTCCCAGCTACTTCCCCAGGCTACAGTGACCCCAGCTGTAGCACTGTACGGCCTCCACACAGAAACAGGACTTTTTTATGAGAGTGACTTATTGCTGACGTTACAGGGAACTTACTGGGAGGGGAGGTTTAATCCAAGCCAACCTTTACAGTTTCCCATAACGACAAAGCGCTCAGGTCATGTATGAGGCAGGTCAGCAACAGGTTCCTGGGCTTGGTGGTTGTCATGGTGATGCTAGCACAGGGACATGGTATTGCTGAAAGGACAACGCTGTCCTCTCTGAAAGAACCTTGAGTAAATCCTGTCTTTCTATAAATGCTGCTAGTAACATTAAAGTGTATTGTTTCCCGACATTTAACGGTGCCTTGAAAATTGACAGGCTCGTGAAACTTTAGCTTTAACCTTAACAGTCACCTTTCATCTCTTCTTCCTCTGCTTCAATGGAAGGAGGTACTGGGGGCTGGGGAAGGAGACTGACCTTGCAGAAGGCAAACCTGGTCAATGAAGCGGTTCTGCTTGCCTGGTCCAGCTGATTTAGCACGTGACCCTGGGCCAGTCGCCATGTTTAACGCTCTGGTCCAATCGACTATAAAACGAGGCACAGGCAGGGCCCAGCGGTAATGAGAAGTGGTAATGAGAAGTGGCATCCCGCTTGGCTTGACCTCGGGAGACTGTCTCCATAAAACACCTTCTATAAATAAAGGGAACCTTAGTCAGGCTTGCTCTGCTCCAGCTCGAAAGGTCACTCCTCACCCAGCTCTAGGTCCTTCCTCCATTCCTGTCTCTCCCTGTTTATCGGCCATGCTTTCCCAGCACCTGATTGTGTTGATCATGGACACATCATGAGATGTCCTCTTCACTGTAAGCTGGGAGGCAACAAAGCCAACCCTTGACCCCTGTCCTTCACCCCTACCACTGCAATGCTCTAAAACTCTAATAACCACTCTTTCGTTTGCTGCTGGGGACACTTGGGCTCCTGGGAAACTGTGTTCATGGATTTTCACATATTTGGAGATCTATGCACGTCAAATATTTCGCAGTTCATTTACTTATGATATATTCTAAACTCAGCCTCTAGTAAATGCATAGAATGATGAAGAACATAACCCTGAATGATAATAGTTTCCAAATATAAATTCATATTATTTTCTGAATAATATATATAATTAAAACATTTAAGAAGCTCAAAGAAACTGTTTTTGTTAGCTGTGCGTATACACAGTACAACCATATAAACATGAAGTCACTTGGAAGACAGCAGCAGACAGCAGAAACAATAGCTACTTTTCTTAACTTTTCATTCATCAGAACACTCTATGTGAGCATTCAGGGATGGCTACAGTACTCAACCCCTCATACGTACCAGCATATCTTAATGCAGGTTTGCAACAATCAGTTCTCAGAAGCATAGGGTGTAGCAACTGGTAGTGTATTTGGACTTAGGGCTTGTAGGTTTGAATCCCATATCCAATAAGTGCAATACTGTTGAGCAAGGTACTTATCGCTAGATGATCCTTTTACCCATCTCTAACAATGGGTAGCTCGTGCTAGATAGCTTAACATTGTAAGCGATTGAGTAGATGAGTAAATGTAACTTAAATTTATGAGGAACGTTGCATCCCGAATCAAGAATGTGTGGGGTGCCATTGTTTCCTGCTCTGCTATCGTGCCACCTTGATACTCCGCTATTTTGAAAAAGTGCTCATATGATTTTTTTTTTTTTTGTACATTGCTAAGAACTCATTTAAATGTTTGTGTTCCTATGGGAAATTCTTTTGAAGTTATGTGTGTGCTGATATGAAGGACTGAGAAAGATGGAAAGGAGAATTTGCCATCCCTTTTAAACTGGGGCCAGTTCAAAACAACCAAGTCCAGGCTGTCTTGAAATGCTGCTGTCTGAGGGAATGTAGAGGCCTTGCCCTCCAAAAAAACTTGCTCACCAAGATTGAAAGGCAAAGGTCTGTTTCTTAATAATATCTCACAAATGTTGTGTTCAGTCATCTGGTTGTAGAGTGGCCCCCATTAAGTTCTGTAAAAATGAACATTTTTCCTATTATACAATCCAAATCAGTAGAGGTAGCTTAGCTCTCAGTTGCTTGTCAAAAAGTTATAGGTTGTGTACAATTTGTAAAAGTGCTTTGTTTTGACTTACAAAAAACATCTAAATCATCCAATTCTGCTAAAAACGGTGGGGATAAGTGTTTAAGGGGAGAGGGCTTTATAGCTTGGATTCTTCTGTGTAACCACAAGGTCTTTGCATATCTTGGTTCATTGTCCTTTGTATTGAACAGCACACTTTGCTGCTGAATGTTCTAGAATGATTCCCTATAGGTAAATCTAGTTCAGTACATAAAACAGGCCATTAAAGACAGTGTTACGCTTTAGACAATAAAACGTAAGGAAATAGCTACTTCAGTCATCATTTCCCTAGAGGTCTCCCTTCGTAGATGTCATTTTTGGGTCAACAAGTCAATGCTGCAGGCTTTGTTAAACCTCTTACGTATCTATTAGAATGGCATTATAACCACCCAGAAATCTTCCACAGGATACAGGATACACTTGTATAGACAGGAAGCTCTGTATCCCTCCAGTGGTAAACAGATACTGTGTGTGTTTAACTTTTTATTGCTATTCCATGATGTGAGAAAATGGCATGACATCACATCATACTGCAAAAAGATGCTAGGAGATGACCACTTAAACCAGACTTCTATACTGTAAATGTTCTTTTCTGTTTAAGCTAACAATATATATTTTCTAAGATATGACTCTGATCTGACACCACTTGCATTGTTATATCTTCTTACATATGTAACTGTTCTGACTGAAACATGCACCTTGTTTAATATACTAAATTTCACTATCCTCTTGTTAATATAGCTTAACTAATGGGTTAGTTAATGTTTACAAGTAATAAAAAAGAAACTAAAATTATAATTTTAGTTCAATATGTCAAAGTAATGGTGGTAAGGCAAATGAACTGCAATTGTACATAATTCAGAATGTGCCGTCTTTTAGATGGCCCTGCAAATGAAATAGATCCAGAAGCTGTATTTCATTAGGAATTTGACAAATCATGAGTTGTTTAACTATTTTAAAAGTAGGCGAGGATGAGAGGATGAAGGCAAATATTACAGCTGAAAGTGATGCACAAGGCCTGTATGGTCAGTGGCAGCCAGATAGCAAATTCCACAGAGGTCTCTTTAAGTAGAACTAATATTTAACTCCATCCCTATGTATGTATGTGCACGTGTGACATAGGGGTAGGCGAATAGTGAGCAAAGATATGATCTGAAATTAATCTCCCAGGAAAAATGCAATCCTCTTAAACAGAAAAAATAATACTTTTGATCAAGAGGATCAAAAAAGCTGTGCGTTGAAGCCAGTCACTTTTTGAAAGCTATGTTTTTATGCACAGCCAAATAAAGAAATCAGAGCCTAATATAGGCCAGCTGTGAGACTAATGAGCAACATATCTGAGGGAAAATGTCCTAAATATGCATAAGGAGATTATTTCGGTGTTAGCTTTAAGCACTGGTCTTAACTGACAGGGAAAAAAATTTTGTACGACTTCATGGGCACTCTCCCATAAGTCACATTTCCGGTTCAAGCCTATTTAAGTTCGTTTCTCTTTCCTGGTGACAGCAGCGCTCAGTGTCTGCATTTGCAGAAACATTATTTTAGATGTGAACTTAGGTAGTTGAGACTGAAGGTTAAGGCAGTTTTCATCTTCTTTCCTTCACTTACAAATATGACTTTCATTTCAGCTTTCAGATCAAAACTTTCAGATCCTCAAAAAATCTGAGGATATTGCATTGACATTAACCATATTATTAACATGAGAATTTTTTTCCAAAATATTTGTATTAATATGACAGCATTAACATATTATCTTTTTCCATTAAAACATTATTGAATACAAGAGCTGAATTTTTTTTTTTTTAAAAGTGTATTTGCTGGCACATGAGCCAAAAGACAAGATTAAAGAAGAACGTTTTTCAAAACACTGTCTGTTGATTATGTTCAGTACCATAGCCAGATATAAATGAGCACCAAAGTCAGCCGATATTTCCTGTATGTGTCCGAACTTATGATCTCCACGATCACAGATCTCTCCATCCTAAGGTTCTGTTTATGTTTCAGCAGCAGCTGTAGCGGCTCTTGGTAGTTCTGGGTCAGGCATGATTTGCTACGGGGTTACCCTACATAAATACACAAGGGCATCACCAGGAAGGAGCAAAGCAGGCAAGCAGACTGCCGCCCAGGCCCTGATTAATCACCCCCTGTACTCCAAGTGACTCTTTGTTTACACCGGCGACCCAGCTGTATGCCAGTTTTCGGCAGATGTTTCTGCAAAAGAACCGCCAACAACCCAAACCCCATTTCTGAGCTGCTTCTCATCCTGCTCCTCTTTTTGTATTTCCAAGACTGTGTTGTTAATGAGCAAGGATAGGGAGATTTACGATATGCGAGAAGTCAGAAAGACGGAGGCTGTTTGTTGCGTGTAAGGGTTGACTTTCTTTTGCTGCTGAGACAGAGAAACCATCAGCGAACATGTCTGTCCTTCAGCTAAGTGTGATCCAATACGTCACTTATGCCTGTGGCCACTGGGAAACAGGGAAAAGAGGTTGAGTGAAGTACAGAAGCCACAGGAAAGGTGATCTCTGAAGACATGCCAACATTCAGGGATCTCAGAGAAGCCCCTTCACTACAAACAGACAATACCAACCAAGCAATGTGCTTTGACCTTTCACCTATGCCCCTGGACGTCCTTTCATTACATAGTGATTTCTTCATAAAGACGTAAATTGCAGCCCGATCAGCAGTATCGGCACGATAATTCTGCTTATCGACTTCACAATAATTCTTCCTATTGACTTAATCACCGATGCTGAATGAGCACTACACTAGATTGCACAGGAATGCCACAGATGGATATTATCAAAATTAAAACCTGCACTGATTTGGAGGTAAGATGCACATTTCCAGGTTTTTGCTCTGTGGTGAGAAGCCATTCGCCCAGTATTATATTAGAGGTCGCAATCATGCTCTGCAATTTGAATGATTCTGTGATGCAAAGGGCCGCTGGCCAGCAGGTCTTAATGTGTGCCTAATGGGAGATGATTATAGAAGTTCAGCCAGCTTGGTAGCTTCATATGAAAGTAATTTCAGGTGCCCCAGGCCTAAAGGGGGGCGCTACAGCAGTCACAGGCAGAGGACGAGTAGATAAACATCTCTGCAAGAGAAACAGAAATGTCTCATTAGGCTAGGATTCTCGTTTTGAAATTTCCTATGAGACGCCATCGGATTCTGATGTTACCTTCGTGACGGTGTTATCCCTTCTGCGTATTCCTTCTGGAGAAGGGTGGAAACATACTAAAATCATTTTAAAGTATGTTTTCACACTGAGTGTACATTTATTTCAATGACAAATGGACTAAATTAGTAGTTGGTATCAGTATGCTGTTGCATCCAGTGACTCATGCTACTAAACTCATGTTATGGGAGCCAGAATAACCGCATTATGTAGAATAGAAGATGTCATCATTGGCAGAGAACTAAAAAGCATTTTGTATTGGGGAAAAGAATTAATTACAATGCCTCACAGTGATTATGCTAAACATATACAGTATGAAAAGGGGAGGGAGAATGTATTGCCGTAATGGAGGGTTGGAACAACACTGTCAACATAAACATTTGGAGCTGACATGCGTAAACAGGCAGACTCCTTTTTTTGTACATCACAGCTTTCAAGGTGAAATCTAGAACAAATTTACAAGGTGGAATAGATGTGAGACTTTTAAACTAAAAAGGAATTATTCCATCATGAGCCCCTGATCCTAAGAATTTAAAACCTGTTATTTATTTATGTTAAAAAAAGAAAAAAGAAAAAGATAATAATCGATTCTTTGTAACTAAAAACAAAAAAGGATAAAGTCTGCAAGGTTGGATTACAAATGCAGCAACTTTAACAAACCTGCACTGCAAGGTGGTCAAACTTCCTTATGGTTGCAAGACGCTGATATTCTAGTTACGCAATGTATAATCTTCACCGTTTAATGCTTAGCTTCCCCAGTTTCTAAAAAATATTTGAACAATTACAGTTGAAAGAATGATGAGTTAGATATTTATATTGACATTAATTTTAAATAATAGGATTAATTTTAAATATTAATAAATATTTACATGTTGGTTCAGCTTTAAAAAATGTATCAATCTAACAGTGGATCAATGTCAAGGGTTTTAAGTGTGAATTCAGTCCTTGTCTAAAGGTGAATGAAGCTTTATTTCCACATAAGTAAGAACTTTCAAAAATGTATGTCCCTTTCCATTGAGGATCATTTATTTACTGCTTCATTTTTCTTTCATCTCTGAGTTTTCTTCAACAGTTCAGTTTGCTTTTTCACCATAATTGTTCAGAATTTTAAAACTGCGCCTTTAAAATATCGTTCATGGCAGTGAACAATATGTGATACATGTGATTATTCAAAATATCACTGTATTATACAACTGTATGCATTTGTGTGAAAGATGCTACCAAGACTTCTTCTGGGATTTTAACCATCAATCAGTTGGTTATAAAACACTACGCTCCCAAGCGCTCAAAGTTTTCTAGCCGAACCTAACGCTGCAGGATTTGTTTTCTTATGCAGTTATTGTATTTGATATATTCTGAAATTCATTTTCCCCTTATACTGTAATTGTAAAAGTTGACAGTCACAATATACGTCCATGAGTCACTGGGCATGGTTTTTAATAATAGGGGCTTTTACAATTATACTCTGAGATGGACACCCTGCACACACAGTGTCCTTTTATTATCTGACCATGGAAAGCCTTGCCAAAACAATAAACCTACTGGAACTAATCACATAAAATGAAAGAAAGAAGAAAGAGAAAAGAGTTCCTTTTCAGTCATATTTGCAATGTTTACACAATATTCTCCCTGCTACCTTTGATTGTTTTATTATAATGACATCATCTCCATTTCCACTCTATATTTCACAGTTTTTTCCTCTGCAAAGTTGAAATATATTAAACATCGTAAAACAGTCTTTGAAAAGAAACACGAGTTCTGCAGAGACCAAACAATTAAAAATTCCTGATGTATTGAAATGCAGTGCAGTAGGTCACATTGCATATTCACTTGATAGGATGTATAGAGTGCCAATTGGAACGAGGAACTCAGCTTTTCATATATCACAAGATTGCATAAAAAGTTCAATGAATGGAAATTATGATGGATGAATTTTGTGGAGATATTGGCCAAATATGGAAAGCATTAGGAAGCTCGGAGTGTGCATTAAAGCAATTATTGAGGTTTTTTCTCTTGCTGGCATTGCATCTAATAATCATAACTCAGATCCTGCCATGCAGCAGTGGTGTGAGAAAGCAGGTATTAAAGAATAAATATAGACCACTACTTAGATGACAAAAACGTCTTTTTCTGAAGTGTCGAATGTAGAACTTCATAGCAATAGGTGGAACTATTCCATTTGTTTTAATTATGTTGTTCCAGCAGTAGAAAAATATTAAATTTCAGACAACAGATTCAAACACAAGAAGGAAGGTCACTGCAAAAAAAGATTCCTCAGTGTGGCTTGTAGGTATGAAATATGGAAGGGCCTGAAGACACATCTGCTCATCACCGGTGTGCTCAGTCGCCGTTCCGTGGCAGAAAGTGCCAGGTGCCAGGTGCCTGAGTCCCAGTGCATGTGCCAGAATGCAGTCAAGGTTTGCTGGTCCATAGACTCCTCACTGCTCTGACAAAGGCACAGCTGTGGAGTGTCAGAAATGAACTGAAAAAGGACAAAAATACAGAGCCACAAACAAGCAAAAAAGCAAAAGTTGAGGAATGAAACATAAATTAACAGAAGGAGAACAAGCAGACAATAAAAAGTTCCAAAAGAAACATAAGTATATTAAGTATATTACTGCAAGTTGTAAATTGTACAATGTACAATACTTAAATTATGAACTTTAACAAAAAATAATGGCAGTAACTCAGTTTATAGATGAATTCTAGCATTTGATTTAAAGTATAGATTTTCACAATTCAGGTGAAGGAAAATTTAAGAGGTTTAGCTAGTATTTGGCTGTGTATGAGAAGGAACACTATGAATAAAATAATAAAATATGCTTTCCACATTATTTGGTTTCATTGAAGTCTAAATTACATATGCATGTGTCTGAGCAGTTTGTCAACTTCCTATGTGCAGCAATTGGGTCAGGGCTGTCAGTCTAGAATATGTCAGGGCTACAGTTTCTGTATGTTCTTGAAACATGCTATATGAATATATCTTTCTCTTGTATTCATATTACATGTTATATTTAATTAATTTACAAATCCTGGATCTCTATCCTTACATCCTGCACTACTTATGTACACTTATCTACTTATCTACCAAATATAGGTATGAACCATTTTCAAACCAATCTTGGGTCTGGTATTTGAACCCTGATCTTACTCAAAGCTAGTAACTGAGGGTCAGGTACTTCTGGAAGCAAAATGCCATATTTACTTGGCAGGATACAAATAATTGTAAATACTTCCAGTTGGTACTCAACTGCAACCATTGAAAACATTTCAACAAATACTATACACTAATCTGGCCGTACCACTTGAAAGGCATTCAAAATTATCTCCACCAGGATGAGTCAAGTTTCCAGTAAATGAACCCTCTCTCAAGTTCCAATCATTCAAGAAATGGTCTCCTTTGGGACCCTGTTATGGTGTTGCTGCGAAATATTTTACCTTTTCACAGCAGCAGTACAGTACAATGTACTCTCTTCGTTGCAGATTGTTTCTAGTGGCACATGTGGGACAAAAATATTTGGCCAAGTATGCCGAGTTGAGACATCTGCGGAGATGTGGGTTTCATCCAGAGAGAAGAGCCCGAGTGCTCGACGTTGTGCAGCCAGTGGGCTGCTACAAATCATCAGACATCATCAAGTTTGGTGTGGGAAGTGGGTTTGTGAGGTGCCACAATGATGTTAGCTGAATGTGGCCTTATGGTGACCCCCGTGAGGATGCTGCGTGCAGGTGGAGCAGGATCAGCCAAGGGCCACAAAGGGTGTGGCAGTAAACACAGCCACAGGAAGCACCATCTGGTGACCCCTTTTCATTGCCAGCAACTCCTTAAAGAGCCAGAATTATACAGTAGAGCTCAGACACATCCTGTATGGATGGATATGACGTTTCGACGTAGCACCGGAGGATGCAGCAAGGTTGTCAGCGGGTCACTGCGACTACAGTACCGCCTTCTCTTCAGTGTGGGGTGCCCAAGTATTACCCTTTACCATGCTAAAGTAAACAGGTTGGCTTTGCAGTACCTCGTCTCCCATTCCCACTTTGTCTGCATTAAGGGTTACCCTCCCACTGAGACTGGGGCTGGATGGGATGACAGCTCCCTAAATCACTTTGTTTTAGTAAAGCAGGCCCTTCTCACAGACTTCAGCCGTAGGACTCCTGTGGCCAGAAGTATCATATCCGGTTGGGATGGAATTCACCCATAAAAAAGGAAAGTCAGTGTGCTCCTGACAGCAGACTCATTTGCGGGCTTCTTCTTTTTCTTGCTGGGGCTGTGGCGAGACGCTGTAATGGTTTTCCCTCAGCAGTCAATCGCAGAGCATCAACAGACGCAAGTCACAAAGGTCAGAAATCATTGTACATTTCCCTGTTACTCATAGAGAGTCACCCTCATGAAGGCCTCAGAAAAAACTAGGAGAAGTCGTGTGTGTGTGTGTGTATGTGTGTGTATATGTTTTTTCATATAACTAATGATTTATCAGGCCATTGTGTTTACTCCACAACCTGAGTGCATGCATGCATGGCGTACTGCCGTTGTAATGACCTGGATTTGTTTCAGCCACATTGTCATATTGTTCTACTGAACAATGGAGCCAGCAAGCCAGGTGGGCACTGGTGCCAGGGAGGGACTTTGATCACCCCAGACAATGAATTATTGGATGTTTCAGTAGAGACTGAAAGCAATACTTTTTCAGCTGTTAGCCAAAGTCATGCAAACACAGAATCACATTCAAAAATGTCAAATAAGTTTTATTTTTCAGATGGGAGACATAAATGCAAATTTTTATAAAGGAACACTTAAAATGTATCTCACATATACATGTTTGGAATGCTGATAAACTCATACGAGACGCAGATGCTAGGACAAATAATTATTTTGTTGTGGTTAAGGGGTTTACTGTCATTCTCTGCAACCAGCATACAGTTAAGGATAGGGTGTGTAAGTGTGTCTCTAGAATTTGACCAGGATGCTTCCCAGTTACTTCCCAATTTTAGACTATGATGGACTGGCATCCCATTTGGGTGTAATTTCAAAGCCCAACACTGAATGATTCCATGATAGGCTCCTGACCACCATGATCCTGCTGAACATTAAACAGTTAACAATAACGGATGGATGGATGGATGGATGGATGGATGGATGGATGGATGGATGGATGGATGGATGGATGGCCACAAGAGCTGCTGGACTATCGTGCTTTCCTCAGAAAGTAAAAACACAACATCTTTGTGAGACCCCAACCACTACCACTGTTAATTTCCCTTTTTAAATTATGAGTATTTTTCATGATGTAAAGAAACTAGAAATTGACATGAAACAACAAGCGATTTAACTGTTTACTGTTACTCTCTCTCCTGTTATAGTTTGTCTGTTGATTTAACAGTATGTGTCCTGCACCACAGAGGATGATGGGAATGAGACAGCAACAGTCTGACCTCTCCAGACCTCAGTTTTCTAATCCAGCACAGGTGACACTGTCTCAGGGAAATCTCAGCTGAAATCCAGCTTGTATTCACAGTAAATCACCCCCACACACAATGATTGTCAATGACAGCAAAGGGGGGACCTTTAAACTTAGAAATCAATTTTCCCTTTGATTTTTTTTTTTTAATCACCTGGAAAGACAGCAATAACTAGACAAAAATGGAGTCACCAGCAGTTTTGTTGCTCATCGCAGAAATCACATACCATACCTGACAGCTTTGGACATTCCCTCTCTTTTACATTTTATATAATTTGGACTTAAATACCAAATGCAAACATTCAAGCATTCTAATACTATCTCACCAGCAGGTGGTGCAGTCATTAAGGAGAGCAGCTTATACAATGGACACTTTTTTCCCAAGGAAATTAAATAGTCAAGAATGATAATTCAAATTAATTCTGCAATATCTCGTCAGCTTTTTTGTTGAATTTACTACATGTTTGCGTGCACGTGTGTGTGTGTGTGTGTGTGTGTGTGTGTGTGTGTGTGGTTGAATATGCTTCAGTGTATGTGTTGCAGAATGTGTGCCAGCATGTGTGTATATGTGTGTAGATGTGTGTAGAGCGTGTATGGCATATGCAGACAGAAATAATACATTTTTATACCACCAAAGTTTATCACCTTCCAATTTCTATGTTTTTGAGTAAGAAATTATGTCAGCATGTGTTTATAGAGCATGAGGCAGCTGTGCTCATGTGTGTGTGAGGAACTGCGTCAGTGTGTGTGGAACAAAAAAATCCATCACTGTTATGTATGTTATTGTGTGTGGCATTCACAGTGTGTGTGTGTGTGTGTGTGTGTGTGTGTGTGTGTGTGTGTGTGTGTGTGTGTGGGGCCAGAATATCTGTCAGCATCTGTGCATGAGCCCAATTTTATGTTTTAAAGATTTTCAGGGGTTTTTCTATTATGTTTTAATGCCATCTGCGTAGCACTTTGGCCCTTCTGTTGGCTTTTAAGCATCATTAAAAGCATCCATTATAATGTACCTAAAAACATAAAGATTTCCGTTTTCAAACTTTGGTTTGTAAGTGGTTCATGTAGCAAAAAGTTTCACAATGCTTGTGACAACCATTTACATGCATTTCAGGTCTCCCACTTTCCTTCAGTTGTGTTTTTGAAACAAAACTGAAATAAATCGATTTTTGAATTTGGAATGAAACCTAGACACTTAATGAAATATGTCGTTCTTTCAGGAAACTGCAATTATTTCTGGAGCAGTAAGTACTTGGAATGGCAGAGTGACCCAAATTTTGCTACTTCTCTGAATGCCTCATTTAAAGGGAATTTTTCCACTGATGAAGTCTGGTCTGTATCAGTTGTACAGCTTGGGACAGAACAGTGACTTTGATGATGGTCCTGAAGGAGAATAAAAGTTTAACTTATGGCATGTTTCTTTTTTTCAGATTTGAAATGCAGTTTATAAAAAATCTTAACTGTTAATTCACTTCAAGCTCCATCTACGGTAAGTCAGTTTACGTGAAGAATGTTGAGATCAGGTCACAAGCATGGCTTCCTCTACCTTGCCTCATTTGCAATTGTGTCATTAGCCAATAACTTCAGTGAAGCCATGAATACTTTCATGTTTTTCGTGATGCGTTTAATTGTCCATTAATGACGTGCAGTCCAAGGTCCCATGATGGGTTGTTACCAAAATATTTGGATGTGATTACGCCTGAATGAGGCCTCTTTGTTACTTCAGTCCTAAAATATGTGACTTAAACTTACAACACTGCAACACAAAAGTTCAATATTGCCTTTCAGTATATTGGTTTTGTTTGGCTTATCCATATAAACCTTGATACAGTAGAAGAACTATGCTTTGCTGTATGCCATATTTCATTGACTATTAGGTACAACTGGACACAGAATCTTGGAAGCAAACCTCATGGATGACATTTTTCTGAAAACACAAATGATCTTGTGTATAAATTCCTGCTTTTGAAATGATTTTATGAGTACTGATACTGATAAGCAGTTTACATCCATTTTGCATTCAGTGCATTTTGGCAAAAAACAGGAACACATTTTACGTTACTCCACTTATTGTGAAATTCATCTAATGATACCACAAAACCGACACTAGACTAGCTTTGGTGTCGTGAGACTCTTCCGCTGACACTAATGCACAGATCATGTTTGTTTAATATTGGAATAAACATACCCTGAGTTGTGTTTTGTCACAATACAGTTGCTAGACTTGTTAATGTCAGGGTTCTTCTGTAAGAATCCCCCACATCCTACTGAGTCTTTAACCACTTTTTTTACTTTCTGCATCATCTTATGAGTGACTCATCAAATCGCCTTTAGTGAGGAGTAATGAACTTCCAGACTTAACTAGAAGATTGTACAAGTTTAGGGTACATGTGCTTTGTCATTCTCTACACATGTCCTCATGGATGTGAGCTTCATGAAGAAAAAATTGGGTTATGGATTCTTATTGGAAGGATCCTGATTATCCTCAACTGGCATTTTGTACGCTGTTTGTGTAAATTGGTTCTTTTCTGAACAGTGTGCATCATTCTGATGTCAGGAAGGTGGGAGAGAAAAGGGCTATAGCAGTCAGGTGAGGAAGGCAGGTGAACCCGTCCCTTTCTCCATCTCTGTCTCAGACGGCTGCTGTCTCTAAACATCTTGCTCTCAAAACAGCTTGAATGAAGCCCCCACCTGCTGTTTCACATGAAACTGAGCTAAGGAGGCCCCTGCCCCCCCCCCATTCCCTCCAGAATGTTCCTTTCCCACAAGGGAGTGCACAGCTGGGTCGGGGTGGGGTCAGGGTGGGGGGGGGGACAGTCCCAGACTCGCTGACCAGGCTGAACTCTCAGTAAACACACGCTTCCTCTGTTTAGCAGCGAAAGGACATCAGAAAGGAGTACATTTCCAGTAGTACTAATTTTCCACCTCAGCATTTATCCTGTTTGGAACACTTAGTTTACTGATCTTTTTTTTAAATTTTTTTTTCTTGCTCCCTGGTGCAGCATTACAAACCAGTATCAGTATAGTTTTCACTGTTGAGACAAAATACGTTATCCATGTGTAATGCCGGAAAAAAGAAAACTCAAGATATATTCAGAGATAGTGTTTAACTGGCAAAAGAAAAACTATTTAGAATAACATTTCTTCCTCGTCATTTGAATTAATTAGGTTTTATTTACCATCTATTTCACAAGTGACACATGAACACACATCAAAGGGTTTCCGAAGAGCTGCATCTGTAGATTTTTTTTTGGCTTTTTTTTTTTTTGGCTTTTTTTTGGCCCTTGAAGTTTAAGAAGAGGTTAGTTTGTCTGGTCTGATTGTGGAGCAACAGTGCCACCTATGGTCTGTGCAGCCACATGGGACATATGGGGCATCATCAGTGTGTTGAAAGCACAACAGAGAGAATGGAGATCATTTCTCATTTCCTTGGCTGTATTTACTCTGCAGCCTGTGCAGACATATGGTCTCTCACCATTGTCTCACCTGTATCCAACAGTGACCTCTTACACTTCTCCCTCGTGTCAAAAACCGATTTCTTTCTGCTTTCTCGAGTATCCTGATCTCACTTTTCTCTTGCCAGCCCTCAAAACAGCCTGTGTGGCAGCCATGGATTTTGACACGCCATTCTCAGGAGCTGCTTGCCTGTATGACAGTAAACGATTTTTTTAAAGCATATTACATTGTGTTAAAAGCAGCTACAGCCACAGACTCATTAGTCTTCTTTCAGCAAGGTAAGATATACAGTATGAGCCTTTTTTAGTTTACTGCTTTTCAAATGTGACCTTTTTATTGATTTGCTATACTATGCTGGGCTGAGAAGGCTGTCCGTCTGTACAATATAACAGTTGTCCATTTGCATTCATGAGAATACTTAGAAAATATTAGACCTCCAAGCTGTGGATTTTTGCTTTGAGTAAGTTGTTGCTCAAAAATATTAAGCACATGCTGCAGGAAACCACAGATAGGCATGAGAAATATCTGTAAACAGTTTGTGAACTAAAAAATATGTCACATACCTGAGACGCACGAATACATACACACAGTCACAAACAGATTGCCACACATTATACCCAGGTGCTGAAAAGGGGCAGAGGTTACACATACAGTCAGTATTCAATGGCCAGGAACTGCTTTTATTCCATTTGTGTTGGAGTGGAAATATTTTTGGAATGAAACATTGTTTGTAATTTAATGACAATGGAGAGAAACAATTTTATCTAGTCAACCTGGGAAAAAACCCCTACAGTATAATAATTTTGCTTTCCTCGTGAGAAAAGACAAACCACAGCTTGTGAAATCAGCTGAATATGCATTTATATGTAACTTTTATACATTTCTTTAGAAAATGTGTCTGTTTACAGAATCTGTAAATACAGTCTGCAATATTTATCTTGGAGTCCTCAATTTGCTGAGAGTAAATATTAAAATCTTTTATAAAGTCATTCAGATGTGGACTGATCTGCTGCACATCTATCTCAATGCACAAAAATTCTGGGTCATTTAAATTTCACTGAGTCTAAAATATAGCAAGATGTCAGTATTGATAGATAAGTTTTTTAACAGCTGAAATCAGAATTTCCTGTGATGGTGTTTTAGTCATGTTACGTTTGAAAATGTTAACATTTATATGCGATAAAGTAACACAGTTTTTTTTACTTCAGAAAACAATAACGTGGTGTATAATTTCAGTAATGTGCATTCCCAGGACACAAGGTATCCTTTCTTTTCATCTGTATGAGATCTCCTAGAACACAGTGCTTGGAAAAACCAGTCAGCTATTCCTTATCTAAAATGTGGCATCACGTTGTGCTCTTCTGAATGTACACCTTTCTGGGTATTGATATATGTCGAAGTTCAGCATGCTCCTGAGATGGGTCAAGCATTTTATTCTGCATTTTTATTCTTTTGGCTGTTTCTCTATTGTTCTGACTTTTATCCGTACCGTTAGAAGGTAGAGCTCTAGCAGGGGTCCAGGCGGACCCCTCCTGCTGTGCGGCTGCGCACCGGCTTTAGGCCTCTGAAACCCGTTTATTGATCAGATGCATGAGTCTGGCTCTAAGCACCAAGCAGCTGGGGTACCAACATCAAAGTCCAGCAGATCTGCCCTGGTACCAGCACTTTTATAAGCCAGGTTCAAAAGCTGCACTTCCGGCCTGCTTGTTTTCTGCACCCATGGCAGCGAAGAGTTTTGCATTTTAAAAAGAAACTGAAAAAATGACACATAAATGCAAGGTTCAATCCTAATGTCATAACAATCCCATCTAGTACAGATCCCGGTATGAAGTATGTGAAGATACCAATTCCCAGTATAAATGAAAGATCAGTGTCAGGCAGGGCATGGCATTTGAAAATAAAAATAAATAACGTGGAAAATGGAATTGCTGAGAATAAAAAGGTGACCTGGTTTGAAATTTGTGCCATGCTTATGAAGTTGTGCAAGTAGTTCACTGTGTATTGTGTAAAATTTTCTATCTATTTTTAAATAACTCATAGGGCTGCTGTTTCAGTTTTACAGTTACTTACTGCAAAACTGTGTTTAAATTAGCAACTTCTCTGCCTTGGGAAGCTCAGCATTAATAAATATATTATTATTTAGACATGACATATATGCTCTATTGAGATATGGAGATGAAAGGGCTTAAAAAGGCACCATATGATTCTTCTGTTTAAGTTTATCTGTCTTATTTTATCTGGTAGTTGTTGCTTCTGTCTACATGAAATTAAAATGTTACTATTTATTTCATTAAATGAGTTACTAATGCAAATCCAGTATCAGTTAAGCACGTTTTTCAAGGGTAACTTCAAGATACAAGCACACAACCTTTAACTGCGATCTGCTGCCTCTTTTTCCATGGAGCTGCTGTTAGCCTGGCTCCTATCTATTACTACATGTCCTTCTGTCTGTTATGTGAAATATGGCATCAAACAATTCTTATTATATTCTTGTACTTGGGTGTAAGATTTTTTTTAAAGTTCTAAATCTGTAACATTTCTCTTAAAGCCATTTGGTTTGTCCTTCTTCACAGGCTCAAGAAAGGGGTCCAAAAGTGACTTTGTCTGGTGCATGTTTTTACCTTACTAGACTGGTCACAGTAAGTCATGGGTGCACCCAGGGTGCCAGTATGTGACACACCCTCTCATGGGGCATTTGGAATGGGTTCCTGCATCTCTTTTAGAGAACAGTGTGACAAGTCATTCGACATGCAGCAGCGGGGTGCTGCCTTCCAAAATAACTGTCACAAAACACATGCATCTAAAAACCAAATCGGAGGTCAATGTTGTGCTATGACACTATATTGTTAGCACATTTCCCATAGTCAACTTTCAGTTTTCCACATTCACTCTCATCCAGTGTTGCTATGATCTGTGGTCACGAGGTTACAATTCCGACAGTAAACATTCAGCTGCTGAAAAGGTTCATGCAACATGGGGGGTTCTGAGTGTTGCATGTTGTGCGATGGACCAGGGCCAAGGCCCTGTATCATGCTCCACATGGTCCTGAGTGCTTAGAAATGTTATTAAGCATGAGATTTTGTGACCTGATGTATATGGATGTACACGTGTTGGGAGGGGTTGGATTGGGGTTGGGAGTCTGTTCATGGTGGCACAACAAGGGGAAAACAATCACATTATAGGGGATTCTCATGGCAGGGAAGCCATTAAAGTGGCGCGGAGTCCCGGCCCATCGCTGACGGATGCGACGCGGAGGCCGGTGCAGGAGATGGTGACACGGCGCGTGACGGCCTCTTTGTGCCCTTGGGCATGCTGTCATTCATGGCACTTTAATTAATTTGGTTTCACAGTCCTTCCCTGGCCATCATGCTGTTGTCAGGGGAGCAAAGACAGCAGGGAGACATTAAAGGGGCACTCTACTGAAAAAAAAAATTATTTCATACATATTTTTTATTCCTTTCACTGTTTTTTGTTTATTTATACTTACCTATATGACAGTTTCACTCCCATTTATAATCCCGTATTGTTAGGTGCTATTAAAGTGGCCAGATTTACATGCATTCTATACATTCGCACTGTATATATTGCTGTTATCATTCCAGGGGTCTACATGAGATGGGGGGGCTCAGGCTATTTTTTTAGATTTATTTTCTTAGATTATACAGATTTTTAAATTCCTGCTAAAATAAATCATTACTCTTGTCCATTTTGATAGTAGATTGCCTGCAAAGCCATTTTTCCACATGTTTTCATGCCTGGCTTTTTTGTATTTTTATATAATTTTCTGGCAGAAAAAAAAATATATAGAATAGCAGTTATTGGTGCCAAACAAATAATGACACAGTTGCAGTTGTTAAAAAATAAAAAAAGCAATAGAGCAGGTACACAAAATGGTAAAACAGGAATTGTTAAACATGTTGGACTGCAATACCTCATTAGTTTTGCAGCAAATGCCAAGGCTGAGATGCAGGGTAAGGTATAAGGTGTGGTATGGTAAACTGTGTGATTTATGGCAGTACTGGGTTGGAGTTTTGCAGGTGCAGACAGTGACCATGCAGGTGTGGTGCAGGGATTCATATGAGACCTCTGATGTGGATCCCAGGCTCAGACTCAAGCTCATCCTACTGGAAGGAGAGTGAAATAGTTCGTCAGTGATTTGAAGGTGGGGCACCCGAGTTCCTCAGGTCCTTGACAACTCCCCCTCTCCTGTGCAATCTTTCGCCATCTTTATTTTAAGCCTATACTTTTTTAAAATGCTAATAAAAGACCCCAGAGGCTCACACTCAAACTACATATGCAGTAAGCATGTAACTTACGGTCAAAGAACTGAAAAGTATCCATACATTCTTTGATTGCTTCCAAATCACAAATCCTTATCCATCTTAGCATTATCTTCAATCCCTAGTTGATTCCTGGATGAAGATAAATATCCTGTGAGATAGAAATGTTGATCATTTAATTCATGCTAATAGAAGTTTAATTATTTAGAACAGTCAAGTACAATGGAGACACATTCCTCATTCTTCCATTCACAGCTGGTCCTGCACCATATTTTTATTGATGGAGCCACATCTTTTCTCCATCACAACTGTAAACAAAAGCTACAAATCACAACCTTATTGAACAATGAATCTTGGAGCAATATTTCACTTTAATATACATGCTTTGAAACCACAGTTAATAGATGAAGACAGGCTTGGCCTTTTATGACAATAGATGAAGATGATGCACCTAAAAACCCCTTTAAAAACAGAAACAATGACAAGCCATTGCTTAGGAATTCCTTTGTAAATCAGACCCTGTGACTCAGCTCTTGCATTGTGTAAGCGGCTTGGATTTGTCACGCACATTTAGCGGCACGTATGAAACATGATCTGGAACATCAGCAAGCCATTGATGACATTCTGTTCTGTCTGCAGCCAGTGCCACTCCAAACATATGTGAGGTCATGAAGCCCTTATCAGACATCCATCTTGCATCAGGAATGATGAACTGTCCCCGTTACAGCAGTATATGTAGAGAACATGTTGCGCCATAAACACATCCATATGAATAGTATACAGATCTTCCAAGTGCGTATTCTGTAATTACAGAGCAGATTACATTACCTACCTTAAAAATGTAATCTAATCTGTTATTTTTCTTCTTCTGTGCAGAACTTGTCGAGCTTTACATGCTTGACATGGCTTGACATGTTTATAACTCACTCAAGGGCATCCATGTTCATGAAGGATACTTCGGTTTTCATTTAATGAATTTAACAATTAGTAACTGATGCTAATGACTCTATGGGGAGAGACACATTGTCACTGATACAGATGTTGGAATGAGGGGCCTATTTTATGAAGAATGTATTTTCCTGCTAATGGTTTTTCTTTGGTTACAGCTTTTGGGGAGACTGTGAACAATGCAAGGGTTTTTTTTTTTTTTGCTTTGTTTAGTCTGTTTCCCAGGCAGGCTGGGATTATTTTTAAAGAACTGCTGAAAAGAAAGTACTAGGAGTTTTAATACAGCAGTATTTATTATACAGTTTTGCAAAACATACTCCCACCCACCAATGAGTGTATTTCACTGCTGTTACAGTCTAAAAGAACTACGTTTATTTATTGGAACACATTCAATACAGACATGGACAACAAGTTCTCAAAACTCAGAAGTCAGAAGAAAGCATTGGTTAATTATGTGATACTATCCATCCATCCATCCATCAATTTTTGTTACCTACTTAATCGTGAGCAGGGTCATGAAGGTCCGGAGCCTATCCTGGAATCACTGTTTGCTAGGCTATGAAACTTCCCCCAGATGGGATCCAATCCATCGCAGTAGTTACAGTATGTGACACTTTGCACCATAATCCTGTGTCCTGATCTTTTCTGCAACTTGTAGCACAAATGCATTCACAAGCTTCAGCTGTGGATGAAGTCTTTTTGAAGAACTACTCAACATATCATTCAGTTTCATACAGTTTGGAAGCAAAAAAGACAATTCTTGCAATTTCCAGCAGCTTATCTGCTTCATATTTTTGTTCTCAAGGTTAGTCTGTCTACATCACTACAAGCATGAAATTTTGAGATCCGCTCCATTACCAGAACTTGTCAGTAAAAAGGGGGCATTATAAAAGATCAACCAAGTTGCAATGGCCTATCCTATGTCATCTTAACATATTTATATGATTATGCTGTTGGGATAAAACCAAAGCCAAGCTTTTGCTGAGAGGTAATCAAAGTGGTGTGCATGAATGTGGTCCTGTCACCCCATCACAGGTTCCAGATAAGGAATATGAGGAGACCTCGCTTGACTGTAGGAGCCCGTCTTCACAGTTGATTACATGTCACTAGCCTCTTTGTGGTAGAGGAAAAGTGGGGCAGATGTTTCATCACATTCTCCATTCCTGGAAATTCATGAGGCAAGCCGTACAGACTGCAATCTGTCTCATTTAAGTTTTAAAATGGCTTTACAACAAATAGTGGAGTTAATTTGTCGTTACCTAGGCATACGTTCCAGGCCATTGTGTTGCGGTGGTAGAGAGGTGGATTGTGTTACTGAATCTCAGCAGGAGAACATGTTTATTCAGCCGTTTCATGGATAATACCTACACCTAATTGACACCAAAGTTGTTACTCCTTGACAGCTGAGGTGATAAATGATCATTGTTCCATAATAGATCTTTTTATTCACCAAGTATAAGGACAGTATATCACTGAGGCAGTTTTTTTTGGGTGCATTAAAGTGAACATGTTCTGAGATGAGTAGTTTTAAGAGAGGTCCAAGCCAACCAGAGTTATGGTCTGCTGCGTAGCCTGATGGTTTTTTACAGTGCTTTTCACATTGCTTCTGGATTACTTCTATGTCCTGGGAAACATATCAAACAATAAATTTTAAATGTTTTTTTTTTGCATTTCACATCAAGCAATTTATTTAACAAATATGGAAGAAGCACTAAATCATTATGACAAAAATAAATACAGATTTTTAATGTATCACGTCTTGGAAAATATTTCTTTTTTATTAACTGTATTGCATAAGTCTTTTTTATTGATAAAACAACAGTTAAAATTTTGTTGTGCTATATCACTTTTTTCTCACTGTGTATTAACTTCCTTGGCCCAAGGTCATTCTATAGCTCACTCTGAATTCTCGTAACCTCTTCGTTCTTCCTGGTTGAAGCCACACTCGCCTTTGATACAGCTGATCTTAAAGTAATAGTTGCTGCCCCCCTCTGAGTGAAAAGGAGGAGACATGTAATTATGCTAATGGAGGCTTTTACATTGTCTTCACTTGGGACAAAAGCCTCTTTGAGTCGTCGCCCTGGAATGCGGCCATCAGGCAGCAACAAAAGCTTGCTGAAGTTTGCCGAAATAATTCCACCAGCCAGGTAAAAAAGATACAATAAAACGCTCTATGCTCGAGGCCAGGCAGTGGCACCTTACTATAAGATGCCTTTGCACACGGATGTTGTGAAAGCAATCTCTCGCCATGTACTGAGGTTGCCATAAGACAGGAGGTGGGCTGCTCTCAGTTAGTCCAGGTTGTTGGCCACAGATGAGGAGGAGAGATCCTTATCGTCCTCACTCTCTTCCACCTGCCTAAGGGCTGCTGTAATTAGGAATTAGAGAATTTAATAGCCCACGCACTGTGGGCCCATTAGGCCCTGCTCAGGTAATTGGAGCTTTCATTAAACAGGCTTAAAGCCGTGCACCGTCTTGTCGGAGGTATTCGGTGAGGCCAGCTGTTGTATCCTACTGTACATGTGCCGATAAGAGGCTCCTCATCTAAAAAACATATATCGGTGCACTGGAAATCATTCGTTGCTGGCTGACATATTCAGGAGAGGGACAAGTGGTATCTTACACGCGGTGTGTTTTTTCTTTTGCACGGAACGGGACCTCTGAAAGCA
The DNA here is from genome assembly GCA_900497675.1 of Arapaima gigas. Classification (NCBI taxonomy): domain Eukaryota; kingdom Metazoa; phylum Chordata; class Actinopteri; order Osteoglossiformes; family Osteoglossidae; genus Arapaima; species Arapaima gigas. The sequence continues at coordinate 1,683,622 of UFQX01000024.1, read as the reverse complement.
ACGTGGTTTTATGAGGGAAGTCAAAAAGTACTTCTAACTTGCCGCTGTATATTTGTGTAGGGTGGCATTCTCAGGCAATGGTAAAAATTTAAAAGCTATTTAAAATTTAGAAAATGCTACTAAAAACACATGAAAAAAAGCCTTGATTGCAAAGGTGCTTAAAAATGTAATTGTTTGCCCCTTGCCAAATTGTTGTATCCATTTCCCATTTTAAATTATGATAGTTAAACAAAAGCTTCATTTTTAATTACAGTTTCCCCAAAGAAGTTCATTCTCATTGAATTACTCAGCTTTAATGTCAATCACTGTGAAAATGGTTTGCTCAAACGTGATTATTTTGAATGAAGAAGGTGTCCCTGTAGTAAACTTTCATTACCTTCATAATGGCTCGGGAAATTAGCCTTGAGAGCAATGATGTCATTTGCTGTTAACATTTGTGGAACAACAAGCAATAAAACATTATGCAGGATGCAATTAAAGCCACTTGGCTTGGTGACAGTAGGTGATAAACTGCTGGCCCGAGGCGGTAGGAGTTAACCTTGACTGGGGTCAGTTTCCCAGGCTTTTCAATCTCAATCCCTACTGGAGAGGGTTTTCCTGTAGAAACATGACATCCATGGACAAACTGAAATGAGTCCTTCACTGGGCGCACTTACAGTAGCAGTCAAGCCATCGTGTGCTACAAACCACGGTACTGGGAGAGCAAGACCAGTGCTTACTGTTTTAGACACGTCACAGGACACTTTTGACTGCCTCCAGAAACTCAATAGACAATGCTATGTGTTTGTTTTTAAAAAATTAATCGACATTCATTTTTAGTAGGGCATTTATGTCTAAAACTGATGCACCTTAATCTCAATTTAATTGAGATTAATTGTATTGTCACCCTGGGCCTACTGGTAATATCTCAGACATTTATTTCAAATGATTTATTATCCAGTATCTTTTTAATATCTAAAATTTCCCATTTCGGGGTATTAAAAAGACTCTCTTACCATTGTCATGTCTTCTAAGCCTAGATAAGACTTCTGAAACCCTACGATATATGGCTGATAAAGTTATAATTGCACAAGGTTATATTCATCAGATTAAAAACAGCACTGTTCACATCCGAATTCATCCGTATTCTCTTATTAGTCTCAATACGCACCCCTGACATAGATAAGCAAAAAAAGGCTATGTTTTAATCTTTATACTTTTCTTCAGATTGCTGTTCATACCAGACTGTGTTGGGAGCATTACTGTTTGTACTAAACCCTTTTAGAGGGTTATTGTTGATGTAAACTGCTATGCCCTGGCTGAAATAGTTATTTCTTTATTTAAAAGCAAAGCCATATTTCTTAATGATTCTTTTTTTGTTGTGGTTCTCTAAAGGGATAAATGAACGTCTGGCTTTCAACTGTTGCCTCACATGGTCCTGATTTAAATGCCGGTCTTCTGGTTTCAGCGCGGTCACGCAATACTTAGAAAAGGACCGAAAACAGCTGTAGATCACTTCTCTGAATGAAGACATTATATCATCCTTTCTGTTTTTATGACTTTTTTGTGCTGCTCAAATTTAAGAAAGATAGTGAAACATAAACGTCATCCACTGGAGTTCAGCATACCCCATAACAAATCTCAGTTCAGTGGATCATGTTCACATCTGGAATCTTCACACAGGTTTGAATATCCAGTTACCTTAGATCACGACAGCTCCACTTCAAACACTCCAACAAGCATTCCCTACTTTGCTGTCAAATTGGTTTCCAGTCTGCTACCTAGAGAGTTTAGGAAAATGTCAATAAATGTAAAGTAATAAACGTTAGTAACCCTGACTGAGTCATTAACCGTGTGTTTCGCTGATGGAGGTCAGATTTCTAAATGAAGAAGAGTGATCTGTCTCTACACTCTGAGATGAAACTTTAATGAAATTAAAATGTGTGAGGATCAAGTGGAATTGGTGCCTTTGAATTATCACATTGGAACACACTGTCTGTTCATAGCTTATGCATCACCAAGGTATATGATGAGCAAATGCAGCTTGTGGCATTTGTGTTCTCATAAGCTTCCTCCAGGTTATCTGAAGTCCTCCCACAGTCCAATGACATGTTTCAGGTGAAATGTTGACTGTAAGATGCAGCTGAGTGTGTATGTGTGCATAAAATAGTGTGTTTATTTGTCCTGTGATGGACTAGAACCTCGTCCAGTGTGTACCTTTCCTGACTCAATATACTTCAAGGATATGCTAATGGGCCACCACAAATGTGCACTGGAAAAGCAGTTATTAGTAATGAATGAATGGATTATTTAATTTGATAATGTTAATTTTGTGCTTAGTGAGTACTTTCATTTAAAGAGACAAGAATTAAGCAAATTTTGATACTTTTTTACTGGCGTATTTCAAGTTAAATGAATATCCAGGACCTACCTAAAACTTTAGACAGGAATCTCTCAGATTACAAGATCCCAGAGCCATTTGTTAGGTTTTGTTTGTGTTGTGACATAATTGTCTTGTTTCAGCTGTAATGTCAACAAGATTGCCAGGTACATGATGAACAAATTCATACGTTCTGGAAAAACACGTGCAAAGCCGAAGTTAGAAACAAACAAGAGTTTGCAAAGTACTTCTACAGCCAGTTTTCATCTTGAAGCAGAGTTCTGATTGTATAATGTGAGGCATTCTTAAGAAGATCCAAAAATGGGACATGGGGCCCTCGGGTATTCTCGTGACATAAGATAACCAAGGTTTGTCACCCTCAGGTGAATCATGGTCTGCTTTGAGGATATTTGAGCTTAATGTCCACAGGAAGGTCCAGTAACTTACTGTGGTGAAAGACCAAGTAACACCAGCTTGGGTCAGTGAGGGAATGCCAGTGATGCTGGTGTTATTGAGTGTATGTTGTACAATATCATACTATACTCCTCTGAAGGTGACCCTACAGTACATTTACAACAAATCTAAATGTGGGACATTACAAAAAATTGTTTTGGAATAATAATGGATAACAAGGCTTGCAACAAATATACAGAGGAAGAAGAGGGCAAATTTGTTGTATGAAAGGTTAATTTCTTTATGAAATCTGTATCTGCTGTTTTTACTTTTACTGCTGCAATTCTGGCTCCTGCAACTACCACTGTTGTTTTATTTAAAGAATTTTACAGATTTAGACATCATTTCAGTCAACATTTTGACCTGTCACCATCAGATTTTTTTTTGTTCCATTTAAATTTGATAAACAATAAATGGCATAACAGGTGAATAACCAATAACTTCTCTAGCCCTGGAACTATCAAATCTTGCATAATACTATTCAAGCAATTTAAATTAATGACCGTTATTAAAAATCAATATCCTCCAAGCAATTTCAGCTAGCCATTAAAATTCATTACAATACATGACTAATTAAAAAGGACATTAAACCGGATGGGATTTTAATACCTTCCACCCACCGTCTTTGTGTTCAGTTGAGATGTATAGATGGTCCTCAGTAATGAAGCCTGATGCTGTAGCTACAAAGCTGACACTGGTTTGTGTTCCCTTTTTCAGGGTGTTTGGAGCCATTAGCAATGGCTCACCTGCATCGCCATCACATGGATACAACATCACTGCTCACTGGAAGCACTGCTGTTAAGGCGCGTTCTGTTAGCAGCAGCCTGGTTCTGTGAATTGCGTACTTGTAATACAGGTGGCATGTGGACATGGAAATGAATTCCACTGAAAAAAACATAAAGCCCTTACACAATATTTTTTTCATGGTAAAAGGTTAAATAGGTGCACTCTTTGATATTATTGCTCTTCAAAATGTAAGGCTCTCTTCATATATAAGGATTAAACAGAATGAAATAATTTACAAAGGCATGCCATTCTAAAATTAAAAATTTCATATGCGTGTTTCTTATTGTGGCACTGGATCAATGCGATATAAATATATTTAATTAAAACCTATTTAGGCCAGGTCCTCAGTTTATAAACAAAACTTGGATTGGAAGTCTGTTCATAATTTATTCCTGCAATTTATTTATTAATCCAATCACTACATCACAATCAAAAGCTTAATATTACAGACAGCCTTCAATTTATTCAAGGCCTAGAGTTTTTAAAAACCTCATATGAAGCAATTAAAGTTAAAAAATTGTTAGAAGTTGAACAATTTGTTGTTTTATTTATTCTTATTTATTCCACTTACATAAACTGCTCATCATATGGAAGGTTGCTGTGCTCCACAGTGTTTCCTAGAAAAGGGGCAGCAGGTACTGTACCCACTGGATGCCGGTCCATTGCAAGACGTTATTCAAAATATTATTACCTTGAAACAAAATTTGCAACATTTGTCAGCATCTGGTCACGTTCACTTTGTTTTATTAGGTATACAATCAATAAAAACATCATAATAGAGATGTGCCTTGATTTATTTGTGAGTTAGGTTCTGTAGGAGTCTTGTATTTAGATATAATAAAAAAAAAACGCCGGAGGAATTTTAACTTTTTTATGAACTTTGAACTACAAATTCATTTAAAATTCTTGAAAATATCAATAGATTGTCTCCTCAAATTTCTATTTAATGGCAATTGTTGACTGACATCTCTTAAAAATGTGCAGCACTTGTCATCTTACTGAAGACCTAACATCAAAAATGATCTGTAAACAATGTGGAAGCCAGAAAAATGAATCCAGTCTAACATGCCTTTCATCTTTTTTGAGTTTTACTGCTATCAAAATGAAATTGAAAGCCCAAACATAGGTGAGCGTTACTACTCAACAATTTTTTGAAAACAGCATACAAAGAAAACACAAATTGAAACTAATAAAATGTTTTTAACCTTGAACATTTTTAACTGAAGTGTTTATAACATGAGGACCCTGACTATTAAAGTTTAAAACTGTTTTTGTTTTAATATTTAGGAATGGTTTACAAAGCTGATTATTATGGATAAAGGTCACTGTTTGGAGGTCAGCCATAGGGTAGGATCTGCATGTACTTATATCCTGACTGAACTGTTGGCTTGAAGGTTATTTAGGGTTCCAACCTGACTAGTAGTTGTGTTCGTCCCCAGGCTGGAGGAGATAGAGCAGTCCTGTCTGTGACTCATGGCTACACAGAAGCACACTGTACACTGTATTTATTCAGGTCAGAATTCTCTACATGAAGATTAAAAAGGACCCTGAATCACCCAATAATCCCTGAGTTCCGAAGAAAGAAACACTTTTATTTTTTTTTTACTTCCTGTGCATGGAGAAAGGGTTCATGTTTTACACCTGTAAAACACTGACAAGAATGCACTGTTGCTGGTCGTGCCTCAACCTACTGTGGTGTTTTCCATAGTTACGCAGCCTCAAACAAGCCCGTAGATCCATGAATATGTCTGCTTCAATTAAGGCGCTTGGGTTCAGGTAGCCGGGAGCAGGGGGACTGCGTGTCCACACCCAGGATTTTGTCACTGGAGGCAATGCAACGAAAGGTTATTCTGGCCACAGAGATTCCATCAGTCTAGATTTCTTTTACTGCACGACTTTAAACACCTACAGTAAAACCATAACATGTATAACATACATAATGTATACTATGAAAACGCTGATTTAATTAGTCAAGAAAATATAAAGTTGTAACAGATTTCTGTCTTGCTCAATGTTTTATATATTTATATATGGTTTCACTGGAGTCAGCTTGATTTGTTATAGTTATCACACAAGTCTGTGAACAGGCCATTTAAGGTATTAAAAAATTAAAAGCAAAAAATATATAATTTTATTTATAATTTTATATATATATATAGTGAATCCACTGTGCAAGAAAAACTCCTATTACAAACTTATTTTGGGTTTTTTTTGACAGTTTAGCTTTTTTTAATCAATTAGACTTATGTGTAATGTGTTTCATAATACAAAAATGGAATTGCTCTATACAGATGGTCCTTAGGCAGACACAAATTGAACTGCTTTGTAGCTGGAAGATATCAATTCTGAGAACAAATGTAGATTATTAATTCTGTAAAAAAATGTGTACAATTCTGAAAATATAGGCTAAATATACAAATGAATCTGTATTACTAATATTACTAAAAAAATGAGAGTGAGACAGAGAGAGTCTGGCTCGCACAACTCGTATTAGACATCTCAGAAAATCACTGTGGGCACAATTTTATGAAAACAAATGCATTCTAAATATCTTCAGCTTTAAATAGTGGAGTAATACAGCCATCTACAGCACGGTTGCAGGACCACTTCACAAATTTGCTAATGTCTGCTGCTGTCATACATCTGAGCAGCCAGTTGAATTGTAGAGATAAAGGGTAGCCTGCAGCCCCAGCTACACATCCCCCTCTCCAAACTCCCACCCCAGGCCACAGACCACCAGGCCCCGCAGCCACGGCTGGGGAGGCAAGGAGGTCCTACGGTCAAGGCCCGCAATCCAGGGAAGAGCCACCCTTCAGCCACAGTCCAGTTTGCTCTGCATCATGGAGATGGATCAGGCCTGACACCCTCGCCGGGAAGCCTGGAACAGCACCGAGAGCGCGGGGGAATCACTGGCCCCCTGGTTTTACGCTAGTCAAGCTATTTTCCATATCGCAACGAGGTATAATTAATGTGATTACCGTGCGAGAAAATGCGGCTGACAGCTGAAGATTAAGGAACTATGTAATGCTTATGAAAATGCACAATGCTGCGGAGAATTTGGTGGGTAATTTATAATGTGCGATTGAAAAAACTATTTCAGTCCCTTGTAAAGCCAATGGAGCGAAACAGATTAATGGAAATACTCAGATTGTTTAAAATCTCAGCTTGCCCACAACAACTCTTCCCTTGAGGTTATCAAAAATATGGCATCAGATGAGGCCTCTGTTGTGGTTTTTCTTTAAAAAAATTCTCATGTTTTCATCTTGTCATCTCGATGCAGATATTAATTTACTAAGCAATACAGGCTTTTGCAATTTTAATATCTTTTAATAAATGAAACTGATTAAAAGGTGGACTATGATGGAAATATATAAATCATTATAAAATAAAAAATTTTCAAACTGAGAATTATGAAACTACGTAAACTATGCAGTTTTTTTATTACTACATGATATGAACAAGTCTGCTCATGTATTATGAATTGTTCATGGGAATAAAGCAAGCAAGGAGGCCTTGTTTCCCAGAATTTGTCTTTTAAACACCATTAAACATCGTAATTAAGGACCGTCTTCTATGCTTCATAAAAGAGATGCTTTAGAGGGGCTCTTGCCGCCTTTATTAAGGTTTAGCACTTATAGCATTTATTTCAGGACCCTGGTCCTGCCCTTTTCCATGTTTAGGCTGTGAAAGAAAGCACTGTATTTATGGCCCAGTGGCTCCTTATACAAAAAAGCTCTTCCAAAGCTGGTGTAAATAGCAAAACATGGCAGGGTCCCTTTCCATCACCATTATTAAACAAGGAAAGACATTTTAAATTAGATCTGAAAGCAGCAACAGAGTTTTTTTTTTCTTTTCCAAAAAACATACAGCAAGGTCTTTTTGTCGCCTGTGAAAATTTCACAGTTCACACTTTAACAAGAGAGGAAGGAAGGCAGAAAGATGAAACACACATCTAATGTTTGTCTCATTCTTTGCCACCAAAGGGGATGGGAAACCAGTTCTGGGCTGCTTTAGATGCCTCCAGTTGTTGTTTCATTTAGTTTCTTAACTGGACCAATTACTGAATCCCTTTAATGCAGGTGACTGGGCAGCAGGTTTTTTGCAACTTGCTGGAGAAACCTGAAAGAAAATTTTGACAGTGGAAGTGCTTGGCAACCAAAGTGGTCTGTCTCTTCCCCATTCCTGAGAACCCAGAGACAGCTAGGGAACCATGACTATTCCATGAATATTTTTTTGAATATTTATGTCTGTTCCATAGATAGCCGCTGTATAATATTCACCTTGAGGTCTTACCTTCACAGTGTGATGCAAGGGATTCACACCTTGCTAGCAGCACTATACATTGTGATGTAAAAGGCTTATGACTTGCTGAACACGGGGCCTGATCTTTGTGGAGTGATATCTGCAGTGTTAAGCTTGACTTCTGTCCTTTACAGAGTGAAGCAAGAGCTGTTGTCTATGTGGAATAATCTTCATGATAGGGTTTATCGAATCTTATTCTGGTTGCCTGACAGGTTTGCAGGTTTTTATTCTTCTCAGAATGAATCGTTTGACCAATTTACCTACTCAGCAGCAAGTATGCTAGCTGCTTCTGCATAAGCATAAAACCTGTTCATAGGCTGCCCTACCAGGATAAGATTTGAGTCGCCTTATTTTAGAGTGTTGCTTACAACTAGAAATGTTCACACTTTTTTCTGTCCTTTACAGGGTGTACATGGGTGCTGTATTTTACTATCTGAAATTCGCTCACCTGTCATGATTTCAACATTCTGAAGAACATGAAGATTTCATTAATTTCTGCAGGAAAAAGTTAACACTTCGATCAGCACTAGAACAACACAGTTGTGCTGAAATATATTTAAAAAATTACAGTTGTACATGATAATGGTATTAGTATAAAAACAACACGAGGAACAGCTATACTGCTATATGTAGCTTCTGCTCTGGTGGCTCTCAGAAGATTGTATTAAACCTTCCAAGTTATTGCCCACAGTGGAAGTATCTATCCTGTTTCAACCAGCCTCAAGCCCTCTGTTAAGATACATCTAATGTGGAGTAGATTGCAATTGCTTTCTGAATGCTTCTTTGGTTCCTTTTATAAATCAAAGGACTAAAATCAATTTTTAAAGCTGTATGGAGACCTTATGGTGATATATTTGATGATTCATTACAATAAAATGTAATGCAATGCAATTAAAATAAAATTAGGCAGGGATCGTCGCTGGCTAAAACTCAGCTTTATTGATGTTAACAGTTTACTAATGTAAATTGGAATTTTACATATGAGACAATTACCTCCTTACTCTATGGAGGCAATTTCTTGTGGGATCCTGAGGCCGTTGCATCACCATGGTGACAGTGTTGCTATGCCAAGATTCCATTTGGGTGCTGGAGGAATGACAGATTTTTATTGGCCTTGATTTACAGAATTAGTTAACCTTTATATGAATGTTGCTGTAGGCCCTCTATAAGGCTTCTGACCATTTAGGTTAAATCATGCAGGAGGTAAAAGCATAATTCAGCTGTGTTTTTTACATTTTATTCTTATCAATTATCCACCTGATTACTTTTGGAAACAGCACAAAGAGGCTATTATGTGATATTGTATTAGATGTATCTGCACAGAAAAAATGTAATTCCGTTTGAAACATCCACAAACTTGTCTCTTACTCTGTTTACTTCTCTTTGTCATTATGAGGAAAGATCACCCCCCCACACACACAAACACACGCTCACCACCCGATAGCAATTGCACAGGCTTTCAACAATAAGTTCTAGACTTTTTTCTGCAGACAAAATGGTTTATTGAAAGTCCAATTATGCCTCAGGAAACAAAATATTACCTTCAGTTTTACTCCCATTTTTCATTTGAATTTGGACAATGTTATTTAATTGCAATATGTAATGAAACCCCAGGAACCAGTATGGTTCCATGATTTCAATCTGTCAATAAATAAATAAATAAATAAATAAATAAATAAATAAAATGCTTAATCCTAAATATAAATCCTTTTCAATTATGAATCTGGTGGGTGCTACATACGTTGTTTCCTAAATCACTACGCATGCTGTAATGACCTATGATTTATTTCTTTTATCTGAGATGTTTACAGAAGAAAATCTTGACATGGTGCTCATTGTGCCCCCAGTAACTGTCAGTGACAGTCTTTATTGTCCCACGGTCCCCTGCAATTTAATTTACATGGAATGTCTGAGAGGACCAAAAGAGAGGTGGGTAAAAGCAGGTCTTCTGTCAATGTCCAGCATCTGTTTGTCCAGTGGTTGTTTGCAGTCATCATCCTATAAGGTTTTTTTGTCTCAGTGAAATGCCCTGTTTTTAACACGCTTATTAGTACGAGCAGAGGTCAGACTGAGCATGCTCAGTACGTAAGCATGGCCAAGCCTGGGCCAGTCAAGTGAGATTTTTGTAAATAAATGTTGTGAGGGTCTCCAACCAGTGGTTAGCAGAGGCCAAAGCAGCTAGGCTTCACTGGGGCTGCGGTAACGGCCTCCTGAGGAGTTGCCTGCGATCATCGTAGGTTTCCCAGCGAGCGTAAATCAAAAACCGTGCAATTAGAAGAACAAGCTTTAATTGATGTTGCTCCCCCCTCCTCCCAGGATGCATCAGAACTGAAATAACGCCGCCCCGAGATCAGGAGGGTAATTAGCTACGCACCTTCAAGTAGGAGGGGGGAATTCTTATCCAGGGGGTACGATGTGTTCAGATTAATTAAGACATTTCACTTCATTTTTCATACAGCAAAAATTAATCCTATGGAAAATGTGAGACCCCCAGGGGGGTGGTGCTGTCAGCCCCTGACGGACCTCCCTCAAAAGAATCTATTAAAGCTCCACTTTCATCCCGCCTGGACCCGGTCATATTTTATGGATATATTTTTTTTTTCATATGCACTGCGTATGCTACATTAATGTTTCAATTTTCTAGTCTATTAAGATTACTTCAAAAGAAGTTGATAGAGGAGCAGGGTATGCATGTAATCTTACTCTGGTACAACAGGGTGGCTACAGGGAAGACCCGCAGGCTGGCACTCACGTGATGGCATCTTACCAACACAAATAAATGAACCAATTATTTATATGAAAACAGAACAATGGCACTAATTATAGGTAAAACTAGACATCAATTGTTTTCAGTGCATCGCTGACAGCAAAGAAAGACTGAAAGGGAAACTCCTAGTGCTGATGAGAATGTTACTGAAAATCTATGGTTTGGTATGTGAAGTTGTATACATTACTGTTTACCTTCAGGATTGTCCAAGGTGAATTTCCAGTGAAAAGGCTGAATATTTAAATTTGCAGATTAAGTCAACTTGCACTGTTTTGTCTCTTAAGTGTGTCACATTGACCTTGTATGAGAGCTCTTTATTCGACACATCGAGCAACTCTTCAGAACTTAGTGGCGTACTAGAGATCCTGCTCTGAAATAAAAAGGTGCTGAACACCTTTAAGAATGGTACCCACAGTAAAACTGTGAGGCCTATAAAGATGTTGCTTCATATCAGCATCTGTAAATGTTTTGAGGCTTTGTTTGTAGTTGATTATTTGATGAGGTCGGTTGGGGTTTGACCATCAGCCCCTCACAGATACACACCCAGAAACAGAAATATAGACACAAACTTGCACAGCCTTCATTCTCACTCCAGCCTTTTGCTCTCTCTGTGGGACACACTTGTTCCCTCAGCCTGCACCTGGATCTGGCTGAAAAAAAAAAGGGCACTTGGATTTCCAAGTGACGGAACATGTTCACATTCAAGCAGTTCACCTCAGGACTTGGGCTTAATAGTTACACATGTAAATAAATAAATTTCTTCTTTTATGATGTTTGCTTTATATATGCAGTTGCCTTTCATGTATTAGCCTCAGGTGTCCTCAGTGCCCACATTCTTTCTGGGTTCCTTGAAGGCAGAGTGTGTGCTTCTGTGATAAACTACTTTACAAGTACATTGTTTCCTTTACACACTACAGGTCATGCGCAGGGGATAACTGGCAAACAGAAGGCGCTTGCTGAATGTGCAGAAGGTGTACGTGAAGCAGCCAGTTATTTGCAGTGAGCTGAGTTCGTAGCTCAGATTCATTGCACAGCTGAAGCTGTAGGATACCGCCTGCTTCTAGTATCATGGTGATAGATGTAGAAATAACCGTACAGAAGTGCTGGTTGTGGGAATGAAAGTACAGAACCAGACTATGTTGTTTATATTAAAATGATAGGCAGTGGTGTTTATAAATATCTATATATAGATAAAGGATTTCAGTGGTATGGGCTACTACTAAAATCACAAATGTAAGTAATTTCAGTGTTCACTGTGATGCTAACAATGGCAAATACTCCATTTAACACTGAAACTATTTGCAGCGTATTGTTTTCTTAGTAAGGTGACTATTCACAGTGTTCCGTTCCATTACCATGGTAACCCTTTCCAATATTCCAGGCTGTGCATGTTTATGTGTGGCGTGAGTTGAGTGAAGGAGACAGCAGGAGGCAGGAAGGCGCTAAGGCACGGAAAAAGAGGCACAAGCCCAGACAGAGATGGAGGAGAAGAAAGAGGAGGGCCCAGCATTTCAAACTGGGCACACAAACATATGTAGACACTATTGCAGGATGCCTGGGAGAAACACTTGCTTAAACAGCCATCACCTTATCTGCCCATCAACTTCAAGGCATTCCAGTTGAGAAAGCAGTGTGCTCGCGGTGGTGGATTTTTCAGCATAAATCAAACACAGTAATTTTTGTATCAATGAATCTATTTTTATTATTACTGGTATAATTATTTTGAGAAAAATTTGTTTTATAAATAAATATTACTTAGAGGAATACGGTACCTCAGGGAATACTGAATGAAATGTGTAAATAAGAGAATGATCGGTGCCCTATCTTGCATTGTAAATCGTGTCCTAATTTATTAAGATGTTAGATGTTAGCTTTACTGGCAATAAAAAAGCAGCACATGGAAATTAATGTTTATGTCCCATTTACTTCTTGCCGCTTGCTTCGTCGTTAATCTCTCACAGAGGGGCTTGTTTGAGCGGATATGTCCCACGCGGCCTGCTCATTTTTCATTGCATTGTCCTTTTTGCACATTTTTTGCCGAAGCACAGGCGCATAATCAGCGTAAAATGTAATGCAGGAATATTCAGTTGGAAATGCTGGCCGAGTTTGAGTAGCATTCACATTATCGCCCAAGTATAAATAAATGCCAGAGATGTAGGCCACTGATTTCAATAATGAGTGTTTCGTGCAGCACTATATATTGCTTCCAAATGTAATTTTAAAAATGCATTTTGGGCTTTAATTTACATACACAGACACTTTTTCTGCACAGACATCAGGTAAATATATAAGATAGGGTGCAAGTGTCCACATCACTCTAATTTTCCAACTGTTTTAACCATAACCAATTCTTTTTAAATGACATGAGATGTTGCTTTGTCAGCTTTATTCACAACATACTTAGCAAATATTTGAAAGGCTGCCATAGTTTTGGAAAAGTCTCACCATTCTATGAATATGAAACAACATATGCAAAGTTAGTGATGTGTTCATACTGAAGTAACATAATTCTGCTCTGCTGCAGTTATATTGTTCTATTATACCATATTACCTGCTACATATAAAAAGCACAAGAGTACAAACTTTGCCAGCTATTAACACCATTAAATTGTGAGTTAATCACACCAAAGTGCTAAACAAATGGCTAGGAGAGTTCTGTGATATAAGGAGTCCTTGTATAAAAAATCTGAATTACATAGCAAGTAATTCTTTGCATTAATTGTGCAAAGACCAGTTTGAAACGTCATAGAAAATTAGTTCGCTTATAAATTAAAAAAGGTAAAGATAGCTATTCATATCTGCACACTATTTAAAAACAGCTCACAATTTCTAGTTATTGCTTTTAATTATTACTTATATGTTTGATGGATTCTGCATTTAATGTTTCTGAATTCACATGCAGTTATCAGCATTTGCAATTTTTTTTTTATCCCCAGACATAAATCAGCATTGTCTTTAAAAGGCTTGTCTTGATGCAAACCAGATTAGCTCATCAAGGGGAAGCAAAACTTAAAACGTTCACCCCTAACTAGACCCATCTCAGGAAGCCCTCTCACTACACCACACCAATCTCTCCCAAGTCCTCAGACCAGCTGCTTTAAATGTTCCAGCTAATTCCCTGGCAAGTGGCAGCAGCTGGTAGTCATTAAGCCCAATAAGACTAGGCAGGGGGGCAGGCAGTAGGGAGCTGTCAGTCTGTTCAACCCTGACTGTACCAGGGCAATACTGCTTTATTCACATCTAAGGAAGTTTGTTGTTAAAACTGTTTCAATGACTGCAGCTTGTGCCTATTATTATTATTATTATTATTATCATTATTATACTTGGATGAATTTCTTTGGTCTGTTGCTGAGATTAGACACATCTAGAATCAAATGAAATACTTCACGGAAAGGAAGAATAGTAGAAATAATAATAACAGCTCTTTATCTTCATTCTTCTTCTCATTATTATTGTTATTATTATAACACTTTAAAATTATGGTGATATTTATCAATGGTTGTGAATGGTTGCGATAATCACTGATGTTCTCCTGTTCTACCTTACACTAAGCATACTTAAGTTTCTCTACATTGCTAAATTTATTTATTGTGTTTTGTAATTTTTTTAAAAATGTTCCCTTGATGACTATTTAGTCCGTTTTCACTGTGTTGCCGTTATGCTAATGGACTGCACTGAAGCAAAAACCAGGGAAGGGAGCTGTGTTGTGAGAGGATTCCTGCACCTTTGTGGGGTTGACTTGTCTCTAATGCGTTTGTCAGGATCTCATAGTGAAATAAAATGGCTGCATGACAGGTGTAAATGGCGCTGTACTGAATTTATAGGCTCATTGTAAGAAGAAAAGAGAATCACTTTCAGAAGCCGTTGTGGTAGGTTTTCATTTTATGGGATCCCGTTGTGTGAGGAATTAGCGTAACCGATAAACTGTTGGGATTATGGCTACATTGTACTGTTGTTTTACTGCATAGGCTGAGTGAAGATTGTACAACATGAAGCCATGATGCCTGTAACTAAACAACTGCAAAATTCCAGTGAGTGATGCGTGGACTGTGTGAGTGATAGTCTTTTACCTGCTGGTGGAGGTGTGGTACTACCAGGTCATACCTGGTATTTCTGAAGTCAGCTGCTGGCTCTACAGCCGTGCCGCTCCCCTGAGGAGAGCTGTTGTGCCAGTGTGTTTTTGTTTGGACTTAATATCTTTTTCTTTTTTAGATGCCTCTCTCTGCAGGTTGTCCCCTTGCTCAAAGCACACTGCGCCCAGCATAACCTTGTAATGTCAAAACGCCCCAGTCTATGAATTGCCAGGGTCCTCTCAGCTAAACGATTGCCTCATAAGCCAAAGCGGGAGAAGGACTCTCTCTTCAGAAGTGTCTGCATTCCCAATGTGACAGCCTGACATGTCGATGGAAGTCATCAAGAAGACAAAATGTGCATCACTCATTTTGAATTCCCCTCCATGCAGTACCCATAACATACAATGAGACTGCACTGTCGGAAGATTTTTGTTGTTGTTGCTGCTCCTGCTGCTGTTCTGCTGGTTGGTCTTTATTCATTATTCAACTCAGACACAGGTCCTTACACAGGTGGGCAACGGACCTTCGGTCAGTCTTAAGTCGATTGTGAACTGATTGTGGCATAAAAGTTATATGGTCCTCGTAAAATTGTGTGTCGGGGGTGGCGACAGGGGGGTCCCAGCTGGGACTGGGGATGCAGCAGGGTTGAGGGTGCCTTTTCAGTATCATTCAATCAGACAACGTGCCCTTCGGCAGACCAGCGAGTCCCTCTGATTCCCTCGAATTAGGGAGATTAACAATAGCGCATAACGCTGGATGATGGAATTTGTCATAATTTGCATTGTCCTGGAAAGACTGGGTCTGATCGAGCGATGTGTTGGGCGGTGGTTGGGCATTGTCCTGCGGGCAGGTCGCTGAGAAGGCTTGGCAGAAGGGATTTCTGAGATATGTGCATCAGTCGTAAAAACCTCACAACCAATTTGTCAAAAAATGTAAGTTGGGGAAAGTTGGGGGCAAAGGGTCCTTTACCCATCCAACAAAGACAGGGCCTTTTCGTCCTCCCCACAATACCAGAACTCTGACTATTTTTATTTGTTTTTATATATGTTTTGTATTTAGAATGTGACGACTCAACACGTTCACAAATTGTCATGTCAGCGACCTTTATGAGTTTCTGTAAGGAACTTTGTCATAAGTGGCCTTACAATTTTATATTATTTTGTATTATAATTATGTGTAAGATTTCACTGGTCTTAAATTTTCTTTCTTTCTTTCTTTCTTTCTTTCTTTCTTTCTTTCTTTCTTTCCCAGTTGCTATATTATTAAATCAGCTGTCCTGCTGAATGCAAGGCAGACTTGAGAATGTTCTGGAACATTAGAAAGAGCCTTGTATGCTCCGGACACTGACCTTGATTTGGCTCACTTGCAGCACGAAAAGAATAATCGGCATAAAGTTGACTAAACGGACATGACAGTGCTGCTTATGCGTACTGGCATCTCTCCCAATGTGCATGTTGAATTTGGACAGGCAGGGGATGCGGTTATTTACACTACCATAGCGAGAAGAAAAGGACCACTGTTGTGAAATGGCCATGTTGCCTCTTCGGAAAAACCACTTATGCCTTCCAAATGTTCGTATTTAAAAATAATTGTATTTTTCAACAATGTAAAAAACATATATAATGTTAGCTTTTTAATTCTTGTAGGTTTTAAGTGAACTGTTATACTGTCATAAGATATTTGAAGATGTGTTCTTAATTGGCCTTCTTTGAACATCTCCAACATGCAACTGATGCATCCATGTAAGTGACACTGACAAACAGTGACATGTGAACACATATGGGTTATGCTAAAAGTAGAACAGAAAATATTTTATAAATCTAAATTAAAACACAAAATGAAACAACAGTTTCCTCATGAAAAAATAGCCTCTTGGTCCCAATCGTGTTAGGTCAATGTATTGTGTTTAAAAAACAAATTATTTTTTAAAAGTTTTCCTCTGTTGCCATTCTTTTGAACGTTTGATTTGAAGAAATTAGTTGTCAATGCCCCAAATTTCCTAAGGCCATCGCACAACATGAGTTTAACTCTTATTGTCGTCTATTCTGGGACGTGATCAGCTTTGAATAGGCTAATGCCGAGCAAAAGACTGGAAGCTTCCCCAAGATGAAAATGTGCTACACTCACCTGACAAACTGTCGTCAGCGGTAATAGGATTTAACCATTTTTCATATCTCACATCAAATCCAAATAGAATGCATAATGAATTCCCCTACGTCTCTCGTGAACAAAACTAGTGCCGTAATTTTTTTGTTTGCGTATTTTGAGCGATTTTCGCATTTCCGTCGCATTATGTGGCCGCATTACTGGTGTGCGGCACATACCGAACACATTCCATGGCAATCTTTGCAAATGACAATCTTGATAATGCGAGAGCATTAACAGTTGAGGAAGGCCCAAAAATACACCAGGCAGTTTAGTGCAGAGGTTTACCTGGCGGTGCAACACCGCCCCCTACCGTCCATTGTGTGCTCTATGGTTTATTCACCCGACACAATTTTGGGCTAAAAGTAACCCAGTGCTGGTTTAAAATGCAGAATTCTCTCAGTCTAATTTGAGTGATTTCAATCCATTAGCGCGGAGCTTCTGAGATTCTTAGCTTGATCATTTTCTGTGTTGTTTCTACAATTCTGTCAGCAGCTGGGTTACGAAACTGTCTCTATTTCCACTTTTTTTAATGATACTGCACATAGGGAATACACTGGGTGACAGAAGCACATCATGCAAGGTAATCTCTGTAACCCATTATGCTTGGCTGAATTACCTAAAAATATTTTCTATCCACACTGATCCAGACAGTTACTTTAATCCCAGCATTTTTTATGGTTCACCCTCATGATTGTGTTGATAGCCATATAAATAATGGCTAACTCTGAAATACTGTATGTTTGGAGACCTTACTAATAAACCCCTTTTCATTTTGTTGTCACTAGTGCTCATTTCATGTGATAGACTTGGGATATTAATGCAGCGCCTTTGTATTGATGAACTGTCAATTTGCTTTTCTTGCCCAAGGACACACAGTGTGAGGGATGCAGTGAACATAATATTACACAAAGGTCAAACTACTCACCTTTGTATTAAAACAAGGACACCAGTGTGTTTAAATGCCACGCCTCAGAGATTTGTATATTTTCGTGTCTTACCGTATATTTTAGAAGATGCTGCGCTGTGCCTTAAACACTTTGAAATGGCTGATTAATCCATTCTGCCTTTGAACATGTACCCCAGTGTATATATGACCAGTCCTTGGGACTCTCAAAAGTTGAGACACTTTGTTAATGGTAGGAAAAATGATGGCGCTTATGCCATGAAATAAAAATTAATAACCCATGGCGGCACAAACACCAGTTTGATTAACGGCAGGATGGTAGCCTGCACTGAAATTTCTCATGACAGTCCATATATCAAAGTCGCAAAGTGGATATATTTCAGAACAAGGCCCGTAGTATCAAGACACCCACCGTAGTCTTAAAATTGTGTTCTGCTTCCTTGTTTTAAGCTCCTTTATATTTCTGAAACTTGCTCTTAAGCTCTCAATCAAGACATTTTTTTATGCTGCACAATGACTTCCAGAAAGCTTATCGCTTCACTCTGACAGCCACCGGTTCTAAGCTGATCAAAGGTACTTAGAGGTCTGAAATTGTAAGATTTAAAACAACGGGAAGGAATAAGCTCATTTTGTCCTTTTGTTGCATGAATGGTGTATATTTTTTGCCTGATTTAGGATGTGAGCTGGGGATTGAAAACATACCATTCACCTTTGGACCATTTAAATATGTGCATCTAAAAGATTTATATAAAATTGCAAAATTAAAAAAGAATATAACTATTGTCATTGATCAGTGCTGTCTATTGTGTCTCCAGTTATTAATAAAATTGTCACACTGTGTATTGTACAGACAGCATGCCCACAGTTTGTTTCCTTGATATCACATTTCTTTTGGGCACTTTTGGATTGTAGTATTTTTTCCCTAATTTTAACAATCATATTTCTCAGTCTCTTGCCTGACATTGAACTGACTTTTTTAATTCTTGTAAAAATTCATAACTAGTAAAATACAATTAATTTATCAAAAATAGTAAAAACATCTTTTCTTTTATTTCATATTTTTTATTTCTACCTTACTTGTCTTAAATCACCCACTTAATGGTTTTTAACTCTCAAAAACACTTTTTGAATAATTGTGTCATATTTTAATGACTAACTTCTTGGTCACCTGCTTATTTTGTAATGTTTGTACAATATTTTGTTATATGTATTTTTTTCCCTTTTTTTCAATGTTTACACGTTATTTCAAACGTGTCTTTTCGTGTCAGTGTTGTTTTTATTCAATATTGTTATGTCATTAACATACGACACTAATACAATGGGAAATTTACATTAGTGCAATAAAGTGCATGTCTTCAGAGTTTTCTTGATTGATTTATTTTATGGTGAGTGGCTTTTTTGCAGTCTCTTTATATTAAAGCGTCAGTGAGGTATTCTTTTTTTCATTTACCATGATGTTTTGATGGCTGGTCTTTTAAGAGATCACATCTTGTCACATCCACCACAGTCAAGGTTTCTAAGGGGAAGACCTAAAGGTGTCTGATGGCTCATAAATAGAGATTCTGCTGTCTCAGTCTCATTGATAAGCCTGTGTTGATGTGGCATACGTCATTCTCAAAGGAAAATGATCCTTGGGTATATATAGCCCTTTTTTTTAGAAATGTCACAAGAGCAGACAAGGAGTACTCAGTGAAGTGTGAGCAGTGAAAGAGCTAGGACTCAGAGAATATGTATTTTCCAATAACATTTTAAATAATGCCCTTTTGTAAAGGGAAAAAATGAATGCAATATATTTTTAGAAACTGTTTTAGTTTGTGTAAAAAAATGACAAGTCTTTCAAATACCTGAAGATGGACCTATTTAACACAAAATGTAAAACTGTTATCTTATGTATGGAATTTTTTAAAGAAAAAAATAAAAGGAGACTAATGCATTTGAAAAGATTCATGATTGTTTATTTTCCCTCCTTAACAAAATACCAGACTTGCACAAATTATGCAGTTTTCTGGAACGGTAAAAAGTACATATGAATACCGATTGTTAAATGATATAAACATTCATTAATATTTAATACAAAAATGTTTTAAAAAACACATCATCTATTTTAAAAAATGTGTAAAATAGAAATAATAGAGGGGACTTTCTCCTGTATTTTTTCGTCTGAAGGGGTTGATATTTCATGTGTAGGTATTTGTTTTGGGAGGTTTGTTTATCTGACGTAATTTAATGTAAGCTGTTTCTCTGAAACAGTCTAAAAGGCTTCATAGGAATATCGCAATGCAGGCGGTAGCGGCACAGCAAGAAGGGAAAGGAAGAGGGAAAACAGGAGATGAAGAGAAATAGGAAGGCACAGACCATCTATGGAGACGAGGACCAGAATGAAGGCGACGGCTTAAGTAGGATATGAGTCGTCTCTGGGGGATATTACCCTCAATAGGTATAATAGTGAGCAGCAAGATATCGGAAGGCAAGGCGTAGAAAGGGGATTAGTTTATTCTAAACTGAGGGCTTACCGGGGCCCCGACTTCTGTGTTGCAGTTAGGACCCCTAGTTCACATCTATAGTAATCGGATAAAGACCTTGTTTAGCCAAATGTATCAATTGATCTGGACCTGAGCGGTTCCCTTTGGGGTCATGGATCCACTGTGCTCCTGGTCGGCCCCTAATTAGCGCCTTGTCATTCTCGGCTGTGTGGGCCGACCTCAGCAGGCTTTGATTTCTTCAACCAGGAGGCCGAGGGTCACCAGACCCTTTCTGCGCTGTGACCTTTCAAATGCCACTGATCGCACTGGCCGTTTGAATGCATAAATGAGACAGACCCTTGTTTAAAGCTATTGGGTTAAGGAGCACAACTTAATGAGTATTTAATCACGTCCCTTAGCTAATTTTTAATACTCTAATTAAGGACGTGAGCAAATACACAGATACACGCTGCACTGGCATACATACAGTGTAATTACGCCTACTTCATATTTCGCACACTGAATTTTAAAGTGTATATTTGTGGTATATTTCATACTGCTCTAAACACATTAGTTATGACAAATTTTGAAAATTGATGGCCTAATAAGTTAATATCAGATATGGGCCATAATGTTCTTGCAGACCAACTGAGGTGCCTGTGGCAGAAAAGGGCCCAGCAGATCCCACCTCCCCTGATTTTTGTTCGTCTTCTCCAAAAGAGAATTGATGACATTTTTGCTTCTTCTTCTGTGACAGATTTTGCACAGTGTAAAATTAACTTCAGACTTTCTTTCATTCAAAGGAATATTCAAAACATATATTTTAGAATATGAGATTTCGTCATTCATTTGTACTTTTACTTACATGGCTCTGTTTACTATATTGATATAATTGATATAAAGTTATTTTTTTTGTTTAAATAAAACAATAACAAAAGTTTTGTAATCTTAACCCTGGATTTGAAATACTGAGAATAAATGCAATGGCTTAGGATATTAAAAAACTGTTCCACTTTTACTTTACCAGTCTGGGAACAGCAAAAGAAGAGAAACCATGATCTTGGATGATGCTTTTTTCCACTCACTGTTGCACCAGACTCCAGTGTGCAGAATGGATTTCTCTCCCAGCAAAGAAATGATCATAGGGGTTTTATGGCAAAGTGTGTTACAGAAAGGACGGCTTGATACCATGTTCTGAGGCATGTGGAAGAACTGCAGCAGCCTGTTTTTTTTTCTATTCAGTCTGAAGTCCTTGTCATTTCCCACTAAAGAGGAAATAAAAAAAGAAAATGGAAATTGATTGTCTTGTGGCCGTATGGGCTTTGATGGATGTTTTATAGCTGATACTGAGAAAATTATTTTAACTCTTCAGATAATTTGAAAGCCATTAACAGTCTGTCCTAAGAGATGGGAAATGGCTATAGCTGCAGAGGTCAGTGAAAATATGAAAATGGTCCAGTGATCTTACACATCATTTTCCATTTTCTGTTTTCACTATGGAAACAGGAAGATATGTTTTCATTGCTTAGACAACATTGTCCTTTTATTCCAAATTGAAATGAATGAAAAAGTTTTTATGGGAAACTGTTAAAATCTCCCATCTTCAAAAAAATAACATTAGTGTAACACAATTAATGAATCACAGCACTAAACGTGGAAATGATGCATATTTTTTCAGCCTTATGGAAACATTTTACTGTAAAATTTTCATACAAGGATAAAATAAACCCTGAAAGAAAATGTGAGGGGATCCTAATTTTGAAATTAGTTTTTAATACATTTATTTATTTATCATTTTTTAATGTTTCCAAAATTTACTGAATAGTTTGAATGTTTCATTGAGTGATAGTTACAGCACTTGTGAAGCCTCCATGACGTAAGAAAAACAAATGTTTCTGAGTATGTGTGTGTGTGTGTGTGTGTGTGTGTGTGTGTGTGTGTGTGTGCGTGTGTGTACCCCTAGACCATTTACACAGCTAAGGGTCTGTCCCGCCTACACTCGATGTCAGAAGAGGCTATCAAGAGGAGAGTTTGAGGAAGGCGGGTATCAAGAAGTGGCTGTCAAACCCTAAAGTCTCCATGTTGCCCATGGGGTGCGATGCTGTTCTGAGCCGTTCAGTTCTTTTTGTGCCGTCAGAGAACCTACCACCTATCCGAATGTAGACTGAGGTCTGGTTTAATGCAGCTGCCCAGGGACCTCCTGTCTCCTCATGTTCATCTGCTTCCATCCATGCACAATAAAGGGAGGGCTCACTTTGTTTGTGTATATTTCCCATTTATTGAATTCTACTACGGCTTTATGTACAGCTGCATGCCTGGAATTAGTTTATTCAGCTTTTTCCTCGCTTTTTTCCAGGCACCTCATCTGCTCACTCTTGTAGGGTATTATTTTTGTTTACTAAAACTAATGTAATAATTATTTTTCTCCACACAAACACATAGTTTATGTACTCATATGCCTTTCTATAAAATTATCAGTCTAACCTACATTTAACAAGCATACTGAATAAATACAGCTCATCCATTGTCCAATGGAGGCTTTGGCAATTTGTGCTGCCAAATAAAAAAATAAGACCACAAACAGCAAAACAAACATTGATGGTGGAAGGGTCGGTGGTGGACACACAGTCTGGCTTCCCCAGGGAGGAATTTGCTCGGCATGTGAAAAGTCTTCTCTGTCACGTCGGTCTTTCACCTAATTGGACCCATTTTATGAGCCAATGCCTGCCAATTACACCCCAGTTTGCCCGCTGATTTGAAGCCGTCTTGGGGCTCAGTCTAGAACAACTGATGCTGTGGGCCTGGGGGTTTCCCACTGCTGCGTGGCCCCCAGATGCAAGAGGCATTCAGCAGTTCACACAGCAGTCCTGACTCTGCATGCATGGGCACCTGTGCGTGCTTGTGTGTGTGTGTGTGTGTGTGTGTGTGTGTGTGTGCGTGTGTGTGCGTGTGTGTGTGTGCGTGTGCGTGTGTGTGTTTGTGCGCCGTGCCGACATTCCCCAAAGGTTTCACAGTCACATTCAGACTTGCAAGGAAAGGCAAATTTAGGACAGATTTAAAACAAAGTATCTATGGTATGTTTTGAAAAAAAGATAAATGAAAAAAGACAGCAGTTGTAGACATTAAATAATATCTGGTACTGTCTTGTGTTTTACCACAAAGCACTAGACTCGGATACTGATGATTTTTCTCAGTCAGTTTGCTACATGACAATCAAACAATATTCGGTATAATATTTTATATTTGACCTCTCGAGTCCAGCGTTCCACGGAAAAAGAGGAAAGAGATAATATCATTCTCAGCAGCACCTGACTGGCTAGCACTGTGTGATGTCACCAAGATGGCGGCCTTCCCCAGTGCATGCCTTCATTACTAATAGATTGAAAAAGACAATCATCAGAGTAATTTAACTTTCTTACTTAATGGCCCTAAGGACAGAGAGTAGGATCCCATCACCGTGGGCAGAATGTCAAAGCAACCCTTCCACGGGCAACCAATCAGATGGCGGATTTAGAGGAGTAGCGGAGATGCTGCAATGTCCCAATGCGCTGGTCTGATTATGACCGGGAATAATGATGTGGGTTTAGTGTCGTGACTGAGTTTAATGAATTACCACAATTTAATGATTACAATCAACTTTAACTACAGTGTATGATCAGACTCTCATCAGTGAACTGTGCATACAGTTCCTACCAGGAAAACCCATTTAGATCAATTCCAAAGCCTAATCGAGTCTTAAAAACCATTAGTCAAATTGTATATTGTGCCCTGCTTCGGCTTGGTTCTCAGCAGGCTGTGTTTGCTTCTTCGTTTGGCGAATATGTGCGCCTGCGTTTATGCATGTGCGACTGTGTAATCTAGTTTTACCATATGCCTACACTGCAGGGGGTGACCAGTAGGTTGCAGTCTGCTGGGGATTTGAGGACATCAATAACATGCGAATAATCCCATGTAGTGCGGTCAAAGGGTTAAGTGTTGCCCAGCCCACCCCCCACATCAAGGTTTCTCCAGTGGGATCACCTCTAAGGACTCGGCGCTGACCCCACCTCACTCAAACCGTGTGAAAATCCCAAAGGGCCAGTTGGACGCTCTTAATATTGTGGCAGTGCAAGGAATTTTACAAACGTTAACCTGATTCAGTTGTAAATTTTCGTGCCATTAGCAGTTTAATGCATTTATCTGAGAAGCACTTGATATTTTTTCGCCAGTCTGAGGAATACACATCGTGCAAAACATCTTTAGCCCGTGTAATTGCAGTTTTTTCCAGTACATTAATGTACTGATCCAAACACTGGAGCTGTGTATGATTAATATGTTACTGTTTTTTGTTTTTTTTTACCATGTTCAGGGTTTCTACAGTATGTGATCTAATTATAAACCTCCATACTGAATGCCACTGGACACCCATCACCTTGAGACTGTCACAAAAGCCTGTGACACCAGCGCCAGGTCCTATTGTACATATACCACAGCCACCACGGGGGATGCCACTGGTCAACCTTTCCCATTTTGTGTTAAAGAGCACAGATAAGGTTCTAGCTATTACCAGTGCACTGTGGTCCATCCGTTCCTTCGCCGCGTTATTCTCAGGACAAGACCAGCCTGTAGATGATTAAAGGGCCAGTCTTGTAACAACAGCCATGATGAGCATAACAATGCATGACCAGATGCAGTGTTGTTTTTTTGGGGGGCCCTACTGAGTGTGTCTGTTGATGTCACAGCTATGGTGGTCTGGGGTCACAGCACACAAGGCCGTGGCCACCAGTGCGTTCCCTCCTGCTGGCTAAGGATGGAGCCCCGGAGGTCCTGTCACTGCCAGGGTTTGTCTACTGAAGAGCACGCTGAGGGGTTTCTCACAGTGCCAAGCCACAGCCCCCCAGGCCAGCCTCCATGTCACCAGCAGGAACCATGTGTGCAGACTGTCCCTGGGCTGTGTGAGTAGTCACTGCTGTTATTCCCCCACCCGCTACTTAATGAACCAGTTACATTTCACATTAACTATTTCTGGGTTCTGTTCCTCCCTACTCTCTTGTACACGCATCACATTTTTGCTTGATATTAATTTCTGCACATATTCAGCATATATTCAGAATGCTGTGGGATACTTGGTTGCATTTTGGGTTTAATCCTGGGATATTTTATTCAAGGAACAATCTTACTCATTGTCATCCATAATACACGCAGTTTTTTTTTTATGTAAAAACGTGCGGCTGCTCTGTTGATCGGTATATACTGCCCCTATGTGGAAGTAATCGGAAGTGCTCAGTAGGTTTTTAACTTGCTTCAGCGTTGCGCTATTTTCAATACTGGGATACTATATTTTAAAGGAGTGAGTTATTATTACCACACATCAACACACATACATGTTCTCTGGTGTTTATTCTAAAAAAATGTTCAAAATTTTAGAAAATTAACCAAACTCAACTTTATCAAAGCTTTGCTCTGTAACATACTGTACACATCACACATTGTCGCCAGTTTTTGGAAGTTTTTTACTTATTCCTTACATGAATCATGAAATAATTGCATTACACGATTTATATTTATATCAACTGTTGCACTGATACGTTTGAGCCGCTTTGCTTTTCTTTGTCGAAATATTTTGCTCCGGAACCAAACACCGACATCGATGTTTCTGCCGGGTCCTTCTAAAGGGTTGCACGGGTGGTCCCCTTTGTTTTGAATCGATGAGAGGTTAATTTAAGGGCGAATAAAAGAGTATGTTTAATGTCTGTAAGGGAAGGGCTCTGCTTGGGGACCCGCGATCCCCCTGCGCCTCGGGAGACAGGCGGTGATCGGCTCGTGCCGCCCGTGTGCGGTGAGTTTCCGTGTCACGCTGTAGATCCGCAAACACCTGCAGTTCTTCCCAGTTTTATACGATGTTTTTTATTATTACTATTTGTTTTTTACACTGTGCCTTATTTTATATATATGTGCCTTATATGATTAATTTTTAATCAGTGTTCCAGCGTTTTGGAGCGTTAATGTTTTAGATTTTAATTTTAAAAGGATTATAAATGCCTCTCTCCTCTAGGGTTGCTGCTGCCTCTGAAAAACGAGAAAAAAGCAACGGCTTGATCCCCTCCCAGCTGTTTGATATATGGAGAGAGAAGATATTTGAAATGACTGCACCCAGGAAGGAACAGCTGGAGATTTTTCGTGCTGCCTTTTGGGACACCTAAAATGAGCAATACTGTGGAGACACTGGTTTTGAATGCAGAAGGCTTGGTGTGGAGGCAGTTTTAAAGGGACACTGGGGACATTTACATTTTGTTTATTTACTTGATGCATTTCTCCAAAGTGATTTACAAAGCTAAGCTACTTACGGTGTTTTATCCGGTTGCACAGCTTTTTATTGGAGCAGTTTAGGGCCAGCACCTTGCTCAAGGGTACTGCAGCAGGAGTTGGAATTCAAACCACTACGCCACCTTCTGTTCTGCTGTCTGCCTGCTGCTCTGTCATGACACATCAGTGTTCTGTCCGCCTGAAGCAGTTTCAGTTTCCCTCCAAGCTCCAGAGGTGCCACCTCATCCACAGCGGGCACAGACCCTTCACCTGTTCACTCTTTGGGAAAGCCTTCCACCAGGCAGCGCCTCTGAAAACACCCTGGGAAACACATGCAAAGCACGCTGTCCTTGTAAACAAGGCACAAACCCAGAGTGATGCCACTGCTCACAGGAGGGCTTCCCTCCTTTGCTTAATCCTTGTGCTATGGGGGAGGACCCAAAGCAGCCAGAGGGGTCACTGGATACAGAACCCAAACAAGAAGGTATTCCTGCTGTGCACTGGAACATCTGTGACTCGATGGCACCAAAACAAGTTCTCCAGGAGCAGCAGCTTAACTCCATCAAACCTGCGGAAGGTGAAGTTCAGTCACAAACCACCTGTTCGAAAACCTGTGCTTCAGTTGTCCACCTTCAGAAGCACCTCCTTGTTTCCGATCAGCAGGAACTAGCTGAGCTAAAATCCTGTTTCCAAATATGTGATCTGGAAGGTATGCTTCAAAATTCCACAGGTTCTGAGTGTGCCCCTCAAAGCAAATCTCTTGCCAAAGGTATTGTCAGACACCAGTGTCTCGAATGTTCAAAGTGTTTCAGCTCACCCTCCAAGCTGAGGAGGCACAGTCTCATCCATACCGGCCAGAGGCCCTTTCACTGCTGGGAATGCGGTGGCACATTCAGACAGCTTGCACACCTGAAGACCCACCAGCAAATCCATAAAAAGACACGCAGAGTATTGAGTCGCGTAAGTAAAAAAGCAGATGAACATTCAAAGAACGTAGAACTGCAACCTGAAAGCCAGGCCCACTCTGACCTCACTCACTGTATACCCACATCAACTATGTCTGTACAACCCAGGAATCTGCAAGACCAAAGAATGATGGACTTTCATTTGAGGTACAGCAATGATACTAGGTTCACAATACCAGAACATTCAACTCTGCAGAGGGCCCAGGAGATGAAAGCCGATCTTTCAGCACCAAAGCATACCAGTGAGGTAAAAATGGAAAAGGATCAAATGACTGAAGAAGTGGATGTTCCCCAAAGCAGCACTGACAGCTATCAGTGCCGCATTTGCTTCAAGTCGTTCCAGTTTCCTTCCAGACTCAGGCGCCACAATTTAACCCACTCAGGATCGAGACAGTTTCAGTGCAGAGTATGTGGTTCAGCCTTTGTTCAAGTTTACCATCTAAAGAAGCACATGGGCAAGCACAATATCAACAGTGACTTTCACAGCACAGATTGCACTGAAAACTCCCAGAGCTGTCTGTCAGTAACTGGTGATTGTCCTCTGCAAGAGGAAAAACCTGAAGATCCAGACAACAGACAGGTTATGTCACCACCTGGCAAAGAGCCTGCCCTGCAACTTGAGCTGAATATCATGGTGAAATCAGAACACGGGAGCCCAAACAGTCATGCTGAGGATGAGATGACACCTACTGGCAGAGTGGAGCCAACTCAGCAGCATCAACCAAAGCAAACATCTAGTAACATGAGGAAGAACCACCAGTGTTTGATGTGTCTCCAAAATTTCCCTGCCCCATCCAAACTCCAGAGGCATCTCCTGATCCATACAGGGCAAAGACCTTTCAGCTGCCACATATGTGGAAAGAGGTTTCGCCAGCTGTCTCATGTGAAACTTCACGCCCGAACCCACACTACTCCAAAAAACTTCCAGTGGAGAAAGTCGCATGCTGACCATTGTTCGTTTGTCTCTTTACAAATCAAAGAGGACCACACAACTTCAGTCATAGTGCCAAAGTTCAGTGCTCCTGGAGAAGAACATATATCAGAAAAGCTTGCACCAGCAGGTCCTGTCAAGTTCAGCAAGGCTAAGAATGAGCCCTTAGAAAAAAAGTTTGTGGGCAACGTTTTCCAGTCCCTTATGGATGACAGCCATAGGAAGCACCAATGCACACTGTGCCTCAAATGCTTCACAAGTCCCTACAAACTGAAAAGGCACGTGTTAACGCACACCGAGCAGAAGCCTCTTCAATGCGCTTCCTGTGGGAAGACATTCAGGCAAGCAGTGCACCTAAAGTTGCATCAACAGACTCATGGCAGGTTGAGACCATATAAAGATACCTCGCTGCAGAAATGTTTTAATTTGACGACATCCACAACTAGGGGTGACAAAGAAGTTTTTTCCCAAGACAGATATTCTTCAGAGGTTGTTCTTGATCATTCGCGTACATGTGCAAACTGGAGACAGTCTACAGGACAGTCAAAGGTACAAATTACAGGTAATCCCATTTACTCTGGAAAGGGGACACAGATGCAGTTTGCTCCTGAGATGGGAGGTATTGGGCAAGACTCCTGTAAACCAAGAAGCTATAAATGCTCCTTCTGTTGGAAGAGCTTCAACGCTCCATCCAAGCTGGCAAGACACATTCTCATTCACACTGGCCAGAGGCCTTTTCAGTGTCACATATGCCAGCAGGCCTTCAGGCAGTCATCCCATCTGAAGGCACATCTTCGAGTCCACAACAGAATCAAGCCTATGCATCAGAGGAAGACGGGACGTAGCAGGAGATCAGGGATAACTGGGAATATGAGGAATAACAGTCTTCAGGATAATGGAAAAATGGACTTAGTAGAATGTGCAGTTCCAGAAGAGCAGGCTGTAGAGATGGGTAGGGGAAGCGATCCATGTAAACTTCCAAACACGGGGGTGAAGCACCTCCCAAGATGGTACCACCGTTGCTCACTGTGTGAGAGAGGCTTTGGCTCCCGGTACAAACTCCAGCGGCATTACCTGACACATACAGGCCACAAGCCATTTGCCTGCCACCTCTGTGGCAGGAAGTTCAGACAGTCAACGCATCTGAAACGACACCAGCAGAGTCACTGTGTTATTGTAAGATCCTCCAAACCTCAGGTGGTACATAGTCCAAGTAAGTTCAGCACAAATACCCTTGAATTTTATAGTCATCACAAAAATAACTTTCACAGAGACAGCTGTGGAAGTTGTATGGAAGACCAGAGTATCCAAAATTTCAAACACACTTTCAGTAAGATGGGCTTAGCTGTAAAGGTCTGTGAAACAGCAGCAGCCGTAAATGATGATTCTGCAGTATCGCAACGTTGTGTCCCACAAAGTCCCACTGCCACACACAAAGACTTTGCTGTAGAAGTTAGTGAAGATGCCTGTATAGCTCCAAAAGATCAGTCTGATAGCAGCCCATTGGACTCCTGGACTGATCAAGCGCTATCCTTCCCAGATCCCTCCACCTACAGTCCTGCAAAGGCAGCAAAGTGCAGAAAGGTAAGGCAATACCAGTGTGCTGTGTGCCTGAAGAACTTTGACTCACCTTCCAAGCTGGCCCGACATTTCCTGATTCACACAGATATGAAACCTTTCCAGTGCCCTTTCTGCACCAAAGCGTTCAGGCAGCTGTGTCACCTCAGGACTCACCAGCAGACCCATAAGAGGGAGATGAGTGGCAATCTTTGGCAAGGGTATGATCTCGAAGTTCAAGATCACTCAGACAGTACTTCTCAAGATGTTCCACAAGTCTGTGAAGTGCTCTCACTTGACTCTGCATTTCCTTTGGAATTCATGAAAGACCAAACATGGTCTGCTTACCACCAGGCACCAGGCTCTAACCTTGGTCTTCCTTTTGACAGTCACAGTCTGAAGTCTCAGAGCTGTAAATTTCCCTTCACTGAAAAGCAGTGTGCCCCAAATGGCACTGATTCTCAAGGCTTAATGTCTTCTACATTCGGTCATAGCAAACAGAGACACGCAGTTTATTCCTCATCGGCAAAACCCGATCATCGAATATCCATCATGTCTGACCGCTCGCACATCTCCACAGACACACTTAAATGCAGTGAAACTCCCCCAATGGAAGACAAACACATTCTTCCCCTTGAAGAGAAAGATGAAAAAATGCAGCCTCCACACCTTTCAGGGGAACTCGGCAAACAAGCTGTCGGCCATTCGACTGTTAGTCATGTTATCCTGGACAATTTAAACTTCACGTCACCTGGATTGCCAGGAAAAATCACCTCCACCGCTGACAAAACCCTCAGCCAAGTCAAGGCACAACACAGGTGCCCTGAATGTCAAAAATGCTTTTCTACCCCTTCCAAACTGAAGAGGCACCGGCTGATCCACACCGGCGAGAAGCCCTTCACATGCTCTGTCTGCGATAAGGCTTTCAGACAGGCGTCACACCTTAAATTCCACCAGCATATTCACGCCTTTCCATTCGACACACTCGGTGAAAAGTGTGGAAAGGGAGACCCCAAAGGTCAGAGACAGGATCTCCATGAAGTACATCATCCAGGATCGGTGTCTATCACTCACGAGACAAGCAGAACTGATGGGCAGGGGGAGGTGAATGACCAGGCCACGGGGTGCTGGTGGGAGCCTCTCAATGAGACGTTCAGCTGCACACACTGCCATCTGGTCTTCTTCACAGAACAAGAGCTGAAGCTCCATGCCTGCCCCCTGAGGAGTGATGTATCAGCAGTCAAGGGCTCATCCTATCAGTGTGCTGTATGCTTCAAGGACTTCAGGGCCCCATCCAAACTCAAAAGACATTACGTCATCCACACAGGCCAAAGGCCCTTCCAGTGTTCCCTGTGTGGGAAGACCTTCACCCAGGCAGGACATCTGAAAACCCACCAACTTGTTCACAAATAAGTTCCATCTTGTAAATTGGTTTCATTTTCTTATTTTTTCAGTAAGATACAGTATTCAGTTCAGTCGGTTCACCTGCAGCACGTGTTTGTGCAGCACAAGTTGACTCGGACACAGTTGATAAATGGGGGGGGGGGGCTATGTCAGTGTAGCACAAAAGGATGCTGCCTTACGTTTGATTTTTTTCCCAATTTCCGTTTTGCGCTACGGAGACACGGCGGGTGAATGTGGCAGCTTCTCATTCCCTTGATATTGTGTCTTGCATCTCTCATTTTCTGGTGTCATTGTAAGTGTGCTGAATGTGCCAAAGAAGCATGGTGGGGAATAAAATTCAGGTGGAGACTGAAAAAGAAAAATCAACTGAGGAAAAGTCTGAAATTATAAAGCGTTTTGAAAGAAACAAAAGAACATGCGTTATTGTTCGTGCTCCTGGCATAAATGGTGCGAATTTGTGAACAACCAGAAGAAATCCTGGTAAAATAAAGGCACGTTTTTTAGTAGTTGCAGCTAAAGTTACACAATTAAATTTACATTTTTAACATGTTTTATAGCAGTGTGAGTAATGTATTAGGATTTTTTCTTGTGCTTGGTAATATTTTGATTATAAATGTGTTTCATTCATGAGTGATCTACCCCTAACCCAAATTTTTTCATAAATCCTCTAAATTTTATTGCACAATTATGCAAAATCACACGGACTTCCAGGAACACAACTATGGTGCTATAGGAGAAGTGACTGTACTGACACTGTGAAAATCACTGATTCATATTTACCTTAATACTCTGAGGCTAAATCTGACATATATACATTTTACTTACTGTTCTGCTCTCTGGACATTTACCACAAAACTGTTCTTTACCCTTTGAGGTCATATGGTAACTAATAGCTGTCCCACTAATCCTGTCTGTTTTTTTATTACATTGAACTTTGTGAGGGGTGGAAGTGCAACAGGCCTAAAAGGAGGAAACTGACTGTACACACTTGTCTTGGATCTTCCTGAAATATGTCTCTCATTTAACAGAAAGTAGGATTATAATCATGTTGCACACAATTGTATTCCATAGTTAGAACACTTTAATTTCAATTTCTTGCTACATTGCTCTTATCCTTTTTCAGGAAACGTAAGGCCATTTGTCCTTAAAATGAAGCAAGAAAAATCACTGTATTTTATTTTGCACGTCATCATATTTTGTGTATATAATTAACCTTTGTGATTGCTGTTGTACGTTAGGATATTTTGGTGCATTATTTAAGAATGTTTTTCGTAGTGATAGTAAATCGTTTATCAGAAGATAAACGGGTAAAGTTTGTAACATAATAGGCATTTAAAGTTTTAGTAAAATAAAGCTTCCAGTTTCGAGTTAATGGTAAATTGAAATAAAATTACAATAATTATTGTTAAAATAATGAAGACATTTCTGGGAAATTTTATTTACAAAAATCGGTGGAACTGAAAATAAAAGTATTATTTTTAAGTTAATTGTTTGCATGTTGTCTATGCTAAGAACATATTATTAGCAGTTATATTTTAGTTGTTTTTGGTGTTAATCTAGAAGTGAAACTAGTTCTGCAGTTAAACTTGTGGTCATCTGAGAAGTACAGATACATTATGTTTATAAAAACCACACCTTTTCGGGAATTTTTAACTAAATAGCCAGAAAATCTGCAGCAGTTTCTAAATTCCGCTTCTTTTTCGCTTTTGTCCAGTAGATGTCACTGTTACCCGGTAAATAAGCTTTTTTCTACATCTAGCGTTATATACAGCACCATGAATGATAATACACTCAGCTCCTTTATAAACATGTCCTGTATAAGGAACAATTTCCACATTCATTTATTTATCTATTGCTGTTTTCTAAAGCAACTTACTATACTGTCATTTACCCGTTTATAATCCAGGGCTTTTTTACTGGTGCAAATTTGAGCACACACATTGATCAAGGGTACTGCAACAGGAGGTGGGATTCAAACCTGTGTTGCTTACATCCAAAGGGTTCTAAACCCCCATATTACCTACTGCTTCAATACAAAGGCTTATAAAAATATATGTTTTTTTATAGCTCACTTCACTAGCATTTCTGCACTTTATTCAGTCACTTTAGGTTTTCTAAAGGATCAGTTCAGCCCCACTATAATGCAACTGCTGTGCAGCTTTCAGACTAGCTTGCAAAACTGGTAGAAACAGTTTAATGAGGTAAATGTTCAGAAAACATGTACATGGGAAATAGGATTCATAAAAGAAACCCAGCTGTCTGAATTGCATTATTTCAACAGGTAGCTTCTAAGGGAAATAAATCAGTCTGTGGGCAGTCACTGCACAGCTTCCAATCTGTCTAAAAGGTGCTTCAAGGCCAGTCTAAACTGACCATCGATTTCTTTGGGTTGGCAAAATTTGGAGAGTTCTATCGTGGTCCTTTTACTGTTCCAAATAAATGTTAAAATCAAGGTGTCTAATTTAAAAATAAAATCAGCCAACAAGCAACAAGGTCATTGCATTTGGAATAGCTGTAAACTGAAGTGAATTTCTCTCCCTCTTTTGTATTTTTGTCATACTAAGGAAAAATATTGCATTATAATTCTGTTTTACACTTTCAGAATCTCACCTTGCTTACAAAGGGAAGCATTAGACTTTTTTTCAGAAAATCTGATAATCAAACCTTCTTAAACCATCATATGGGTATATAATGAGTGTATTAAAATACTGGACAAATGGATGCTTTTGGTGAAAGGAATCTGATTTTCTGCCTTAGTCAGGCTCTTTTTTTGTGAATATAAGCTAAAATGATATGAAAGGTATTGCTTTTTTAAAGCTTCAGCATCAAATAGAGAAAAATGTCTTATCTCTTGCTCAGAATGTGCACTGCGTTCCAGTACCATTTAGAACCTGGCCTCCTCTGAAGTCTCAAGGAAGTCTTTCAGTCAAGCACAAGACCTGATGTCCCTAAGGTCCTGGAAGTGACAGACATCTGATAGAAGAAAGTGTGAGATATGTTCACATTGCTGTGAAATACTTTGCAGTAGCACTGCAGCGATGGAAAGCCTGGGACTCTGACCTGGGACAGCCCTGGGTTTTAATGCATTTATTGTGTTATAGCCAAGCTATACTTAGCCCTCCTGTTGACAGATGAAATTACTATTTTACAGATTAGTTCAAAACAGTGGTAACTATGGGTGTTAAAAAGCAGAGAAAGTGACAGAGAACTTCTGTTTTAATGTAAGTGTTTAAAAGTGATGGGAGCAGCAAGTTTTTTACAACTTTGTGGAGCTCCTCATCTTCCTAACATGTTTGTAAGACTTCATGTTTCTGATGTCACACTCCACTCACTGGAATCATCACCTAAGAACATGGGTCAGTATTCTGGTTTACATCTTGAAGAGTACAGTTCTGTAGAGTTTAAAGAGCCACAAATGGTTGTGATATCAGAGGACCTCCGAGTTATTTCTGCTGGCTGAGGGGGCCGCTGTTCTCACTCAGTCTGATGTACAATAGTCAGTACAACTACATAACTAGTTATAAATATAGTAGGCAACAGGCATGGGTGTGCAAGGTTCAGGGAATGGCCAGGCATATAAGGAAAAAGTAAATCAAACAAACAATTAAATTAAGTGCAAATTTATTTTTGGTGAGTGTAAAAAAAAACATACAAAATCCAATCTTTTATCAGGAACTGATGTATCTGGGTGAGGGTAAAGGTGATTTGGAGCCTATTCCAGAATCATTAGGCAGTCGGTTATGAAACCTCACCTTGGATGGGACACCAATCTACCACAAAGTGGCCAAAGACACACAGTCACACACTTCAGAAAATTTACAGTGACCAGTTAACCTGAAGCATGTCTTTGGACTGTGGCAGGAAACTCACACAGTCTGAACTGGATTCAAACCCACCACCCAAACAGCACCTGCACTGTGAGTCGGCAACGCTACACTTTGTGCTGCCCTACAAAAGTACTAATGTTTTATGAAAACTGTAACACCAAGGACATCAGTCAACTTAACTAAAGTGTAACTTGTGACACAAAACTCTGAAGTTCTCTCTGGCAAAGTGGCACTGGAATAGCGATCGTAACCTCGCAACTACCTTTTTGCATGTTCTCCCAATGTCTGTGTGGGTTTCTTCTGCGTGCTCTGTTTTCCTCCCCCAGTCCAAAGATCTGTTTCAGGTTAGCTGGTGACCCAGAATTGGCCTTGTCCTGTGTTTCTGTCAATAAGTGAATGTGTGATAAGCCCCAGACCGCTGTGGCCCTGCATTTGGGTGTATAATTCTAATGTGGTTCTGGAAAATTCTGGAATAATTCTTTAAATAAAAGAACAAATCACTTTCTGCTGTCCTTTCCGTAAAAGCTGTGTTCTTGTACGCGCTGACATTATCCAGCAGGTGGTAGCCTTAATCCTTTGTTCAGATGGCCAGATGGCGGCACAGGGCTCTGCTGGAAAGTGGATGTTTGAAGTTTTAGTGAAGACATAGGAGTTACTCCTAACCACAATTTGATGTTCGGTGTACAAATAGTGTCTGTGACCTTTCATTTATTATGTGTCAATAGATAAATTTCCAAAAGGGTTCGTTTATTTCAAAGCACCTTCTTTCAGCACAGTTTCATATGGTATAAATATATTCACATGTAGTGGCCTTTGGCATTTTGTGATGTGAGTCTGGAGATGCATTGCTGTTCCATGTGTCTGTATTTACAATATTTACAACAGTCCTGTAAACAAATGGCTTGTAAACAAAAGTGAATGTCAGATTTTCAAAAAGGATTCAGTTACAGCAAACAGTGCCTCTGAAAGCAGGTCCTGCCGTAGGAGGTGCAGAGTCACAGTTTTTGAATTTGTCGCTATTCTGTTATTGATACATATTGAAGTGTCCTGGAATGTCAGCCCAGGGTTTTCTGGACTGATGTGAATGTGACCTCCTGTAACAGATGCATGAGGTTTAGCCTCCACTGCACTGCACAGCTGGTCTAGCGTGCTGGCACCGCTGTGCAGGCCCAGGCGTCAGTCCCAACAGACCTTCAGCCAAGATCCCTGCTGCGAGCTGCTGCCCCAAGTCAGGAGATGCAATCTTCGCTGGTGGCCCACCGTGTGGAGCTGGCGAGGTGCTGACCTCAGGATTCGTTCTGCTGATTACTGGAATCCAAATGAAAATCTCCCTAAATTAAATATCTGTAATCTTTTGTGGGTGAGGAGGCTTTAGGCTTCAATTATGGTAATGGATCTGTGGGTTGGTGCACATGGCTGAGCCGCTACCTGAGGCCTGTCCCGCCCATAGACAATGCCTCACAATTAATCTTATTCTGCCTTTCGGGCTCCACTTTCCTCCCTTCACTTTATTTTTTTTTTTAAACAGGAAATTAAACCTTCAATCATAGAAAAATTGTACGTCTCTATCTAGGGCATGCAGTGATTTCTCTGCAGGTAGCAGGGAGGTCACAGGCTTCACAGACCTGGGGACAGACATGCTTTGACAAGGGTGCACAGGGCAAAGGAGTCCAGCAGGGGGCAGTTGTGTATAGTAGGTTCCAGCAGATGTAGTTTGCTCAGTGGCTTTGCTGTGCATTTTGCTGCGCTTTCTCTTCCGGTCACAAGAGAGTCTGGAGCCCTGAGTGTATCTTCCAGATTGTGGTCTGACACCCACCACTAGCAGCTTCTGCCAAGCAGCACCCCCCTTTAGAGCAGACCACCTGGTTGCCCGAGGAAGAGTCTGAGTGACATGTCAGGTGAGGGAAGTTAGGCCATAAGGATAAGGCAACCATGCCTACTTTCTGACCTGACCCACACAAGAGTCTGGTTCACCTGGGGACCCAGGTGGAACATTATTTACTTTAGACGAAGCGGCTGTCAGAACAACTAACCCTCTCGGAGCTGCAGCCTTTCGCAGGCACTTGAAAGAGATGTCACTCAGCCACAGAGTTTGTTTATTTTCTCTTTTTTTTCTATTTTTAGGAACTTGTCTTATATACCAAACAGAAGAATATGATAAAACACTACATAATGAAAATAATATTTTTACAAAAATATTTGCTAGCATGTTTAAATATTAATGCAGGACATATAAATGGAGCCTTCAGATCCTGTTGCTTGGAAGTTAAATAACCTTGCCTGTTTCAGCTCTGCACCCGTGCACCCGGTGTCGATTTTATCGATTTTCAGACAGCAGAAGAGCACCATGGTACCTCCCGTTCTTCTTGAGATGGGTCGCTATCGCAGTTTGTGCGATAGCAACACCTCCAGGCTCAGAAACATCTTTTTCACAGGCTGTCAGGATGCTGAATTCTGGACACAGTAGAGACTGATCAGTGCCACCACCACCACCAGCACTGACCACTTCACAGTGTATTGTGACTTATCGTCTTCTTGTGTATTTATTTATCTGCATGTATCTATACTCACTGTCAACTTTATTAGGTAGACCTGATGGTTAGGTAGTGGTGGCGGTGTAATAGGTTGGGGAATTTTTTCTTATCACACAATAGCAGTTTTAGATGGATATACCTAATAAAGTGGCTATTGTGTGTCTATCTACCTCAATTTGTCTGTTTTGTTCTTCTTGTTGTGCTGTCTGTTTAGTGTACTGTGTGCACTGTGGTCCAGAAACTAAATCTCTTTCTGTGTTGTACATCTGTATAAGGAACAAGTGAAAATAAATTGAACCTTGAAAAGGTTCAATTTCAGCTGTTCATCTCTCCTTCAAGAACAGGTCACAGTTTAACCCCCCTATTTCTCCATCCAGGACAAAATCAGTAAATCATATTAATTAGTAATAATTAATTAGTAATTAATAATAATTATCCAATATCGTTGCATTAAAATTGAAGAAAAATCACTAGCACTGCGACTACACTGGGGGTGTCTGGGACCGCCACGGTGTTTCTGCCAGACGATCAATGTGAAGAAGGAGAGGGCCACATCATCCACTTCAGTCCACATGCTGTCAATTCTGCAAACTCTCAATGAAATCTTATTTTGTCCCGTCTGGTAGTTCGCGTATTCCATGATTTCCTTAAAATGAAAATTTCCTTGGCTACGATTTGTTTTGACCCAGTAAAATAATAACGTGTCAGCTCTGTCTCAGCTCCACAGCTGACAGGGAGAACTGCCTTTGGGCTGGTGAATCTCATCTCACCATCAGCGGACAGATGCGTTTTGTCATGCTCAGTCGTGTAAGAGTCAGAAAATTAGATGCACAGATTGGATTCCAAAAAGTGGGCTGAGGGTTGTTATAAAATGGATCTACGTGTTTCTTAGAAACTCGTCTTATAAAAATAAATTGAGTCTATATTTCAGAGCAGCCTTGGCTATAAAATGTAGCGTGGTGACCAGCGCGCTAGTGGTACTTTTCCCAAAGCTGACAGTGTAAACTGGTGTTCACGATTGAACTCAGACTGGTCTGCTTAGTGCCAGCATCATTCCCAGGAATGCAGACACAATGAGTCTTGTAGCTTCAGATATGAGATGTGATCAATTCAGTTTAATTTCAGGGAGTGCTCTTTTCACCAGGGTGACACAGAACATTGAACAAAGTCCTAAGGAATACAGTACAATATAGTAGAGAAGGGATTTGGATGTGCAAGCTGATAGCTGAAGAGAGGAAAACAAAAAGCTCCCATCACCAAGAAGCGGAGAAAAATAAACCTCTGGTGGTCCTCACACCATCGACTGCCCCCCAACCTGGGCACTGTAACGCAGTGATAGCAAGACTACTATGTCTATCAGGGCAGATAGTCTGAGGACATTAGGATTTTAAAGTCATTTCCCAGGCCCAAGGTTACTAATCCATTTGGTAGTGATGATCAGAAGCTATTTATTTCAGAGAAAAATGTGATCGTAGTATTAAATTTATATGCGATGCGTGTGCATTTTTCCCAACATATCCCAAAATGTCCAGCTATTTTCTGAAGCTATGGTGTACATTTCAACTGTTATGTAAGTTCTACCGTCAAATTAATATAGATGCTTGGAATTTTCTCATTAATTGAACACTAGGAATTTCTTCTGCCTTTCAGCTTCATCATGGTTTTTGGGAACAGAAGAAAATCTTACAAAATGAGGTTGGCTGTACAGGTTGGGTGTGGTATCGCAAAGCTTTCTTCCGCCACAAGCAGCAGGAAAAAAACTGATAGTTTTTGCACCCTGATAATGCTCATTCCCATACTCTGGTCTCCATTCAAGAACTTTTGGTAGGAAAGAAATTTTAATATAAAATCTAAATGAAGCTGAAAGGAAGGAGACAATGTAGATACAATTGCATGTCACCTAGAGCAGATTGCTTTGAAAGGAATAGAGCATGAAAAAGATTTATGGACACTATTTGAAACAGATGGGTTCCAAAGTCTTAGAACTTTATATTACACTGCATAAATGCATTAGTGCCTGTGCAGCTTTGCCCTCATGCTCAGACCCTAAACCCTGGATGTGGTTTTCAGAGGTAGACATCTCTGCCCCCAGTTCAAGCAGAAGGCCTTTATTTGTGTTAGCAGCTGTTAATAGAAGCCTGAACACCCACTAACCTGGGAGCAGGGATCCCACTGCAGGGACAGGGGCACTTCGACGATGAGCAAATTATGTTAAACATCTATCCATAACATCTTTCAGAATTCAATGTGTTTCAAGACCAGTGTTTTTGTCACAGAAATGTCACAGAGCTGCCTCCTTTTTTAGGGAACAGATGAGCTGTTTCTCCCTCATGTAACTGGTACATCATCAACCTGGTAAACAGGTGAGGAACTTTCCCTTCTACCATCCAGGTGTGATGTATGGAATATGAAAGTGCAGATCTGCAGTCCAATGCATTTTATCTGTCCCAGATCGCTCACTTGTGGGAAAATATTATGCATTATATATTCTATGAAAAGACCAACGAACCATGCCAAACGGGTCCAAACCAGAATGGAATGTATCCAGTAATGCACTGGGAATAGTCAGTAGGGGTCCCTTTCTGCATACACAAATAGATGCAATGAGGGTTTAATCAGCTGGAACAGCACCATTCCTCCAGGCGAGGGTTAGCACCTTTGTGGGTCACACCTGCGCCAGTGCAACATGAAGCTGGGCAGCTCTGGGCATCAGTGGCCTTGACAAGTGGCCCACCTGGGTCCACCATGTCTGATGGGACTGCACTGTGAAGAGGCCAGTGACATTTTTTCTTATTATTTTTTTCACCTTTTTTGCATATGTGCAGAAGCTGTTTAGGAAATTTAAATTTTAGGCCTGAGGACAGTTTCTCCAGGTAGTAATTGTCAGACTTTTAAGGCAGCAGTGAAGGCAGCAGTTAAGGGTGATTTATTAAATTAAAGACGAATGTGGAATCAATAGAGCAAAGTCATTTATTAATGTTATCGGCACTGGCAGGACTAAATCATGTCACTTTAACAGCACTCGGCACTGGGAGTGGAGCGGGCAGTCGTCAGATCACAGTTCCCACGATGCTTTGCGTGACGGTCTGACAGGCACACAGTTTGACTTGTGTGGCATAAATATAAACCAGGGGAAAAAATGATCCTTATCTGCTCTGACGGGGGCCTTTTCTTGACAGTGCCGTGTCCTCTTGTATCTCTTGCTCTCACTCTCTTTCTCGCTGCCCTTGAAACGTAGGTGGCGTCAGGTGTGTTCACCTCCTGGTGAACGAACACAAGTGACAAAGTAAGGATTCACCGTACACCATACTTATCTGAATACTGACCAACCTTGAAATAAAGGACACGCTCACCAGAAAATATGTGCAACCTGCATTCAACTCAGTGTCATCATCTCCCCACCGTGGCTCTCTTCAGGACAATAATACCATTTTAAAAAAGTATTTTAATTTGTACTGAACAGTTGCATCTTTTTATTTTATTCTGTCACACCGCTTCACATTTTTACTTGTGCTTTGTGTATAGTGATACTAGTAGTTACATTGCAATATCGTGATGCGCTTGCTGCCCACTTTATTAGGTACACTTACAGGTTTGCATAGCATGAATTCAGCAACAGAATGCTTGATTCTATGTTGGACTGACAACTTCACACAGTTTCTGTAGATTTTTTCACAGCATTTTCATTCTGCTAACATTCCAACCTCATTCCAAAGATGACCTGAGAGGTGGGGACTGTGAAAGCCACTGGGGTAAAGTGAAGGCGCCCTCTGATGGTTTCTGAAACCATCCTGAAATATTGTGTGTTTTGTGATGTGGCATAATGTCCTGCTGGTTGTGAGGGGGAGAAAGGCCAGACTGACCATGAAAGGATGGACGCACCAGGTCAGTATCATTGATACTCNTCATTCTGCTAACATTCCAACCTCATTCCAAAGATGACCTGAGAGGTGGGGACTGTGAAAGCCACTGGGGTAAAGTAAAGGCGCCCTCTGATGGTTTCTGAAACCATCCTGAAATATTGTGTGTTTTGTGATGTGGCACAATGTCCTGCTGGTTGTGAGGGGGAGAAAGGCCAGACTGACCATGAAAGGATGGACGCACCAGGTCAGTATCATTGATACTGAGATGGACCTAAAAATCATTAAAGTTTCAAAACCTATTTTGTGTGAAAAACTCATTCTCTATCCAATAACTACCAGTCAGTACTTGCCATATGTACCTAATAAAGTGGCCCGTGACTGGACAAGACGTCCTTAAAGTCTCGTTTTTAGCTTCTTGCACATTTGTACAGTATACAATATATATTTTTATGTTTCAAAAATGATATCATTCTGGCTAAATGTTGCCCCTGAAAGAAACATCAAGTAGGATTTATTTTTTTTAAAAATGTGTCTTTAGGTAGAGGGCAATGTTTTGATAGCACTTTGCAGGCTTGTTGCCATGGCCACCAAACCCAAGTTGTTCAGTCTGAGACCATCCATAATGGCCCTGAAAACATCACAAGCTGGTGTGTAGTGTCAAAGCTTGGGGCTAAGCACCTTG
Source organism: Arapaima gigas (assembly GCA_900497675.1). NCBI lineage: Eukaryota > Metazoa > Chordata > Actinopteri > Osteoglossiformes > Osteoglossidae > Arapaima > Arapaima gigas. The sequence goes on along the minus strand of UFQX01000024.1, from coordinate 1,641,320 downwards.
AGCGTGCTCCTAGCAGACCCCCTGTAGCCAAACATCCAGCCACGTTCATGTTTCTCAACTGTTCACGGTCAATTGAATGAGACACCGTGTAAAGCCTCATTATCCCGGCAGCCTACGCTGTTGCTCTCTTCCTGAACAAAACTGTGCCGCTCTTACTGTAGACTGCCTATCAAATTGAGCCCTCCTTCAGCTGCCTTCTTCTTAGAAAGAAGCCCTGAAGATTTCCCAGTAGAAGATAATTTTTTTTACCCCCTGGGGGGTTCCACTGCAGGGGATATGTGCCGTTCCACGCTTTTTACAGCCTCAATGTAATGTTCCCTCCTTTTTTGCTAATGGCTCACAACCAAGAGAATAATACAAAAATTGTCTTTAATCAAATGTGAAACTGATTTTCATCCTAATATTTGCACTTCTGAGGATCATGACTGAACCCTAGTATAAAATCGCTGCACTTTATTGCTGGAATTCAGTTGTCCAAAGTCATCAGGGATTTAAGAAAAATTTTCAGCTGAATGTCTACGTTAAAATGACATATTCTATATATTTACACAGAACTTGAAGAAAATAACCTTTTTTACTTTATGCGCATTGCCTTTAAAGTTATAACATAAATAATTTGTTCAAAAAATAATTTATTGTTAACTGAGTTACACTTTGTTTCCAAGAAACTCTGATGCTGTGATGCTAATGTGATGCTACAAAATGCCTTACCTAACATTAACATTGGAGTAGTACTAGGACAAATTTATAAGTTTAATTCATTTATAGTGGTCTTCAATCCATGATATTCAACCTAAAAGAATCAAGCTACTCATGATTTCACAAAAAAAGCCATGTCTTTAAATTCAGGCTCAAGTTTTGTCAGGAACCACACGTTGAAATGTCATTAATGACCCACAGTGCAGTACAAAACCACGAGGGATGGAAAGCTTTCGTAACTGATGACTGGTAGTTGGCAAAAAAACTGTCTTTTTAAATTTACTGCGTATTAAGTGGCAGGTTGACTATCAGCAGAGTCATAAAGCATACTGGCAAGTGCGTGTGTCCTCTACTGCCGAGTTGCCTCCAGCAAGGGCCAAGATTTCTTGACCGCCATCCCGCCCCTAACGCTGCCCCCCACCCCACTTAGTCCTTTCCATAAGCGGAGAAGTCTACAGCACAGCTAGGAGCTGGAATTACACTTTAGGTCAAAGTAACCCCCCATGCACACACAGTTACACACACAGCCTCCCTGAAGCAGTGTGTCAAGGCTGTGGAGAAGTACAGAAGGAAAAGTCAGCTTTTCGCTGCACAGCAAATGCATGTTTGCGTGCTGCTCCCTTTGGTATGACTCAGATTCTGCCAGATACATTGTTCTGCTTGAACCCAAACTAAAGGCTTCAAACACACTTTGTAGTTACTCTCACTGCCACTGGCATCCCTTCTCAGGAACTGCAACCTTGCAGCTGGACATTAAGTTACAGTTATTGTAAACCCTCAACCAAGGTTAACTCACCATAACCACGCTTCAGTGCCCAGTCTACGCCAGTTACTATAATCCTGTCAGTGGCATCTACTGACATACCTGCCACTTGGTGGAATCCTGCTTTTTCTTTTGGCTCATCCAAACAGGTTGTTGGTTTTTATGTTCAAATAATGCAATTTCTTTTTTTTGTTTTTGATTTTTTTTCAGCTACTTAACATGATTAAGAATCCTGGCATTCCAGTCACTTAACATTCATTCCCAGCGTGGTCATTCTGTTGGCTCCCTGCAGCCCCGTCACAGCCACTGCACTGCCCAGTTTGGTCCACTTTGGGAGCTACACTCCACTTTGCCCTTTTCTTCGACTTGGCTTAGTTTTCAAGGCTCCAGGCCCATGAACATCGGTGTAAGGGCCCCCACACTGGCTTCTCCTTGCCTCCTAGTATCTGAGGGTCCTCCAACAGCTGCTCTGGGAGATCATACCACCAGGCGTCACTCAGCACTGGTGTGAAGAACCCACCTCCAACAGTAGGGCCTTGAGGAGATGGGCTAGAAGCCTGGAGTGGCCTGGGGCCATGGCAGGGGGGAGACAGGTGCTACCCCCCTCACTTTTCCCACACAAGGCCACAAAACACATTCCCAGCTGGCAGCACACTTCGGCAAGCAAAGTCAACATTTTGGCAGAGCCACTTGATACCCCCCACTTGCTTAAAAGTGGGCCTGCTTTCCATCATTTCANGGGGGGGGGGGGGGGGGGGGGGGGGGGGGGGGGGGGGGGGGGGGGGGGGGGGGGGGGGGGGGGGGGGGGGGGGGGGGGGGGGGGGGGGGGGGGGGGGGGGGGGGGGGGGGGGGGGGGGGGGGGGGGGGGGGTCGCTGTGGCAGCGTCACGCTGTTGCTGTTTTGGGAATGTGAACAGCAAACACAACAAGAAGATGATCCTTTGTAAGGACCTGCACCAGTCGCCATTGGCATTGCACGTCCTGCAGCATCATCGTACTGCATTTCCACTGTTAGAGTGTCACCGCTGTGATGTCATCATCATGAAATGCAAGTTTATCATGTACATGTTAAACTGAAATAAGCAGGTAATTTCAAGGTCACTATGTTCTTACTGCACTGTCAGACTAAATAGGAGTGGGTGTAAAGTTTCTTTTAACAGTTTGTCAGAGGAGACTCAGTGGTCCAGTTATAGTTGTTAGTGACTGTTGGGTGTGTTATTTAAAGCCCGTAATAGATATTACTTAATATTTCAAAACAGTAATATCTTATTACATGTGTTAATTAGTGCAAAAACTACCCACTTATGTTATTTTTCACCATGGAAAACACTAGATTTAACTCTCATAATATTTTATCAACATAAAACAGATCAAATCAGTAAACTATTCAATAAAATTTAAACAAATGAGGTTATTCTTATTCACGAAGTAAACATTTGTGCTGTCTTCTCAGTTTATGAGCTCACTTTCCACTGAAGATCTGTGTATAACCTGATTTGTTCATAACTCAAAAGACACTTTTACCATGTATTTACAGTCAATAAAAGCTACATAATAACATGTCCCTCCACTGATTCATGAGTTAGGTTTTTTAACAACCTCAAACAAAGCTGTCATAGATTAAAATATTCTGTAATACTTTCATCTACCCATCCATTATCAATATCAGCTTTGCCAGTGCAAAGTTAAGGAAGTGAATGAGAGTGAATGAATGAATGAATGAATGAATGAATGAATCGCAATATAACATTAAAAGACAAGTCAGCAGCCCTTTTAAATGAAAGTGACACAGACATGTGAGAGATGTCAGTACTTTCAATAAAGTGTGTCAGTAATTCATTGCTAATAATCAAGATCCAACTACAGATTTTGGTCATCAGGAATCAAATCCTTCACAGTGCAAAGCAGAGAAAGAAGAAGCTACTGCTATGATGTGTGGTCCTCTGACTGTGGATCCAATCGAGCAGACGTGTTGTTTTCCTGTGAAGAGATCACGTGACTGGAGGTTCCGACTATGAAGAGTGAACACCGCGGGCGCAAAAAAAAAGCCACTAGAATGGCAAAATACAATGGCACTCATAACAGAGGGCCAGTGGAGTGGCGGGTAAATGTGCATAAAAATGGGAAATTACGCCATTATTTTTCTAAATAGTTTCCAGATTACATATTTGCGCCGCAGTATTTTTTTAAAATTTTTTTTATTTGTGTGCTCTCTTGATCGTCACAGAAAATAAAAGTGGGCATAAAGGAAGATCAGCTGACACTCTCACTACTTACAGTGTGGAGAGCGGCATGGTTTTGTTCAGAAACAGACTCTGTGGGAGATGAAAATACACACCAGAAGACCGGTGCAGAGAGACACTGTCACCAAGATGAACCTACACACTAGGACAGCTGCAGAGACACTGTCACCAAATAGAAGTTCACTGGATCATGGCTGAAAATGATATAATTCTATAGGAACTGAGCAAACAGGAGCCGAATAATGCCCCTTTTTTTAAAAAATGTGTTATTTCCTCTCTTAATTACGGTGAATGCGCATCCATTTCTCATGTGCATATAATTATGTCCATGAATCACCATGTGAAAGGTTCTAAAAATAGCCATGCCCCAAGCAGCGCTTCCCCCAGGGCTCCGTGTGTGCGGAGCTGGATGTTACTGTGCCACCTGCTAATCGCTCCTCGGATTAAACATCTGAAGTTAAACTAAACTGACAATGTTTAGACAATCATTTATTTCCTCCATTTTATTAATAGATTTAAACTGAATTAAGCATTTGTATCTTTTCTGACTGCCTTTGCTTATGGGTGTATGGTACCCCCAGCAGTGGTCCCGCAGTGGTTGCAGCTAGTGGTTTTTAACTGTGTGGTTTTTATAGCAGTACAGGTGAAGTCAGTGAATGACCTGCACCAGGTACAGGGAGGACTCTAGTTGTGCTGAAACAAGCAAAACAAACTTAGTCAGATGCTGCTGATGCACAGATTGCCCAGACTGACAAGAGCAGTGTGTCACATTAGACGTTTGTATGGAACACACACAGGTGTCAATCTGTTGAGCATAACGCATAGGTCAAAAAAGCTGTTCTTTGACCATAACTCACATCAGCCCACTAATGTGCGGTATTATGAAGTCAGTATACATACACCTGCGTGTACAACAAAACTGCGGAATTAAACGTGCAGTGCAGTGCAGGCAACTTACGCAGGAGCATGAGCAGTGAGTCACTGTGATGACAGAGTAATGTACAATGCTTTGGCCTTCTTTTCGGGGGGTTCTTTGCTGTCAGTAAGAGGAGACTGAAAAGTGAGTATACATGTTGGCACTGTGCGTAGCTGGTTGGAATGCCAAATGCATTCTGTCACCTGGCCTATCAGCCTTGTTTATGAAGCCAGAGGAATGATATCTCCTTTTCAACTCCACTTCAAGACCCTAAATGTTAACCCTTGGCAAATGCTTCAAAACATGTACAGCTCAGTTCCTTTCTTATCTGTCTACTGTTATTCATGTGCTATAATTTGCTGTATACTTACGTTTTCTTTTTTTACCTAGTGCATGATTCGTATGTTATGTAATCGATAGACAGAATTGAACCCTGATTTTTGGCAGCTTATTAATGATCAGTACAGGAATACTGTCTCATGATGGTGCATGGTTATGTTCAGCTGTATGATCCATAAAAGGACCTTTTAAGTCTGCCTGCAGGAACTCAGTTGAAAGCCAGGTCATATTCCAGAGAAGCTGCATCTCCATTATCTCCTTGTCCTGAAGATCCATGCAGATCAAGTGTTTCCGTACGTTCATACTTTCCTGTGGCCATGAGAAACCCCTCTTCAGCCGTCACCCCCCCCCCCCCCCCCCCCCCCCCCCCCCCCCCCCCCCCCCCCCCCCCCCNNNCCCCCCCCCCCCCCCCCCGGGTCCACAGATATAGTCACACCTGACTCCAGATGATCACTATGACATGTTCTTTTTCCTCTGTCTTCTCCTTTACGTGTAGTAGGGATGCCAACTGCTCAGTCCTTGCCACAAACCTGACCCTCCCACTCCATCTTACTTCATTGCCAGGAGTCAAGAGGCCAGAGGGTGGGCAGTTTGTAAGGAGCAGGGGGTGGCTGTCTGGCATTCCCGGCCCCAGTATCATTCTGACATAGCTGTCTGTCTTTCCAGAAGCAGAGGTAAGATTACAGGTCTGGCTAATACATTGCTTTCCACTCATGAAGCTGAAGGCCAGGATAGCTCTGACACACAGAAAAGAATAACATTACATATTTAGGCACTGAGGGGCAGGTCTCATCAAACAAAGTATAAAGCATTTCATACTCTGAACACATAGATTTTCTTTCTTTCTTTCTTTGACATGTTTATAACAGTGTTATTGAAAAAACTTCCAACTTTCAGTTTCAGCAGAAGATTGTGTCGCACTGATATGTGTGAATATGCTGATGTTCATAACTTATTGAATTATTGTTATCATTATTATTTTTGTCATTATAGTTACCATCATCGTCGTCATCATCATCATCATCCATAACTGTTAGTCTAATACAGTGTCATGGTTCTTCAGAGCCTGTACCAGAACCATATGGCAAGAGGAAGGGTCCTCACTGGGCCGATACCAGTATATTGCAGGACAACCACATGTTTCCAAATAAATTGTCTTGGGGATATAAATATATAGTAACTTCATGTGATTACAGTATTGTAACACTTAAAGACTGCATTTTTACTGTAGTGTAGTATAGTAATGATGTTGCTGACATTTTTAACACATTGCCAGTTACAAGATGGCCTATGTCAGGCAAATAAATCGTAGTATTGCAGTTATTTAATTCTGTGCAAATAGACTTATGACAACAGATTGGTTCTGAGTAACTATCCCATGAAAGTAAGTGACCTTCCGTATATTCTTGCTGACACTGTAACTCACAGCACCTATTTCACCAAATAAATCTTTTTAATCAGATCATTGCTTTTAGTAAATCACTTCATGCATTTCCTTCAGGTAAATCACATGCCCACCTGCATATTAATGATATCTGCCAGTAAATTGTGTATTCTTGTATTTATTCCCACAGGTAAATCAAACTTTTATCTGATTCACTGCAGTTAAATAACACTTTCATCTAATTATTTATGATGGTACTTTGTCCCAGCTTGCATTTCTTCCTGCAGGTAAAGCTCACCTTTGTCTCTGATAATGCAGGCAAGGCACTTTGTCTCTCCTTTGTGGCCACCTTCAGATGTTTTGGTTCCTGTCATGGTTTGTAATAGGGCCATATCTCAGAACTCTCAGGGCACAACAGTGATTTTAATTGTTATATAAGCCTCCTGTGGGTCACTGCTGTGCTGTCTGAATCAAGGTGCTTCAATAACACAACTGTGTTAAGTCCAATTCGTGACAAAAATGCATAGCTGTGAAATTTTTAATGACTTCAGCAGCCATAAGTGCTTTTGAGCAAATAATTATCATAAGCATAGTTTGAATATATTAATTACAGCAGACATACTTTTTCTGACAGCCACAAATATTTACCAGGCCACTTACATATTCCTTTGTGGTCATTTATTTTGCTCACATGATTCACTTACTGATGTTCATGGTTGGACCACACATAGTAAATGTTCATTAGTTGTGTGCTTGGTCCTTATTTCCCTCCTGTTGCTTGTACTTGATTGAATCATTGCCATTTTATGTGTACTGAGAGAACAGTGTTAGACTGACGCTGGACCATAATTGGACAACATAATGATCATTGAGGAATCTAATTATTGGTAGGAGTGCATGGGCTTCTCTCATGGATGCAGAACCAAGGACGCCAAAGTGTCCCACAGTTCACAGAGGAGGAAAGCAAAGCAAAAAAGCCGTGTCTGAAACAGGACTTTTGGGATGGTGGTCCAATTAGTCCTAGACTTGGGGGGGGTTGACTCATTTTCCTTCTCAGACAAAGACTCAAGGTTCATCTGCAGAAGGGAAAAAGCAGCTCAACCACCTTGGGCACTGCCATGGCCTTCAGTAGAATAAGCTGAAGATCTGTGCGTTTTGGGCTCTTAGGCAAATATTTGTCTAATTTATGGTGGAACCTCGGTGGGAACATCATGTAGGAAAGATGGACTGCTTGCTGGTGTCAATTGCCCTGTTTTTATAGTGTTAAGGGGTGGCAGTGCTGTGCACTGGGTAGCAGTGCTCCCTTACAGCACCAGCACAATTTAGCCTGTGTGGGGTTTGCATGCTGTTACTGTGTTCACAATTTTTTTGTCCTGGTACTTTGATTTATTCCTACACTCCAAACACATGTGCATCAGGTAAACTGGTGACTCTAAAACTAAAAGTGTTAAAAAGGTCACTCATTCTCTTAAGGAGTCCGTGATAATCCAATAGTGGTTTAGATTCGCAACCCTCCAGGAGTTCCATCTATGTCTTTGATTATATGTATAAAGTTTCACTGCATAGTATTATTGTTATATTGTTGTCTAAGTATTCTCTCAATGTAATAAACCTATTAGACCAGCCAAATAACCCAGCCAGTTGTCATTCCTGAAAAGTTATGTCTTGTGACTTACTTAAAAGACCTACTTTTCCTGGAAAAGAACTACTTTTTGTTTTCTCAGTGCTTCTGTGCTGTTGCCCAGAGTGCACTGGTGTGAACAGCTTGGGGGAGGGACTCCAATATGCACTCCAATATGGAGCTATTCCTTTAAGTATAATGTCAGAGTGCTCTGTTTCATCTTTTTCCCACCCGGTTAGCTACCATTAGTCACACAGTTTTTTTTTTCTCTCTTTTTATTTCATTGGGCTTTAACAGGGTGCAGTATAATAAAAACAGGCCATTTCAATTCACAAAAATTCAAAGGGGTTTCATCAAAGATGCAGTAGCAAAGCTGTTCCTGGCTTACAGTGGCAACCTTAGGTATACAAATCCCTGTATAATATTTGCCTTTGAGTATAATTTCTTACTAAAAAGGGCAAATCTATCTATCTATCTATCTATCTATCTATCTATCTATCTATCTATCTATCTATCTATCTATCCAACTGTAATCTGAATTATTATACACTTGTGAAGATTTCTTAGAATTTAAGAATTTAACTCAGCTTGCCACACAGCTTCAGAATACCAGTTCAATGTATAATGTAATGTTTATTAGAGAAGGAACGTCCACAGTGATTCCTGAACGTGAAAATTCAAGTGTGCCTCTATATTACTTTCACTTTATAGTGATTGCTGAAAGATTCACGTGCACCAAAGCTGGGGTGAAACTGTTATATTGTCTTTCACAGTGGTACAGTGTAAGACTTCATAGAAGCAAAGCCTTTCGCAAAGTCCAAGATGAGAACACTAAAAAGATGTTCAGAGCAGGACAGTGTCCTGACAGCATAAACAGTGCTCCTGTCGCAAACCCAGCGTGACTCAGATCAAAGCTAACAAGGGTTTTGAACAAAGCAGCAAAAGCTTGGACTTGCGACATGCCTAGCTAGCTAATGCTTCCATTGATGCAGCTGATAAGTGGAGCGGAACCCTCAAGGATAAATTTAGGGCTTTCAAAATGCACAGGACAAAAATAGCTATGAGAATTTTGTGTTTGCAACTGCATTGCAATTGGTCTAGTTTTGAGCAAATGGTTTATTGATGTTGTGCTGTAAGAGTATAAAACATTTTCTGGAGAACTTCTGATCAACAGTGAAGTTTGGCTATTCCATGTCATTGAATGTTTCTGGTGCTGATCAGCTGTTTTGCCTGTTCTACCCACAGTAAACTGCATATTCATTCTGGAGTCAAAAAATGTGCTCTAGTCGATATTTTAAGACTTTTATGGGAATTCCCCTCGCCCCAAGGCTTGCAGTAAAGGTCCACATGTTTGTTGCAGAAGTGGCACCTTTATACCATTACCCTTACATTACATTACACTACAAATGCAGTAATGCCTGGGGCAATGGATGGCACCAAAACAACTCATGTTTTTTACAATGTCACTGTAACTATGATCAGCTCTCCATCCATACTAGAACAAAAAACAAACTGTCATATCAAAAGTTACATTTACTTCAGGAACACCCAAAATGCAAGGGGTATAAATGTAATTATAGTAACCTGAATAGTAAAAGTTTGTTTTTGATGTGTTCCTATACATTTTAATAGTCCTAAGCGTGATAGATCCTACCTCAGTGGCCTCTTTGGCAGTCACATATTTAAGTAGCTATACAGAGGTGTAATTGTTCAAGTATCTGCTTCCCAGCAACTCTTATGCTCATCATACATTCTGTTCAGGGAATTAAAGTTATATTATTGATATTCCAGTTACAAGTCAGCATTAAAGAGTTTATATTATTCACTGTTTTTAAAGACTACATAAACAATATTAAGTTTAAGGAAAAACATAAAATTTTATTTAAAGATCGAAGACAATATAGATTAAACAGATATTAACTGCTGAATTAAACTGTTTTACTCAGGAAATATTAGATGTATCTGCTTGGGTGCCTCTTCATTGCTTTATGTAACTGTATGACAATAGCCCTCTGGAAATTGGTATGTACTGAACCCTTAACCAATGCGGCTAAGGACCCCCCTGAAATAGGAAAATAGTTCAAGCATATGTACTTGCATGGTTGGACAAGGTGAGGGTTGAGTTTGTTTCATAAGCATCAGAGATATCCGGAAGGACTTTACTTAACTTTCAGGTGTGTCTAATCTGGAAAGGTATGCATTTTGTAATGGTTACAGTTCTTTATTTCTACGTTATGCTTTTTTTTACTAAATTTCTTTCTCACAGCCACATCTTATATACTTTTTACTGCAATCCTCCAGTCAAACTCTTACTATCAGAGTGTCTCACACTTTCATTCACTTTTTGTGCACTGAATCTCTTTTTTGTTCTTTGGCTTCCCCCATCTACAATTGTAAAATCAAAGACCAGTATCTGCCTGAAAAAGTGTGCTGCCAAAGCCAGAAAATACAGTAAAATGTAGTATATGCAACAAATGGAAAACATCAGCAATGAAAATAAAGACAAATGTTTTTCTTAATGGCATCTTTTTCAAGAAGGGCTGATTTTTTAATCTTTTTTTTAGATACAAAAGAAGCACCTCAGTGAAGCTGTATGGAATATGATGAGGTCCATGTAATTAAAACAAATTTAGTGTTATTACTCTGTACCCACGTCCCTGGTTTTAATTTGAAAAAGGAACTACGTAAAAAGGGGAAAATTGATTTTAAAAGAATGAAGGTGTATTTAATTAAAAAAAAACAAAATAAGAGACATATAAGAGACATAGGTTTACAACCTAAATAACTCGTCCACATTTTCAGGAGCAACCAGTGGCTTGATGAGTTGGATTGAATATAATACAATAGTTGAAGGGCTCTTTGTATATGTTTGCTTAATGCACACTCAGTTTAAGACCTTACACAATTCTCAAGAAATTCAATTGGCATTGACAGAATTCTAAATTAAGGACTTAAATCAATTCTGCCTATTTTATATTCACAAGAAACCCATTGCCGAGGGCTATGACTGGACATTGAGAAGCAGGGTTGAAATCAATTGCTCTTTCCCAGAGGATTGGTCTTATTTATTAATTTTTATTTATGTTTCCAGTGAGAACAGTGCAACCTTAAGTGGACAGTGCATTTTCTTATTCCTCAAAGCTGGAAGTTTCAATGCCCCATGATGAAATATATCTTGGTAAAAAATATTAGTGGAAGAAATATAGATACACAATAAGGGGATATAGGAAATGTGTTCACAGGGCTTTGGACAAAACGGAAAAGATGGGGAAGGAGGCTGGTAGAGGAGCAGTGCTGTCACTAAAGATGGGTAAAGTTGGGTGCTTTAGTCAGAGACTGAATCAACCCTACCCCTCTACCCTTCACCCAAGCCCACCAGCGACAGGACAAAAAAATCAGACTTTGCTACCTTGGGCGTTTGCACGTCATGAATTAGTCATGGGAACAGATCTAGTGGCGGAATACTCCGGGCTCCAGTGATGGCCTCTCACAGCGGGCAGCCATCTGCCGCAACTGGCACTCAACTGTGTTGCCAGGGCAAACGAAGCACGGTGTGGAGAGGGAGCAGTAAAAATAACACAGCCCTGTTTCTGAGGCAGGTCTTTGATAGGCAGGACAAGTCAGCCCCTTTAGCAGGATGGCGTGTCAAGCCCAACGTTGCTCACCTTGAAATGTCAGCTTACACAGGTGCACCAGAGCTGAACTGCTTGCCTGTGCTTGCCGTCAGTTCATTTACACATGGTCACTAGTTTCAGCCTGAACATCCATGAATATGCATGGGAAACATCTCCTGAACTAATGAATGACTGTATGCAAATGATGAATTAAAATGCAAACCGTACAAAGCAGGTAGAAACTGAGATTTCAAAATAAATAACAGCATTTAATTGCTCACTGGGCATGTTGAACAAAAATTGCACAACAACTATTCATATTTATCTAGTTCAAGTTTTCTCAGTCACATATCTTTTCATCACATTTACTTTGGGTATTTGTTTTACCTTTTTCCAAAATGGCCCGATTTGACTCATTAAATATCTGCCTTGTTACATGTCACTAAACGTGTCCATTATGGTTGTGAGTGAATATCTCTTCTCTACACAGTAAAAACGTTCAGCATTAAATCACCCCCCAGTGAGTACCATCCACCCTGAAGGGAGTCCACTTGAGCATGCAGAAACGATACCATCTCACCTGATATAACACTGCCAATTTTTCTGTGTTACTGGAATGACAGTGACTGAAATGTAACATGTCAAGTGGTGGCAGACATACTAAAACAGACACATTTCTTGGCATGTTACGATAGATAGAAGCTCAGGATAATGCAGCTGAAAATGTCAACTCATATACCTGTTAGAAGGGAACATGATGTACGATACCTTGTATGCAGCACACTGAGCAAATTATACAGTTTTATTTTGCTTTTTGAATGTGTCCTGAGAAGCTCACTTGTGGGTCTGAAAGGCAACTAGCAGACCATGTCTCTCAAATGTGAAAAAGCCTCCTGTGACATATTTGAAACACCTGCAGCTTTACCTTAGACACATCACACCTCATTCCAGTCCTTTCTCCACTGAATGAGGATAACTCAAGTCTCACGTCAGCTCCTTCAGGGGTCTTCTGCCGCCACACCCCTCCACCTCAGCTATCTTTCAGTCAGATGGTTCTAAGGGTTGTGCAGTGAGAACAATTTCTAGAAAAAAAAAGAAGACTCGGTGAGATATGGAGAACAGGATTAATGGAAAGTAATGAAACCTGCGTGACATAACACCGCCTTTGCCTTGCAAAAATGCGTGCACCTTCAGTTTCGGGGGTTTCAGTTCCTTTCCTTAAATGGCTCAGAATTAGCCCAATCTGCCCTTGTTGTAGTCTGTCTTGGAGGCTCAAGTTAACGACTGGGTAAATCCTTAAGCTTTATCCCCACCAGCCAATATGGTTTGCTGTGATAACGGCCTAGAGCCTCTGCTCTTATACCACAAAAGTGCACAGTTTCCGTTTGAGTTAAATCTCCTTTTCCAACATGCCAGTGAGGCGATTTGAACTCTTAAAACAGCAGTTGCAAATGAGGCGTGCCCCCTTGTAAGTGACACCACAATGACAGGCTTCGGAGAGAACAGAACAACCACATGACTGTCCCATTGGTCAAAGCCATCATTGGTCAGTGCAGCATTAGTATTGTCATCTTATTGGTCAGAATGTGGGAACCATTCTTTCAAAGAAAAATGGGACATTTCAATAATTTGGGTAAGCATTTTTTCACTGTTCTGTTCCTCACCTGCAAATTCAAATATATTCAGAGCTCCTTTGTCATATCCATAAAAGTATTAAAACATCACACACATAGCGTGAAGGAGTGCAGATGTATTTACATAAAGATTAAAGGAATGTTTACATCTTCAGAAATATGACAGTTCAGGATTAGGCTTAGACGGACTTACTTCAAATTTATTTTGATCGTTGACTCCACTGCCAGTAAGTCAGAGAGTTGGAGCATCATATTACCTTGGTCACCAGAGACTTGTAATTCATCAGTTATCACCTTGCTCGCTGATACTTATTCAGACTCCATGGGATCTTAAAAAAGAAGACAATGAAAAAGATATGAGAGGATTGCCCATATTTTTTAAACTTAACCAAAATGAACCCTGTGGGACACTATGGTAGCTAATAGGTGTCAGAATTGTCCTTTTTGTTTATTTATTGGTTTACTTAAGCTTTTGCAGAAGCTTAGGTACAAAATGGTAAGTGTGACTTTGAAGACGGCGCACAGTTGGTTTCCCAGTGACGGCCCTTCAGTAAGGGTGAACAGTCTTTGCATAGTACATCTTTAACTGTGATATGTGTTCGCTATTGACCTTAAGCCAGCTGCATGTAAAACTACTATTAGTGGACGAAAATATTTCCTATTCTTTATGATAAACTAACATGTTCAGTTTATACTTTGTCCGTCATAATCATATAGCCTGTACAGTATATGTTAATACATACTATGTTAGCTGTCCCTAGAAAATGAGTTACAAATATATTCTCTTTAATTGTGTTATCACTGAAGCTAAATCCATATAAATAGCACTTATCACTTATCTTCTTTCATGTTCACATTACTTCATTGCTGCAATTTAATACTTGGAGAAACTGTAAAATCTATGTTCGCATTTCTTGAAGGTTTCAGGCAGGTCAAATTAAAATAAATTGCCTATTTTAACAATTTGTCCATGGAGTCAAGTGGGCATAGCTACTAATTAAAAGGCTGTTATGACGTTGGTTATTTATAGGGAAAAGGCTTCTTGCCAAGTACAACTTGTCACTAATCCTTTAATTCCAATAGAAGATAAGAAAAGTCATAAGTAACCAATGCTTTGTCTTCTTTTTTTGCTTTCATTTAGTCCTCTTTAGGATTCCCTTCATCCTCATTCCTGGCTCATGCTCTCAGACATCTACCCAGCATCCCCCTCCACTCCTAGGTTTCAATCAGACTTTAGAAATCAAAAAACAAGGTCCAACATGGAGTGGTCATACACAGATCAGTACTGGGTTTTATCATGCACATCTCTTCTAACAGAACTGACAGCTATAAATACACTTATAGGAAGAGTTCCAGTCATTCTAAACAGATAGATGTCGCCATATTTATGTCCTGTCACATATGCACATGTACACATTACAGTGCTGCTCAGCAACAGAGCTTTTTTATTATAACCATTTAAATATTTTATCATAATCCACCCACCTATCCATTCTTCTCATTCATTATTCTTAACCACCTATCGTGGTTAGGGTCACAGTGGTCTGGAGCCAAACGTGGAATCACTTCGCACTAGGATAGGAAATCACACCCAGTATAGGATGCTAATCCTTCGCTGCATGACCACACACACACACACACACACTATGGGTAATTTATAGTGATAGTCAACCTGAAACATTTGTCTTTGGACTGTGGGAGGAAACCCATACAGACAAGGGGGGAACATGCCAACTCCACCCATACTGAGCAGGATTCAAACCCACACCAAAAATAGCCTCATTTGCCAGAGTTCAGCCCCTAATTTATCATAATTTACAACATTTAATTTTTTTTGGAATTTTATATTTATTATCCATTATTATTAAATGTATAGCTAAACTATTTTGTATTATGTTGTACACATGCAGTGTTCAAGCTCCATTTAAGCAATATTCTGTAATAATGACCTTATAGCACTACTTCATCAAATGCTTCATTTATCCAGAACACACCTAGAGCACTCCAGGTATTACTGCAGTGTACTATGATACTTCTTCCTTTGAATCTCTTTCGTTCATTTTGCTCAAAACTAAATGAGGTATGGGAGAAAGGGGGATTTGTACTGCATGTGTCCATTTGCTTTAGGATACATTCTCTGTTTCTCGCCTTTTCCATTGAGCGTGTCTGTGCCAGTGCATCCCATTAGCAGGCCTTGCTGTGAAAGCATCTCTGTGAGAATTCCTCATCCGCTGCTTCCCCAGCGAAGTGCCCCGAAGTCAGGCAATTACATTTGTTAAGGCTGGGTATTATTGCGGCTGGCTGAACATGCCAGCCTGTCTTTCCTCTCCGACTTACCAAAAAACAAATCCTCAAAACCTTCACAAACACTTGCATTATTCATCTGCTGAAAATTGGGAACGTTGGAAGTGCAAACCTCAATGTCGCGCTACCGCTAGGTTGGTTGTAGGAGCTCCGCCTTGCTTTGCCCTGAAGGGGTTTCACATTTTCATCTTGGAATAAATGAATGTTGATTGAAGCAGTGCCACTGCCGTGCCGTGGGGGTGAAGGGTCAGAAGTTTCATGCCACTTAGATACACAATGACATGGCACTTTTCCTTTGCTATTGTACTGTGAGAAGATTATGTCCATTGTACAGATTTTTGTTCATGATTTCCATTATTTAAAATTACTGTACTTTATATAATGAAGCATACTGTGAAGTATCAGTATTTGCCTTCACTAAGCTGGACTGGCCTTATTATGTCCACTAGCGTTTTCTTCCAGCAGTTATCCTTCTAAAAGAGGGGCCACATTTTTCGTATGGATACCAACCGCATGTTACTTTAGCCTCAATTATTTTGAAAAAGACTTTTTTTTAATGTTTGTGCTTCTGTGATGTATGCTGTACTTTGCGCTCTCTGCAGCACTGAAATGGAGAATGACCGTTGCTTTCTTCCCTTTTGTGTTTGGCCATTAAGTCTAATTGGCTTGTTCAGCGCAGTCATTAGTGTTGGAGGCTGCACTTTATAGCAGAGATAGATGTTTGCCTTCCAGGCGTAGGCAGACTGGCAGTCGTTGTAGATGGAGCGTTTTGTGACCTTCTTGCCTAGGGACTGGCCTCTTCCCCACAGCCATAAGGCCATCTGCCAGGACATTCTGTCGGACTTCACGTCTGTGAGAGGTGTGATCCACCCCAGCCCTCACCTCTCTGTCTATAAATACCCTTTTTATGACACAAAGACCCATCCCCAGTTACCTTTTTATTCACTTTTCAACAGGCACTGAGCTCTGAGACCAGAAATGGCATCAAGTTGCACACACACAGAGGTATGCTAGTCTGAAAACACATATGCACATAAATACAGTTTTTTTTCTCATTTAACCATACACATAAACAACTCCGTGAGGTCGGAAGGAAATAAATGATGCAAAAGTGTAAAGTTGAAGTTTTATTCCTGGGGAAGTGCATGGGGTGTGAGTGTGTTATTTGCATATTTAAATCCAGATTATATTCAAGACTTTTCCTGGCAAGTGTCAAGATCCCCTTCAAATGTATGGCTGGAAGTTGTCTGACAGGGGGGTTCAGTTTGTTCCACAGCCAGATGTACAACAACCAAAGCAAGGTTCATTTTGACAAGCTTCACACACAGCAGGAGTGGCAGTAATTTCCCTTTCTCATACCATCTCATTCAGTTTGTTTACATCCCATCTCAGATAGGGCTGTATGATTGGAACTACTGGGTGCTCAGTAATTTTGATATATGTAATAAAATTCACTTCTGATTAACCATTCAGTTCCACTACATATGATTTGTCTTAACAACTTAAACTGCACTTATAATCATTTCAAGTTTACCATCCAACCATCCATCCATCCATTATGCTTAAATGCTTGTGCTGGTCAGAGTAGTGGCAGTCCACTACCTATCTCAGAGTCACTGGGGACTAGACTAAGAGCCTATACCCTGGATGGGATGCCAAAATCTTCAAAGAGTATCCACACAGGTTCATACACTGAGCAATTTAGTGTCCAGTTACCCCTAAACACACACCTTTGCACTGTAGGAGAATCCATCCATTTTGTACACCTGAAGGAAACCTACTCAGAAATGGGAAGAATATGCAACCTCCACGCAGACTGTGCTGGACTGAAACCCACACCCAAACAACCCAGGTACTATGAGGAAACAGCCTCACTCATTGGACCACTGCACCACCCTTTAAATTTTGATATTTAATTTAAATTCAGACTGAAAAGCACAATGACCTGGCAGCACTGAGAACAGCCCTGAAGCACCGCTTCGAACGCCTTGAGGCACCGGAGCATTACTGTGGGCAGCTGGAGGCCAGGAGATGTGGGAAAGGGGAGCACCTCGGTGCACTGGCTGCTGATATCCAGCTGCTGACACGTCATGCCCATCGGACTTTTCCAGAAGCCATCCAGGGCGAGTTAGCACTCCAAGCATTCCTTTGAGCACTCACACCTGAGTGCCTCCAACATCACGTGCGGCTCGCCGCTCCTGCCACCTTGGACAATGCTCTGCGAGAAGCCAAATGAGTCAAAATAGTCCTGGGAAGCACAACAGCACCGGCCCACCCTTGCAGGTGGCAGAAACATGACAGCAGCAAGGAAGAAGATGACAAGGTTGCCTGTTTAGCTGAATCATCACCACACCAACCAGGGTAACAACTATGTACACCAGAGGACTTTTTATACTAACTTGACAGCACCGTTACATTATTAAAGACAAACACACGAAAAAATAACCAAAGAACTAATTAACAAACAAATGATAAATATAAACAAAAAAGCCATACATTATATAAACACCAATCTCTGTGAAAAACTTAACTACGTTACAATAACTAAAATCTAAATATAAAATAAATAAATAAATAAATAAATAAAATAAAACACCCAAAATATAGCTGGCTGTGAAACAACACATTCATAGTATATAAATCAAATCAAAATATACAACAAAATATATAAAAGTAAATAAATAAGTAAAACCCTACACCTAACATGAAACACAGACATGAACACACAAAAAAGATAAACACATACACTGACCAAAAATAAGGGCTGCCGGTCCTTGTATGTGAAAACAGATGTGTGTCATTTACTCAACATGGAGAGGATGCCACAAAACCTCTTGAGGCTACAGTCAAAAGAGGCCTTTCCACCTCTCTTTGGCTTCTGTGTAGCCCCACTGCATGACATCCATCTCCATCCTAAAATTGAGGTTGGCCCAGATTTTTGAAAACACCCCCTGGATGCCCAAGTCTACCCCTGTTTGGACCAGCTGGCATCTTGCATTCCAAAGTATCTGCTTGGTCACATTTATCACCAGCCACACCCAGGTGGCCTCAGCCTTTTAAACACCAGGGTTCCACCCCTTCAGCACTTTGTCTTACATCAATACCATCTGCGGTTCAATCTTTCTGCACAGCCGACTTACCAAGGGCCAGGCCTCCCTCACCTGCTGGTAGTCCCAAAAAGCGTGAGCAAGGGTTTCCTTCTCGTGACAATGGGTCCGCAGATAGTGTGGGTGGCTGGACAGATGGTGCCTGTACAGTGTGTCCCTCAGTGGCAACTTACCCAAAAGGCAGCGTCAATTCAGGTCCTACAGGTGGTGGTCGAGCCCCTTGAGTTGAATCTTAGCCTAGGTGCCTTCCTTAAGGCCCAACATAACCTGAGTCCCCCTCCTCCCCAACAGGGCGTTATACAAAGCCCTGTGTTTGAGGAGGGTGCGTGCCTCAATCCCCACTGTAGTGGTCTTACCCCACTTGACAGTGTAATGAGCAGGCCAGGTCTTGGCATACAGCCCGATGTTGGTCCAGGGCTTCACCAGGTGACGCATTGGACAGCCCAGCCAAAGATGCACAAAGTGCTGATGGGGGTTAGAAACCTGGGAAAAGAAGCAGAAATCCAGTTTCAAGGGCATATCTGGCACATCCCTTCCTCCCTTCTCCTTAGGAAGGTACCTGTCTTCCCCAGATAAGATGTAAACGTCCTTCCTAAGGGCTCTTCTCATAGAGAAGGGTAGGGGGTACACCTGTGCTAAGTACATCAACGTGGGGAGGATGTCCACCTTCAGGGCTAAGGTCTTCCCTATAAAGGAGAGGGACCTGGTCCTCCACAATCCTATTTTCTGTCTGGCCTTTGCCAAGCGTTCCTCCCAGTTTGCCCTGGCCATATCTTCCACAAGGAAGTTAACGTCAAGCACTTTGAGAGGACCGTCACATCTGGAAAAACCCCAGATGCCATCTGCCCTGTTTTTCCAGCTGCCAAAGTACTTGATAAGCGACTTGCTGAGATTCAGCACCGTGCTGGAAGCATGTCCGAACGCCTTGACCAGGTCCAGCACCCGTCCAAGAGACCAGTCCAAACATACAAACAACGTGGTGTCGTCCACATACTGGGCCAGCTTTACAACCTCCCTACCGCTTCCTAGCAGGTCAAGGCTGTCGATTCCAGGATGAGCGCGAACAATGTAAAGAGTGTAAAGGACTGAGAGAGTGGGCAGCCCTGCCTCACTCCACTAAGCTGACCAATGGAGCTGTTGATTGTAACATGGCTACCTACCTCCATATAGAGCGTTTGCACCCATTCCAGGAACCTAGGGCCAAAACCAATCTTCCTCGAAGTGTTAAACAAGAAGCAGTGGTCAACTCGATCGAACACCCTCTCTTGGTCCAGGCTGACCAGAGCTAAAGAGACCTTTTGGTCTTCCACACAAGTGATCGCGTCTCAAACCAGGCGCAAGTTCCTGGAACTCCAGGGGTCTGATCGCTGTCGACCAAATTAGCTAATACCGGCTTCAGATGTTTGGTGAGAATCTTCATGATGAGCTTCACGTCTATGCAGAGCATTGTGAGGGGTCTCCAGTTGGCAAGATCAGCTTTATCTCCTTTCTTATACAAGGAGAGCACCCCGATCCTCATGCTTCTGGTAAGCATGCCCCAGCTAAGTACCTCCTCAGCTACACACAAAAACACCAGCCCTAAGATGTCCCAAAAGGTGGAATAAAATTCCACGGGCAGGTCATCTAGGCCAGAAACCTTACGCTGGTTCATTTTACCAAGCACTTCAGTCAACTCACTCAAAGCGATGGGGCTTTCCAGGCTGCCAAGGGCACTCTGGGGTACGCAGGATGACCTTATCTAAAAAACTCCTTTCTAACACTGGGTCAGTTTCCTTGGCTTTAAAAAGGTTCCTATAAAAACAACATGCAACCCCCAACATTCAGGCTGTATCAGTGAAGGATTCTCCTTGTGAGTTCCGTAGGAAGGTAAAACCCCTCTAACATTTCAAATCTTTCACTTTGTTAAAAAACAGGAGGTACACTTCTCATTCTCCTCAACCTCCCTCACTCTGGCGCTAAACAAAAAGGCCCTGGCCTGCTGCTCATGCAGCCACCTCAAAGTGGCCTTTATCTCCGCAGCCCTTTTGTAATCAAAAACTCCTCCGTTGTTATGCCAGGCATATAGCCAGTGGAGCTCCTTCTCAAGCCCAGCAATGCCGTGGCAATGCAAAGCAGCCTTGCAGAAGCAATAATCAACAGTGAGGGCCTTAGCCTTAGCCTTGACCCCCTCCCACCACTCAGCTAATGAGGAGTAGTCATCCACAGCCTCATGCCACATAGAAAAACTATCTATGTACTATGTACATACAAAAACTATGTACATAGAAAAACTATGTACCAGTATCCAGGCAATTGCGGCATTTTATGCTTTTACACACGTCACCAGTATGCCCTCTACCCTGGCAGATCTGGCAGAACGGGGGCTGCTGCAGATAAAAAAGGTACCCCTTATTACGTTTTATATTGAAGTACACTGGGGGATGGTGAAGTCCGTTGGCAGTCGCAGGATCAGGATGCAGGTGGACCGGATATTGCATCTTCCTGTTCAAAATTCCAAATTCATCCCACAATTCCCTGCTACCAGGGAGGACGTCAACATGCTCCTTTAGGAAGGCCTCAACTGCTTTGGCAGGGACAACGGGGTTGAATATGTGGACCATAATAATCCTCCAATCAGTCCACCACAGTTGCTCCACTTGAAGCTTCTTCAACCCCTTCTCCTTCTCTAGCTTACAGACCTCCACCACTTTCCGATAAGTGCGTTCGGCGAGGACTGACAGGTCGACGAAGTGCTGAGGTCCGTTACGTTGGACACACACTATGTGTCCTGCGGCCAGGCCCAACACTTTGAAAACAACTTCCTGGATAAAGTCCGAGCGGTCCAAGAAGTCCCCGGCTGTCTCGGTTCTCCTCCACCAAAACCAGGTTGTATGCCTCAGCTTGATGGAGGATGAAAATTCCCATTCCTTGTTTGCACCTCGGGCCTGGGCAATGGGGGTTCTGTCGTGGGGCCCAGCTGCCACAGGTGGGACCACCATCGTCGCTACCACCGCCAATATGTCCATCACTTCTGCCACCACCTCCACCAGCGGTCCTCCACTAACTGGCCTCAGCACCATAGGGCTGGTGGCAGTACCTTCTTCGGTCCCCTGCTGATCCTCTGATGGTGAAATCTTCTTGGCAAGGGACCTATGCAGTCCCACCTCTCCCCCAGCCCTCTTCCTTGCCACCACCGTCCTCGCCTCTGCTGGAGAAGTCTTCGTCCCCACCGAGCCTGTCATCTTTGACGCCTTCCAAGTCTCCATGGTCATCGTTGTCCTCCTCCCCGCCGACGTCTTCAAGGATATACAAGACATCTCCAGCGTAGCCTTTACAAAGGCTTTAAGGGGTCCTCAACTAAAAGGCCTAAATCTAGTAAAAACGGTGCTAAAAAATAAAACCCCAGGACACCCTGTGGTAGCGGTGAACAAGCCACCTACTGGACACGCCTTAGGTTCACCGGGCTAAAAAAGAAATAAAAAAATCTTCAAGGGAGTAAAGGTTCACCCCGTGGCAGTGGCGGTCATGCCACCCACTGACCACGCATTAGGCTCCCCTCCACTTCCACTAAAATCTAGCACCTACTGGCCGTTAAAACCAGCACTTGATCTTAGCCAAAAAGCAGAGAAGCCAAGAAGAAACTGATACATATAGTTGGCTTACATGCAGCCTGGGGACCTGAGGAGTGGCAGTCCTAGTTCACTAAGGGCATTACGCTTTTGTGACTCAACGCCTCCTTCACGCCTCTGTGACACCTTTCGCCATTCACCATTTCACCATGCCATTCGACACCAAACTTCACTGTGCACTCTCATACCACCTTCACCCCCCTGGATGGTAGTATGCTGACCTACACTTCACTCCTCTGTTTCCTCACTACTGGATTGTCCCTCCTGCTACCTCACTGTCATTAGTCACAAACATTCTCTCCTCAGGGAGCATCCGGGACCTATTGCATGAAACACTAATTAGGGGTAGAATTTGACTGGGTTCCCATTAAGCTCTAAACACTCATTTGCATTTCTGTGTCTTAAAGCCATCTCACCTAATGGAGACAGTAAAGTATAACTGATCCATTGCATTGTACTTTAAATCCCTATCTAGAATGTATCTTAATACATATAAGCTGTCATGTGGCTTAAGGAATGTTGTTTGAACATCTTTATTTTGGAGCAGCTCAGGTTCAAGTTGAAATTTTTATTGATCTGTGTTCCAGTTTCCCCGAATACCATCACATATACTGACTTTCTTGGTTAGAAATTCAGTTATATAGCAGTTTTGCTTCAGAAGCCTAGGTCAGCATGATTTGTTGCAAGAATAGGAAATGATGTCAGATCTAAGATAGCCTATGCCATAGTGAGGAGTGTTGGGTTTCAGTGAGCGGTGGTGTCTTCCTTGCACTGTAGCTAACACCACACCAGTGACTTCTGTCTGGGAATGTATCACACCCTCTGACACGTGACTTTGCCCCATCCCCACCCCCCATTGTTCCCAGGGTAGAGCTGCAGTCTCTGGTGTGACGCCTGTAATTCTGATTCCTGACACTTTTGCATTTGTCTTGATGACCTGGGAGGATTCGTGCCACCTGCAAGCCACCTGCATGGGACAGCATCCACTCATCTCACCTCCTCCATAGTGCTGACGTTGCGGGACCATAAGGGATGGGCAGCTGCAAAGGTGTCTTTCAGGATAAAAGTTGAACAAAAAAATCACAAACAGGAAAGAAAAACTCATTGCTATAAATCGATTTCCTGCTATGATAGAAAAATCATCCCTTAAGTAAGAAATCTATGAATAAACACATATATATGTGCAAATGCATACTTTCTTCCTCCAGCTAATACTTCAAAGCACTATCATGTTTTTATAAAATGTTATACACATCCAAGAAGTGTTACATTTTAGTTAGAAACTTTAAAACAGTACTAAAACTAAAATGGAAACATACAAAGATTTTAATGACTATTCCAGTCATCATTTACTACAAATATTTCACTGTATGACTGAGACATCTGTCTTCTGGTTCTTCTCATTCTCGGGTAAGAAGGCCATATGTCTGAGACACAAGATTAATATCTACTTCAAAGGAAATCTGATTTAGGCTGCAACAACCGGGACTGTGACTACCCCACCACACTCTAGGGACAGAAGCAGATTTAGCCCTTACTCAAGCATTCCATTTCTGAGTTCAATTCAGCAGAATCTCTGGATTGCCTCAGTTATTGAAAGTAAACATTACCAGGGGTAATGAAAAATGAAATGCAAATCAACTTTCAGGGAAGAAACAGTCTCTGCCGAAAGCTGACATTCCTAGAAACCCTAATTTATCATATTTGTATGTTAAATTAGCACACACCTTCCATATTACTTTGTCATGTAAGAGTGACCCAATAGCCATCTATCAATGGCTGCATAAAATACTGCATACTAATGAACTTTGAAATACCTAAGCGGAATTTTCCCCAAAGTAGCTTACTGAATGTACAGTATACTGTGCCTGACACAGCTATGCATTTGCAAATTAAGCTATTTAAATGTGATTTCATGAATATTTCATTTTTTATATTTCAAAGCACTGCTTAACCTCATTTTCCACTCCCTTTATTGAATGACATGGAATGCTTTTAAATACCAGGTCTTGAGCTTTCCAAATTACTTTGAAACATGGCTTTGTCCCAAATTGTCAAGTGCAATATTTGTACGGCTTCCACATGAGTCCTAGTTTGGTGTCTTTTAACTAAACCCAACACTGTTCCCAAATGTCCTGGGGGGCAAAGCTCAGTGCCAGTACTGGCCCCCCACCCGTGGCACAGACAGGACAAGAGATGTGCATAAATATTTCATCTGGCCATGATATCGGGAGCGGAAATGGGCAGAAATCGTTCCTTGACCGCAGTGTGGGAAGCCACAGCATAGGGTATCCAGTTAATTGCATCTTGCTTTTAACTTCACTTTTATACACTGCTGGAGGTTCAGCCTCATTGAGGGTATTTTTGGGTTATCCTCCATTACAGCAAGTGGCAGGGCAACAGTGCATAGACAGGGTCTGATTTGTGTGCTTGGTACTAAACATATCAACTGGGGAGAAAAGAAACAACCAATAGAGGAATAGGTTTCCTATGTTTATTGTGTGTGTGTGTGTGTGTGTGTGAGAGAGAGAGAGAGAGAGACAGAGACAGAGAGAGAAAGCGAGAGAGACAGTCAGACATAGAAGAAGGTCTGTGTGTAGCATTTGTCCACCAAGGGGGAGTCTACACATGCCAGTTTGTTGTCTGGCCTCTGAGACACAGATCCCACACACTTGTATGATACATGCCTTATATAAACCGTAGACTAATATTGCATGTGCAAGACATGCAAGAGCAGATGGTTTCTAATAATGTAGGCAGAAAAAAATAGGCAGGTGATACAGAGGCAGGCTGCAGGAAGCCAAAGCAAAGCCCCGAGGGGGGTCAATGGGCCTATGTAGTGTCAGCTGTTCACTGAGAGGGCTGCAGACACTTCTAAAAATTCACATTTCAGAAGACTGGATGGCCTGCAACACTGGCCTCTTCCACACTTCTCCAAAAGTTTGACACATACATTTCAGCTTTTATATTAGTTTATAGCACCTTTCCTGTGCTGCTACCACCACTGTGGTCATTCATTTTTTACACCCTGAATTCTCACTGATGCTGCCAGCCATATCTGAGCAACAAAGTTCCATAAAGATGCTGTGGCAGCAAATTTGGGACATTTTATGAATGAGAAAACAAGAACAGTATACAATTTCTCATCTGTTTCTTTGCTGATACATCATTCTTTCTCTATTTTAGCGTGTTTTTTGTTTTACCCTATTCTATAATAGTGAAGATTATTGATTAAAATCTGAGTTTCATCTGTCCCCCCCATGTGAATCAAGTTGCATGGGATCTTTGACACAAAAATACATCTGCATTTTTAATGAAGCTAAAACACATGGTTTTATATACATGTCCTATATCTTGGGGGCAGCAATCATTTTGTTTGATACAAAAATTCCAACAATACGTAATAAGAATACCAATTAGCGTCTAGAATTATTATTTATTATTAATTATTTATTTCAGTTAATTTTCTTATCTATTTACTTATCTACCAACTATCTCATTTTGTCAGTTTTTTCCTTGTGTTGTCATTCTGTCTGTTTGGTATACTATGTACTATGATACAAAAGAAACTATATTTTGGTCTCTGTTGTAGATCTGTATAAGGCAGAATGACAACAAAGTGAACCTTGAACATTTCATGTGTGTTATCTTTAAATCTATGAAGCTAAATGTCAGTTTGTCTATTTCTTTATTTGTTCTTCATACACAGCTTTGTTCTTCAAGTGATAGACTTGAAATTTGGCACAGTGGCACTTTTCACCATAAGCCAAGTTTCTGTATAGTGAACTCTGTTAAACTTAAAGTGTACTTGTTATTTTCAAAAGTAAAAATTTGCGCTTTGAAATTATATTTGGAAAGATGCATGTACTGACATGCAGCACATGGTAGCATCACACAAAAAGCATTGCATTATGCTGATTGAATAGAATGATCATGATGCTAACACACTTTCTCACACTCAAACACAAACATCAGCATAAGTGGTGTGTGGTAATAACACATTTCCCTACTAATTTTTCAGTAAGGCCCACACACACACACACACACACACACACACATATTAATTGGATATAGCTGTGCGCCACGCTAACAAAACATATGTACAAAAAACCTTCTTGGCCAGAGGGAGAGTGGCAAAGGGTACAGCACAGTACAGTTATGTACTTTATAAAATAAATGCAGCCATTTTAATCTTGCTGCTAAAATACGAACATGAGACATATGAACATGAGAAAGCAGACTTTTTTGTTTTCTATGCCAGAACAGAACAGCGAGAGGGTGATGGTGGGGTGTGTTTGAAGAAGGAGAACTGGCAAGAAGGAGATGTGACAAGGGATGTACTACAATATGTGCACAAATAAAAATAACAGACAGAGCACTGCACACATCAGTGACGTAAGCATAATAAAATTTTGGTGATATTTATTATTACTTTATTATATATTATTAAAGTCAGCTAGTATTATATGCTTACATACATGCATACTGGAACACCCTGGATCTAAATCTGTGCTCTAACTGTTTTACTCTTGAGCAGGGTGCTTAGTCTAAACACTAAAAATGACAAGTGAAAAAGTAAATTGTCAATTTGTAGCTGCAGTTTCAGAAGACCCAAAGCTGCTATCTGCCATGCAGTTTAACCTTAAAGCTACCTTGTGTTATAATTCAAAGAGAAATTTATATCAAGTCGTTTTTTTACATTTACATTTAAATTTACTCCACCTGCATAAGTTTAACACGATAGTGTGCAATGAATGGGCCTGTAAGTCAAAAGAGGCCTTAGACAGCTCTGTAAAGCACGAATGTCTAAACAGCTTCCATTGACACCATTGTTTTTTGGTGTTTTCCGCCCCCCATGTCTACCACCTGCGCCCGACACACTGAACCCTCCTGCCCCGCAGTCCTTCCTTACATGGACCGGGCTCCTCGGCGGCCCTCGCGCAGCCGCCACCACTCTCGCGCTATTCCATTAATGGCCTCGCGGCTCTCAATGGCGCGCGGGGGACCAAAAAAGGAGAAGGTGCCGCGAGCGCGAGCTATAAAGACGGCGCGCGCTCCGCCACAGTCCACTGCTGCTCCGAGTCTGGATCCGGCTCCTGGTGCTGATCTGGTGAGTCCGACACACACACACACACACACACACACACACACACACACACACACACACACACACACACACACCCCCTCCCTCTTCCGCGGCATGATCCTCGCCGACCGCTTTAAACTTTGCATGCGAAGGAGTTCGCTTTTTTCTGCATAATATTTGCAAAAATCACACGATAGTTGTAGGTTTTTTCAGACGTGTGTCACAATTTCCTACTGACTTTGGACGGCAAAATAACAAAACAAAGTTGTAGTATTCATTCATAAAGTTGAGAGAACTATGCTGAACTATGGACTACTGTTTAACTGTACGGTTGTTCCACAGATAAAATGCCGCGTTTTAAATTAATGCAAATGCATCTCAAACGATATTTATTTATTTATTTAATATATTTTTTTAAGGGAGGAGGCTTTAGTGAAAAAAAGAATTACCAAAGATTATAATTTAACATTTTTTGTCCTAGGCAATAGTAAGTAGACATGGGGATTATTAAACATAAAACTTAAACTCTGCAAACCTAACCCTAAATGCTTAAATGCTGAAAACATAAAATGCTTAAAACATGAAAAACAAAATGTTTGCACTTAAAGATTGACTTCTACTGCGTTTCATGAGGGGTTCCATTCATTTTGTATCTGTAGTGCATTCTGATTCTGAGTTTTGAGCTTATCTTTTGTTATGTATCTTTCATATATGCATACATCAGATCTTCATCAGACATAATGTGTGACGACGAGGAGACCACCGCCTTGGTGTGCGACAATGGCTCTGGCCTGGTGAAGGCAGGCTTCGCTGGAGATGATGCACCTAGAGCTGTCTTCCCTTCCATCGTGGGTCGGCCACGTCATCAGGTGTGCCATCATGCACCTTCCACATGGAGACCACTGGAGTCTCCTTCGCACTAAGTTCACCTAAGTATTAATAAGACTGTTTCAGCCAGGCCATCTAAGGCCATCTTTGGTGTCAGATTAAATATCACTGCTGTAGGTGGCATGCTGGTTGAAGAAATGTCATTGTAATCTGGAGGTTGCAGGGGTCTTTTTAAAGTACCCTTTAGGAAGGTCAAAAAATACTGAGCTGATCAAATAAGTAAAACTCTAAGTCACTTTGAATTTATTTCAGAATTCCAGCAAAACAACCAATTATATTATTGCTTTAGAAAACTTAAAGAACAAAATATGGTTATGGATGTATTATTATTGGTTGGTTGATTAATGTTATTTGCTCTTCACGACCCCCCTCAGGGTGTTATGGTCGGCATGGGTCAGAAGGATTCCTATGTAGGGGACGAGGCTCAGAGCAAGAGGGGTATCCTGACCCTGAAGTATCCCATTGAGCATGGCATCATCACCAACTGGGATGACATGGAGAAAATCTGGCACCACACCTTTTATAATGAGCTCCGTGTAGCACCCGAGGAGCACCCCACCCTGCTCACTGAGGCCCCACTAAACCCCAAGGCCAACCGTGAGAAGATGACCCAGATCATGTTTGAGACCTTCAATGTTCCTGCCATGTATGTCGCCATCCAAGCCGTCCTGTCCCTCTATGCCTCTGGTCGTACCACAGGTGAGTTTGTCATGAGTGCTTCTCAGGAACTTTGTGCATGTCAGGCATCACAGAATGAAGTATTTTAAATGGGTGACCTAGAGCTTAATGACACAGCCTGGTAGCCTAAAAGTTACTAGGTCAAGTCCTGGGGGGAACCATGCTATTCTTCTGAGAAAAGTTCTTAAGCAGAGTCTTCCTAGCGAGTATCCAGCTCTAGAAATCAGATACTTAAAGTTTCAAGCTGGTTTAAGTAAATGTGTTAGAAAATGGATTCCTCTTTTTTTGACAGGCATTGTGCTGGACTCTGGTGATGGTGTGACCCACAATGTCCCCATCTACGAGGGTTATGCCCTGCCACATGCCATTATGCGTCTGGATCTGGCTGGTCGTGACCTGACAGACTACCTCATGAAGATCTTGACAGAGCGTGGCTACTCCTTTGTTACAACTGGTACATTAATGCTTTGGATGTTTTTGTGCACTTGTTGAGAAGATACGTTATTAAAAGCACATCAACAGTTTTTTTTTCTTAAGTACCATGAGTTTTGATTGTTGGATCACTTGCCCAACAGCTGAGCGTGAGATCGTGCGTGACATCAAGGAGAAGCTGTGCTATGTGGCTCTGGACTTCGAGAACGAGATGGCCACTGCTGCCTCCTCCTCCTCCCTGGAGAAGAGCTATGAACTGCCTGACGGCCAGGTCATCACCATTGGCAACGAGAGGTTCCGTTGCCCCGAGACCCTCTTCCAGCCCTCCTTCATTGGTAAGTACTTGGTTAGATGCTGTGGAAAATTTCAGGAACAGAGAATGCTACTCACTGAAGGGCTTCCATTAGTTGCTGCATGAATATGCTCCATTATCTACACACCAGGCATTAGCATTAAACTCTCCATAAATAATGCACCAATAGGTTGGCTATGAGTTCACACTAATTTTTGTTCGTGCAACTGCCAGGGTGCTGTCTGGTTCACTACCTGGTAGTCCCCTCAGCGTGTGGCCATCTGGCCTTCTATTACATGTTCTTTTTATTTAGTTTCACCATAGGATGCTCTATCTGACATCTTCTTGTTTATCACCGCAGGTATGGAGTCAGCTGGCATTCATGAAACTACCTACAACAGCATCATGAAGTGCGACATTGACATCCGAAAGGACTTGTATGCCAACAATGTCTTGTCTGGTGGTACCACCATGTACCCGGGTATCGCTGACCGCATGCAGAAGGAGATCACTGCCCTGGCCCCCAGCACCATGAAGATCAAGGTGAGTCACAGGGCTCATTTTATTTTTTACAAGATGCATGATCATGCACTTAGACATAGGTAATGAAGCAACTGGTAAAGAGCTGGAAGCAGTCAGAACAAGGTGGTTATCCATTTTGGTTTTCTCACATCATCCTTTGTTCTTTTTTTTGTTGCTTAGATCATTGCACCCCCAGAGCGTAAGTACTCTGTCTGGATTGGTGGCTCCATCCTGGCCTCCTTGTCCACCTTCCAGCAGATGTGGATCAGCAAGCAGGAGTATGATGAAGCCGGCCCCTCTATTGTCCACAGGAAATGCTTCTAAGAAAAATCAAGTATCCCCCCCTACTTGGGAGACCATCACTCTGACATTACTTCTACCTAGGGATGCCAAAGCTACAAATCCTGGAATTCCGCGAGAAATGTCATTGATGTACAGTTTGTTTACACACAGGTTCAATTTATATGTAGATATTTTTTGATTTATAAATAAACAAGGCCCGGGACTTGCAAGGTACTGTGTCATTGTTTTAATTGGGATTCATTTTACAGCATTTTTCACTTTATGTAAGTAAGATTGGCATGGCATTCTTAAAAACTTTCACTTTTATTTTAAAAATACCTCAATTTTCAGGTCTACATTATTGTTTCAGTCTGTTATTTTTAATTCTGGATTGGGCTACAGAGAAAAAATCTGTTTGTTAGAGATCTGTTGATATGGTGTCTGATATTTTTCCTCAGAAAAATTGGTTTTAATTGTAATATAAGATGTAATATTTGACAGGCTGATCCAATATTAATATGCAAAAGGAGATGGTTTATTAAATGAGGGAGAGCTATGTTTAAGTTTCATAATTATCTTTTTACAAAATACCTTTTGTACTTCTGCAAATTAATTACGTAAATTCAGGAGGGAAGATGAACATTATTATTATTATTATTATTATTATTAGTAGTAGTAGTAGTAGTAGTAGTAGTAGTAGTAGTACTAGNATACCTTTTGTACTTCTGCAAATTAATTACGTAAATTCAGGAGGGAAGATGAACATTATTATTATTATTATTATTAGTAGTAGTAGTAGTAGTAGTAGTAGTAGTAGTACTAGTAGTAGTAGTAGTAGTAGTAGCAATATGGAAATCAAATGATCATTGATATTGTAATGTCTGTAAGACAAAGTATTGGTAACAAATCACAGACCATAGTCCTCCTAAAAATGCATTGAAGATAGAAATGCAGGAATTTATTATTCTAATGAAACAAATGCAGCTGAAAATCTTATTAAAGGCATACAGTACTTTACACTCTTTGATTTCAGTTTTGTTTACCAGTACAGTTACTTCACTGCTTTGCAACTTAATTCACTGTGCTGCATTTGGTGTGTATATTTTTGGAAACATAAACACACCTTTAGCACCTATGCACGACATTTAGGTTTAATCATTTAATATTCATTTATGCAATGCTTTTAACCAGGACTGCACACAATGCATAAAATTTTTTACTGGAAAAAATGCATAGTACTAAATACAAGGTTTGCTGCAGAATTCAACATATTTTAGCTTATGACCTCTTCCACAGGGTCAGCACATCTCATGCTGCCTTGGTTTGATCATCAGTTAACTCTAACAGTTAACACTAGATATATACATATCTAGTGTATATTGCATCTCTAGTGCAATTTTATGTTGTTATGGTACGCTGCTGATGGTACTGCTAACCATAGGTATCTTTATTTGTGATTTTTGTTTTTAAACTAGTATTGTCAGGTTGTGAGTGTGGAATGTAGACCTTTGTATGAGCCTCGACCTGTGTGACTGTTCAGATGACAGATCAACTCCATATCCTCCTTCAAGACACTATATATAAAAACATGCAAATTTAGAAATACTCTTTATTTGCAGTCTTCAGAATATTTATGAAAATCGTGTTCATAAACGTCATACATTTTACAGAGTTGCCACCGACCGAGGAGATGGAAGGAAAATAGCATCGTTCATCTGGAAATTTAGACAGATCATGGCATTTTTTGAGGCTGGGTTACAAGGTGCAGAGTAAGACACTGTGTTTAGACTTGTCTAAATTGTTTCTATTTTTAACAGTCACAAGCAGCCTTGTAAAGTGATTACTCACTCGGGGTTGTCCTTTCACTCGGTGAGCTTGATCTAAGGCATTATCAGTGTCTCCGACACAAACAAAAGCTCAGTACCAACTCTCAAACAGTGCATCAACAGCGTCAAAGTTACCTCAGTAGGACGAGTGTATCATCATCCCCCATCTTGTACCAGTTACACCCTCTGAATTACAATAACCACCGGAGAAAGTGAAGTGATCTTGGGCCAAAATATTAGAGTAACAACAGTAGAAAACATCCAGCAAGACGGGGGACTTTTCCTCACCTGTGAGCTACGACCCTGTGTGTGTGTGTCTACAACAACATAAGTTGACTTCCAGTGCATCATTGCAGAAATTTTTCCTGTGCATACAAGAAGGTACTTTTCTGTGTCATCACAGGGTGTTGAGCTTAAGCAAAGGTGATAGAGCAGGAGAGAGGAGATGTGAAAGCGGAACCTCCGGGGTGCATGGCTACAATCCTAGCCACCACGCCACCTGCTCTGCTGTTACCTGTGGCACTCGCCCAAAAATCGGACATCATTCTGTCTGAGCGAAGGCTTTTTTAATGTGTGGTAAACTGGAGACACCCCCGGTACTTTGAGTTTATCGCCAATAATTTTATTACGGATTAATCTGGGGCTCGCCGAGATTTCTGGCGGGGGGGCGGTGAAAGAGAAAAAATCCGCGTGCGCTCTTCCCGACCTGTCTGCGCGTGACGCAGGAGGACACTACTTAAGGCGGGATTAGCGCCGGCGACACATTAAGTCCAACCTCCGACCATTGAGACGTGGCGCCCGACCCCCTCGTCCCCCCCATCCCGAGAGAGGCAATAGGAGGGTTCTATGTAGAAACACCAGTCAGCACTTGGGAGCCAAGCGCTCGAGCGCCCTGTTGGATTCTTCCGAGAAACGAACACCTGCGATCGGCACCCTCTCCGCAGAACATCGGACCTTCTGGAGAGTGAAAGAGAAGAAAGCGATCCATATAACATCGGCATTCGCAAAGTCTCCCGTGAGCTCTCTTGCATCCGGATGAACAGACATGGGGGAATGGACCATCTTGGAGAGGCTACTGGAGGCGGCTGTCCAGCAGCACTCCACTATGATCGGAAGGTAAGAGGGGCTCCCAGCCTTAGTGTTATGACGGTCCACGAGCTGCCTGAAGTGCTAACCAGCCCATTTAAGAAGATGCGTGACATAATCTCCAGTTTTCCCCACCGAAGCACTACGATCAGATGCACTATGGTCATTGTACTAGAACCAACTTTCAGGTTCATCGGTGTTATCTAGTCGCTGCGTGCAACATCTATAACTCTGTTATTTTTTAAAAATCACTATATGCAGTTTAATGATCACATACTAGCCAGGTTGCAGTGAAGTGAGGTGCAGTTCAAACGGAGGTGTCCTGTTTCAGCACTAGACAGCTACTGAGCACATGTTGGGGGTCTCCATCTCTGTGAGCGCCTTTCCCTCAGAAAAAAAAAAAACACCGTTTTATTCCAGCCCAGGTTGCATCTGCATACTTGTCTGTTTTGCTTCGTTTCAGGATCCTGTTAACAGTGGTGGTCATCTTCCGGATTCTGATCGTGGCGATAGTAGGAGAAACGGTCTATGACGACGAGCAGACCATGTTCGTTTGTAACACCCTGCAGCCGGGCTGCAACCAGGCTTGCTACGACCAGGCGTTCCCCATCTCGCACATCAGATACTGGGTGTTTCAGATCATCATGGTTTGCACGCCCAGCTTGTGTTTCATCACCTACTCAGTCCACCAGTCTGCCAAGCAGAAGGAGCGGAGGTACTCAACCGTGTTCCTCTCGCTGGACAAGGACCAGGATCCCATAAAGAGGGACGACAGCAAGAAGATCAAGAACACCATCGTGAACGGAGTACTGCAGAACACAGAGAACTCCACGAAGGAAGCGGAGCCCGACTGCTTGGAAGTGAAGGAGATCCCCTGCTCGGCCCTCAGAACTACAAAGTCGAAAATGAGGCGACAAGAAGGCATCTCGAGGTTCTACATTATTCAGGTGGTGTTCAGAAACGCGCTGGAGATCGGCTTCCTGGTGGGCCAGTACTTCCTCTATGGATTTAACGTCCCCGGGGTGTACGAATGTGATCGATACCCGTGCATCAAAGATGTCGAATGCTATGTTTCGAGACCTACGGAGAAGACGGTGTTCCTGGTTTTCATGTTCGCCGTGAGCGGCATTTGCGTGGTGCTCAACTTAGCAGAACTGAACCACCTGGGCTGGAGGAAGATCAAAACGGCCGTGCGGGGGGTGCAGGCCAGGAGAAAGTCCATCTACGAGATCAGGAACAAAGATCTTCCCCGCATGAGCATGCCCAACTTCGGCCGCACGCAATCCAGCGATTCGGCGTACGTGTAGAGCCCTGCGTGCTCGCGTGGTGGTGGTGGGGGGGGGTCTCGCGCAGCGGGAGGTGGACACCATCGCGTGTAAAGGTTGCAAACACTGAACCATTTAAATATTGAAATATTCCGCTGGCCACTGACATTCGTGCTGTTGGCGGAGTGGATCGATTTTTAATTTGTCTTTTACAGACAACAACTGTTAAAGTGGATTATACGTGTGTTTCTCTTATCTAAAAAAACAGCAATGAAACAGCACTGATGCAACTTTTTAGTGAGGTTTATATTTTGTAAAAAAAAAAAAAAGAAAAGTGCTAGATGATAAAGGAAGAATATCTTGGACACACCTGTTCGTTTCTACACTAGATATACAGAGTTTAAGGGGGAAAAAAGTGAGAAAAAATGATTTGCACTAGTGAACACCTGAAGCCAAACGCGTCCGATGTGCGCTCATGGGGTGTTTTTAACTTTTCCACCCGTGTGAGACACCTTGCACCTCAGCAACAGCACACGCACACTAGCTGGCTCTGTCCGACAGTAAAACAGACTACAACGTCACATTTATACGTAGGCTATATATAAATATATCAGTAAATTATGACGACAGATCAAACTATATTAAATACATTAGCATTTTATTGTGTATTTATTTTAGTTGCCTGTGCACACACCACTGACCTTAACGTGAGTACTCATTTCATTGCTTTACACTGAAATTGCGAAGCAGTGCCGGGTGGGTTCTTGTGCAAACGCAAACGTCTGTGACTTCCTTAATTTAATACACACCAAAGCACCCACTGCTTTCATTTGTGAAAAATGTTTTATTGCTTTCGTGTAATCAAGTGCCATACATGTACATAGATAAATATACATATAATATTTACATACATACATATATATTTACATACATACATATGTGTGTGTGTGTGTGTGTGTATATATATATATATATATATATATATGCACACATAATCATCATAAAATGCTAAATTTCATGTTTGGATTATAGTGAACGCAGCTGCCCTTTTGCTTTAATTGTTGTGACTTTTCTATTTTTATTTTGCAAATATTTGGAAATAATACATCTCTATATAGTTTTATGCTTAAGAAAGTGGGTGGGGGGGGGTAAATATAAATGTTCGACCATTATGGATCATTATAGCACAATTTTTAATTTGAATCAAATTAAGAAAGGGCAAAGACTATCTGCTCTGGTGCTACCGTTTCTTTACATAATGGTTCAAATTGTCCATGTAAGAGAAACTCAGAAGAAATCCAAAATAAAATACGGAATGAACGACGGCTGTGTGTGAAGTGTAGTGCTTTAGTCTCCCAAGTGCGGCAGTTGAAGTATTGTCTGTACGAAGGGAACAGGTCACTCGGGAGACTTCACTGGGGACTGTTTGTGACCGTTCAGCATCAGTGTGTTGTACATTCAACAGATGTAATGTCAAGTAGTAGAAAGTGTTCAGTAAACACCAGGTGACTGAAGACATTTATTAATTTTTCAGAATATGGACAGAACAATGTTAGTACAAAATAAAGGGGGAAAGCTGATAAAATTCTGTACCTTAATGGGTACCAGACCGGCTACCTTCGGCTGCTGTCAGTACATGTGCTTTTTAAATTGATGCACGCAGCACCCTTTGATCTAAGCTTCACCTCCTTTTTTGTTGTCTGTTTCAGCACTGATGGAGAAAAAAGGTCCATATGCTTTGATATGGCAGAAAGGTGCTGGCAGGGGCAGGATCCACAGTAGCGCAACTGTATGTGCTGAACCCGCTCAGTAGATACTTTTCCTTTAGTCTGCTTTCACAGCCATTACAGATCTTCACAACATTGCAAGAAAGCTGTGATTAGGTCACAAGAACCTAGACTGCTGCAACAAAGCCTTGAAATATAATCTAAATGAGGATTTTGGGAGACCGGATGTGAAATGAAGTTTTAAAATGAATAAATAAAAAAGCAGATGTTTCAAATTTTTCTAGATTAAAAAGGGCTGCAGCACTGTGATTTGCCACACTGGTTTGTTATTTTTCTGCTGGAGGAACACTGAAGGAAGAGAAGAGAGCTATCCCCTGCAGAGAGGTAGGTACTTTGTTCTTCATGAAGGTCACCCAGAAAGTGCTGAATCCACCCCCCACCCCCATCTGAACCTCCCATCCCAGCGAGAGGCTTCACGCTGGCCATCTAGGATGCATTAGGGCGGGGGGTGCATATAGGCACAGCGGCAGCCAAGATGACTCGGCATGTCCAAGGAGGAAGTCGAAGGGTGAGGGCGACAATATATCAATTACTTACTGAGCCTGGAAACAGAAAATACTCACAAAAACAAGGGCAGACAATAAAAATTTTGCATCTCTACTGCTTCATGGCTGGTCTGGTGCCACCTTGAATCTTGTGTCCTCCACCCATCCTTTCTCTCTTGTTCACCTTCTCTACTTCACTGTTTTCTTTGTCTCCGTATTTAGGCTAAATTAAAATTTAAACAACTTGAGCTCCATTTCTGAGTATTGTCAATGCTTACAAATCAGAGGCACAAGAGGTAAAATTAGGAACCGTGGGAAAAAACAGCTGAAGTAATGACTATCTGGAGAAAATGA
The DNA here is from genome assembly GCA_900497675.1 of Arapaima gigas. Lineage (NCBI taxonomy): Eukaryota > Metazoa > Chordata > Actinopteri > Osteoglossiformes > Osteoglossidae > Arapaima > Arapaima gigas. The sequence goes on along the minus strand of UFQX01000024.1, from coordinate 1,604,106 downwards.
TGGCTGCTGCATGGGAGATTGGAAAAGTGCAGTCCATTGCTTCATAGTTTTGCTTTGTTTTTTGAAAATATGACATTTATTCGGAGATTTGTCTCTAATCACATTTTTCTCGCCTTGCTGCAGTATAACTCTGGTGCCAGTGTCACACTGCCACTGTGTTCCCCAAAGAGCAAAAGGAATATTTCCTACAGCCAGCTGATCTCTAAAGCTTGTGTTGAGCCATTAGATTTTGTGGGGAAAATTGGGCCACAATTCTTTGGTGCAACACTGCCTCAAACTATTGAGCGCAGTCTTCAGGAAACAGTGCTTGTTTCTCATCAAAACAACCCCCTGACTATATCTCTATATGCAGGGGAAAAGCTTATTTTTCTGGTTTTAACAGGGTCCAGAATAGATCTGTTGAAATAAAGATGAAATTTTATACTACCACCTCGTGAGCTAAAGACACAATATCAGAATACAGAGTTGTAGAGATGAACCAACTCTTTGGATCAAGCGCTGATGATTTCTGTAGCATTGAGTTTATGTCCTGAAGAGCTTTTCCACTGAAAGAATCAATCAAATTATATGCATTTCTCAACTGCTCTGATAATGCGATAACTGACAGCCAAACTTAAACATTATTTTAGTCAGCACTCCAGTTCAATTTGTCGAAAAGCAACCCTAAGGATGTTTTCTGTCAAAACCTGCTCAACGCTGTTATTTTCTGAGTTCATGTTTAAAGCAACATTTACTGTGTTTGCATTCAGAAGGGATTTTGAAATGTAGGAATTATGCAACAAGGTCCAAATGAGGTCACACGTCAAATTGCAATAACACATATGGAAAACATGTTAAAACGTAGGGTGATATTTTTTTCACATTTGTCTTATTACCAAAAAGTTTTTTCTAAAATCTTTTAAAGTTAAGCTACATACAGTGATTTTGCACATTTAAGCAATTGGGTTTTTTTCTGCAACAATTCAGGGTTAGTACCTTGCTCAGTTGAACAGCAGGAACAGGGGTATGAACTTTGATGCCTCCTGTTTCACAATAACAACTTTTTTAACAGTGATAACAATAATTTACAATGATAGCTTATTTAGCATTGCTAGAAAATGACACATTGGAGCTGTGGTTTTGGATGTGAGTTTGAATCAAACTCAGTCTGTGCAGAATTTGTATGTTTGAGCTGCTTTTGAATGGGCTTCCACTGCATGTTCTAGCATCCTCCCACAGTCCAAAACTGTGTGTATTGATGTGAACTGGTGACTGTAAATTGCCTCTAGAAAATGAATGTGTGACCAAATGAGTGTATGATTGCTATGTGATGGATTGACGTCCTGCGCAGAGTGTACTCTGCTTTACACTGTAGTCTTCTAGGATAGGTTCACTGAAGATGTGGTAACTGATAATGAAAGGAATAATGCATTATAGCCAACCAAAAGCATGCTTTGGGATTTTTGTGCAATGGTATTCATCACAGTGATGGTTAAATATGATGTCATAATTGCAATGCTTTCCCTTCTGATGTTAGTTCTCTGAAGACTGGAAACAGATCCATTTTCACAAAGGGCTGAAAGTACAAAGTTCTGAACTGTTAGAAATCCTGTTTTTTAAATGTTTCCAGTCTAACACACAAAATGGTATTTACAAAAAAAGGTTTTGAATCAAACTTTCAGGTCCACAACAAGTCAGATAAAATGTTTGCTTTAAAAATTTAGAAAGATGCTTTATATTTAGTTATCAAGGGAAGCAAAAGCTTACTGGAGTAAAGAACACCTTTGCATTACAAGTAGAATCCAACAATTCTTTGGTTTAATACACACTGAGAGGCATTATGTTTCGTTATTTTAGCAGTATATTACGGTTTTACACTACAATGAACTCAATCATGTAAGAAAACAATATAACATCATTGCAATTAATAATTATTGTTACTCAGTCATTATTCATTGTACAGGTTCAAGGTTCACTCTTTTGTCATTCTGCACTTATGCAGATGTACAAGGAAAATGTAATTTCTTCTGAACCATAGTGTACCATACACTAAACAGTCAAACACAAACAATCACAGACACAAGACAGAAAAAGGCACAAACAAATAGAGGTAGACATGTAATAATATGAAAACTGGAAGTATGTTAATAGATAGGTACCTATAGGTGGTAGGTTGGTAGATAAATTAATAATAGATAGGAAGATGACAAATAAATAAACTACTGGTTAAGAGAAATTAGTGCAAAAAGTCAGTGGCAACAGTGGAGATGATAGTGCGGGAGATGGTCAGTGGTGGTGGTGATCAGTCCCTATGCTGTCCAGAATTCGGCCGTCTGTCTAGCTTGTGGGAAAAAGCTTTGAGGAAAAAAATCAATCAATGCTGAAATCACATATCTTAAATGAAAAGAATTAAATTTAAGGTGAACAGCTCTTGTCGGTTGGTCAGGGCCCCACTGGTGAAGAGGAATCAATCAGTGTCAACACACAGTCTTCAGGATGCTGAGTCAACAAGGGTGGAAGGAATGCGTTGCGTCTGCTGCTGAAGACAAATTATGAGGTGAAACAACATTTTGTGGATTTTCTCGTGGTGGAAATTGAGAATGAAATACAAGAAATTCACTTTCAGGGCATTTATCCACAGATCTGATTGACCTCAATGGACCCTTGTAGTTCCTATTGATTTTCCCAAAGAACTAATCTGGAAATTCAGCAGGGAACTTCTTTGAGAGTGTCATATTCAGTTCCTTCCTCTGGTGGTGTAAAGAAAAGCTGAAAAAACAGGAGAAAGTGGAACAATGTTAACTTAACAGGTCCAATGGAGTAAGATGCACCGGGAATCAACTCCAGGCATCCAAAATGCAGGCTGGAGATACAAAGAAAGGATTCTACAATGTATCTCCTTTCATAGACCCATACATTTAATTTTTAATAACCTCTTATTGAATTAGGGTCATGAAGCACTTGAGGCAGCCCACAAGAGGCAAATAGCCTAAAGGTAGCAATATACCCTATTCACAGTTCAAAAGTCATTTAGTTTTAAAGACTGCAAATGCAGATAAAAGCTACTTACTTAGGAAAACAGGTAGAAATGACAAAGGAAAAGAATTCTAAGAAGCCAGTAGTTTTCACATGCTTCACTTTGAATTCATCCCTGTGCAAAATGACCCACAGATAGAGAGCTGGCAGGGAAAGGCTTTCTCTACAATGTACAAGGTCCATATGCTTCCTTCACACTAAAATGCAGGCACAGCTGGAAACATTCAGTACTGTTCACATCAGATGGGCTGTACCCCTTCAAACTAGAATTATTACTAAATATAACTCCAAAAACTGAGCTGGATGGAAAGCCAAAGGAAAACTAAACTCAGGATTAATTTCGACCATTTTCTGTTTGTAGGAAATGTTTTAAAGACAGCTACTGATTCTTTAAAAATTGCCTTTGCTTTGAATAATACAGGCAAAAATCAACATACAATGGGATTTTTGCATTTTACATTTTACATCTTACATTGTCAGTTTGCAGAACTAGTTTTGAAGCCAATATTCAGACAAGTTTCTACCAAAGGATTTTGTATTTTTCTAATTTGTGAAATATGAGCATTTATTTTTCTGCGTACTTCCAATGTCTGAAAATTTTTTTCCCCCAGGGGTAGGGCCTAATGCATACAGTTACCGAAAAGGGAGATGACTAGGTTGAGGGCTCACAATAACAAGCGATGAACCTTCGTACATCTTCACAAATGAATGTCTTTTTTTAATCAGTTATCAGTTCTATCACTTTTTATCATATTGGATGGTTAAGTTCATATACACAATGCAGACAAATAAGAGATCAACCAAGTTCACATTGTCCGTGCAGAATACAACTGGAAGGAAGTGAGTATGGTTAAGCTTAAGCTGGCATTTTACTATACATGCAGCCCAGTGAGGAGTGAATTTGTGTAATACTGTACATAGTACACCACACTGCCGAATGAGCCTGGTTAGTCATACAGTAAAGTCCACTGAGGAATAAGCCTTGTTTGCATCAGTCATACACTTCACTGCACTGAGGAACACATGCAGAAATATAGCACAGACTCAGAGGATGTGCATAAAGTCGATAGCATTTCTCCAGCAACAGTGGGCAAATGGGCAAATACTCTCAGTGCTACAGCCATCATTAGAAGAAGAAATCATAAGTTCAGACCTTACACAGACATGTCCGACACCAAATCACGTGCAGCAACAGTGGTCTTTGTGCCCAATGGAATAATGCCCAGGCCTGTAAATCCTGCCTGTCCTGGTATGACATAGCCATCAGCTAAACCTGGCCACCCTGGACACAGGGTTAATGCTGGCACGTGACAGACATAACATCAGGCTTCAGAAGCACACACTGCTGTCACCACCGTGGCGAGGTACATTCCTGTTCCTGCTAACTGTAACAGCTCCACGCCATTTTAATCCTCTTAAGCATCAACCTGATGTTGATTTGATTGTATTGTCTGGTCTCTAACTGAAGGGACTCCTTCTTATGCAATCCCATCACAAAGTCATTAAGTGCCATTAAAAGTCAATAGTGATTCTACTTTGGCTATTTTTGTTTTCAGGCTCAAGGAGCACACAGTGCTGCATGAATAGTTTGCACTGGAACAGCACAATCTGATGACCTTTTTACTGGATTGATGTGGTACCATTACCACTGCAATTACATGTAAAAAAAAATAATAATAACTCACATTTTTCTCCACAAATCTGTGGAAATAACCAGTGTCAACCATTTGGTTTTATGTGACTACAGCCTGCAGTTCCACAGCAGCAGAATTTAATCATCGCTCTCATTGCGCTATAGAAATTGAGCATCCCATTGAATATTTCTGCTGGAGACCTCTGCATATGTTGTACCCCTCCCCCCACCATACCAGTCCAGCGATGCGCAGCTCACAGAATGTCGAACAGCAGCTGATGTGTATCAGAGGAGCACACTGTGCAATCAGATTTCAGAGATTTTCATTGTTTCATACACTTGTACTTAACATTTCCAGTTTAATCAAAAAGTATGTGAATATTACATTTATCTATCTCTGAGGTGGCACTGTTTTACATGTCTGTTTTATTTGGACAAGTAATTGCCCTTAAAGCCATTTAAATATAAATCATAATACCAATGTTGTATAGAAGGGTCTTTTTTAGCATGTGATGAATATTTAGATACAAAAGAGAATCATGCAGCCCATTCAGGATGTGCTGTTTTTTTTTTTTATTTTCCACTGCCTATGGAAATATTGTTCAAAAATTTCCTCTTAAATGGACTGACAAGGTCATCAAAGGTCTGGAAGGTGACCTGGTGTAGATCAGAAGCATCTGTAGCATCTGAGTGTGTGAATTACCAGCTATAGGTTTCATTTTAAAAGCTTAAACACTTTTTTGTTTTGCATAGTAAATCAAAAGACAGATGTAAATTGACAAGTGATGATGAAATACCGTGGTAAAACAACCTGTGAGAAGGCTTGTTTCAGTGGTTAAGTTTATATAGGGCCCTTTCCCCAAAGCGGGCAATGTGCAAAGAAGCAAGCAGATCCCCAAGACATTATATAGTTCTGAGGCCAGAAAGGGCTGTGCAGTGATGACCCAGTGTCAGAGTACAGACTAATGTTTTCTACCATTGCTGGAAACTGGACTGGTGCCCACATCCTCTGCCAGGCAGACTGTGCCACGTCAACAGTTCCGTTTGCTTTGGCGGTCAATAAATTTAGTAGGGGTTCTCTGCAATCAGCATGGTGGTGCTCCTTGTCGTGTCGGATTAGTCAGTTCACAGTGTAGGCAGAAGCGTGACTTTGTCAGACCCCAAACCATTACAGCAGAGTATGATTCAGTGGCCTCTGCTCACCTTTACACAAACAAATACATGTAGGAAGATCTGGGGGGGTCATATTAACCAATAGATTATCTGATCTAATGCCTGCATCTAATGCCATGTTCTACAATGAAATGTATCTTCTGCCCTCTAAAACACTTTAGTTGTTAAAGTATACTTATGAGAAAAGAAATTGAACCAAACTCTTTGTTCATTAAAATTGATACTTGACTCAGTACTCATCTCTTAATCTAATGCAAAGTGTATTTAAACACAGTGTCTCTTAAAGTCCAGTAAAGAGATAATGTGTCCCAGGTCTTCTGTGTCAGCTTTTCCGTCCAATTTTGAAAAACGTCCTCAGGAGCATCAATGATACTTAACAGTGCATGTTTAAAGCCCTTGTTCTAAAGCTGGATTGTGGGCAGTAATTAGATTGAAGCATCTCATGGAATGCGAACCCTCGGTCAAGTGCACTGGAGGTTTCTTAGTGAGTTAAGCTGCTTGAAACTTGCACTTGGTTCAGGTGATCAGAAGATTTGGATGCTTGGGCTTAAGGATGCTGCAGTGTCTTGTTGCAGCAGTCTCTCAAGCACAAGATGTGGAGTACACCCACCTTGTTAGCTTTGCCCTTCACCTATTCTTCAAGACCAATTGGAGCTGGAGTTTAGCTTGCATGAGCATCAAAGCCACCCACTTAGATGGATCATCTGTATATCTGGTGTATGGTAGTGGTGCTATTTGAATGTTTTCCCATTTGTGCTTGAATTTGGGAGATGATGGTTATATTTAAGTATAGAGTGGCTTGGTGTGTGTGTGTGTGTGTGTGTGTGTGTGTGTGTGTGTGTGTGTGTGTGTGGGGTTTACCTGCTAACCGTGTTAACTTTCTACTTGCTGCAAGGAAAAACAACTACACAGTGCAACACTACATTGCTGTGCCAGTAAGCAATAGAATGCACTTCCTTTCTGGATCTCTGTGTTGGCTTAAGTACAACAGATCTTATTAGGCACAGAGCTTTGCCATTTGTCATTACTTTGTCATTGCTAGCAGCAGAAGACTGGGTTTCCCTCGTATGCTGTGTAGCTCTTCACAGACCCAATAAGAGCATAAATGATCATATGATCTTGAGCTGAAGAAGTCAGTGAGAGATGTTCCTGAACACTGGATAGGATGCAACCACAATACAGCAAGAAACATTGACACAGGCCTTCATACCCACTCAACACAGTTTGGGGATGAAGGACATGGAACAGCTTTTTTCCTTGTTGATTTCCATAGGAATCTGCTGCACTCAGTGCAGTTGTAGTAGGGAGCAGTGCAAGTACATGACCTCTATGAGGCTCAATTCAAATGTGGAAGATAACAACCTGTCCATTCCCAGTACAAGCCCATGAAATGGAGACCGTCTTACTGAAGGTTTGAGACTTACTCACACAGATGGTGCACAAATCACTTGAGTCTCACCCTGCTTTCTGATGCAAATGATTTAAGCATTGGGGTTGATGTTGCACATCTGGTGAGGGTGGCGTCACCTCTCAGACTATGTTAGTGGATTAGTACTCCTCATTGCGCTGTAGCTCCTGACCACCCCACTGTAACATCAGGCTCATGTGACCTGGTTTCAGCAATAAATGTAAAAATCTGCTCCTGGTTCCAAAACACATGTAAACTGGCTCCACTATTGTCACCATTGAGATTACTGTAGATCACCAAATCCAGTAGTACAGGTACTGTTTCTGAGCTGAACAGGGACAAAGCCTAAATAATGTCCTTCCATTTATTATTGTCATATTTGTGTTTTCAGAATCATGCTGCTGCATGCTGGAGGAAAAGCAGACACAGCATGGATCACAGTCAGTTCTTCTCATCTTTTCTTTTCTTTTCACTGTGGGAAAAGTCCCTCACAGCCACACACTAAAAAATACAGAGCTGCCACATTTTCACTGTTAACATACAAAACACAGTAAGATAAAACTAACTGGACTAGTACAAGGAAACAAATATTGATCAAGCTTTCTCACTTCATCCATTTATATTACTTTAGGCAAGCACTTGGACTGATCTCGAAAAAATTAAGTTTTATACCTGTTAAGCCATTGTCCTAATATGTCCTTTTTTCAGTAAATACCATCATTTTCTGCAATGATTCTCAAATTGTACTCATCAGTTGAGTCAGGGGAACTGGGTTGTAAAGGAATCCAGCATATGCAAAATATTGGATGAGTTATCTTCTGTTTTAAGTGTCTCGTATCAAGATCTCATATAAAGGCTAGACAGAGTCAGCAGTGAAAGCAACACAGCTACAAGAAGTCTCACAGGGACTGAAATTTCAGACAGCACCAGTGAAGTCAGATATGACCTTTTCTGTCACGCTCTTACTTTGTAAATTTAAAGCCTAGAAAGATGGCATTCCCCCAGCCTACACCCCCACAGGGCCTCCTGCAACCTGCTGCCAGACAGAATGCAGCCCACTGTCAGTCCTCTCCCTGCCATCAAGTAACCAGGAAAACCAAGACGCCCAACTGGTAAGATCTCACCCCCAGAACAAGGTTCTGACAAACAAGTTTAAAGAAGCAGGGGTCATTTTTCAGAAGACCTATTGCAAAGCCAGGCTCTGTGGCCGTGCTTGTGTGTGCTCGCCTTCTGTGAAGGAGAGCAACGTGTGAGGTGTGGTGATGGACGAGCTGCATATGAGGCTTTTCCTTGCCATCTCTCTGTCCAGTTGATACCCAATGATCAGCCTGGGTTCTCATGTCATTTCTATGATACACCCCTCACATCTCTCTCTTAGTCCCATGCCACTGCTCCACATAAGGTGCAACTGCCATCTCAGTGCTGAATGAGAATCTAACAGCAGTTGCCCTGTCTCTCATATATGTAGTCACTTAGGCATGGCAGGAACATTGATCTACATACCATCATTAACTTGTTTGAGTGGAAACACGGAGTGAAACCCTACCTAAAGTGATCCAGTGCCAGCAAAAAAACAGGTTTCAGCTGTAATAAATAGGTGGTATGTGTGTTAAATTATTTGCTAGTGAACACAAAAATCAGTAGGTCATTTTGGATGGCTAGTACCATAGAATTTTTTCTCCACCACACCAGGATTCCAACAAATTTACGGTAGGGGGTGTCAGAAGGCCTACTGCTAAGCCATGCTGCTGGGCTCTGTGGTCCCCCACAGAGTCATAAGTCATAACTGAGTTTAATTTTTTTGTTTGATTCTTATGCTTTTTTCTCGATGCTCAAGATTTTTTTTTCCTCATCCTTCATCTGTCTTTACTTTCTTAAATTCAATTTGCAGTTCACTGTCATTTATCATTTTATCAATGCACCAGTAATTTTTACATACATTTACTCCACAGACATAATGCTATATTTAACAAATGCAGCTACTGCTGTTTGCCTTTTACGTATGCAATTTTGCAGGGGGCTGTCATTTCTTTACACTTTAATCAGTCTGCAGCAATTGCTAGCAGCTATCAGCAGCACAGAATGCCACAGATCTTCAGTGGCTTCTTCTTCTCATCATTGCTACAGGACAAATTCTCTTCATCTGGAACTTGTTTCTTTACATTGCTACTCGTAGCAAAGCCATTATATTTCCGGGGGCTCATAAACTGCTCAGAGTCCCTGTGCTCATCAGTAATGCGAGGCCTTGGTTTTCTGTCAAGCCTTGTTAAAAGGAGCTGACTGCTCTACTGCAGAATATAATAAAAAATATGAGGGTTTAATGTTTTTTTCCAAGACATACATCTGGATTTATACCGTTTCTGCCATATTCTTGAAAAAAAACTTTTCTACACAGCATAATGCAGCACATTTACAATTGAGTGAATATGAAATTTGCAACAAGCAAACAAAAATTGTAAAAGGTTTGCATTTGTCTGTGTTATTAATTTTTAAAGTCAATAATCATTTCTTTGTCTATCCATGTTCATTAACTGCTTATCCTGAGCAGGACCTTATGCTGAAATAATCGGGTGCTGGGCTATGAAAAAAACCCCAGTGAAACTCACATACACATAATTCAGGCAGAGTGACCAAACCTGATACAGATGTCTTTGGACTTTGGTGGAAACTAAAAGGAAACTCAGACACAGACACAGGGAGAAAACGTAAATCCCATACAGACTCCAAAGTCAAGGTAACCAGTATGCTATGCAAAACCGCGTGTGCAGAAAAGATTTTCAGCAGTTACACAGCAGCTTATTAGAAAATATAGCGATCATTGAGGAGCCCTAAGAGGACATGGTTTTTTTCAGCTTCCCATTGACTGAAGTCTGATTGAGAAAAGCCACAGCGAGGACTTCCGGGTAAGGCAAAACATCTGACAGTGATGTATGTTGAAGGCTGGTCAATGTAGGATGCAATGCAGGTAGAGACCCTTGGTTTTGAGGCCACTGCAGCCACACATTCTAAGCAGGACAATGCTTAGCATTGGGATCATAACTGAGCCATCTCTCAGACTGAGGGATTCTCTTGTATGCTTGAATAGAGTTTGTCAAGTCTCCTAACCATACCTAACTGTACACCTAAGCGTACTTAACTACATTTTCAGCAGCTTGTCTGCTGTGTATGGCAAGGAAACTTGACAAATATACAGAAAGAGTTTCTCATTCTGAGAGATGCTCTGAACTAGAACAAAGCTGTGGCTGCAGTGGCCTCAAAACGAAGGGTCTGTGACTGCACTGTATCCTATACTGACCACACTTCAAAATACATAGACAAACTATGGGAAAGCCTTTTAATTCTGGAAAATCCCTGTAGTTGAGACATCTGAGTTTGATTGGTGACAAATCAATGTTTTTTTTTTTTAACTTTCAAAGGTTCACGTTCTGTACATACACTAAAATAGCTTTTTCTCATCCTCTGAATCATTTTCAGGTGTAAACATTTTTTGGAGTCTGTGTTACATAGAATACTTTTTATCAGGATGGGAGACCCCCTCTCCTCTTTCTCCTCCTCCTACACAAAAAACACACAGCAGCCCATATTCTGCTGACAGTTCCTATTTAGAGTTTACATATACCTACCATATCTGCCATCTTTGCATTTCTTTACATACATAGTTTTGACCTCCACATGTGTGACCTGCTGTGCTGTCATTCCCCACCCCCAAGAGTGATGCTGGTGGAAGGTGGGTCTGAAAAAGCACATAAATGCACACTTAAGTGTATCAGTGTGCAGTGTTTAATGCAGTGTAGTACATTTTTACATGAGAAATTCCAGGAATTCCTAAGGGAATGCTGTCGATGACACTATTCTTTATACTTCTTTATTCTTTATACAGTAATAATTAAGTCATGTATCTTTAAGCTAAACTGCTGAGATTTTCTTTAGGTTCACTGCAGTATGGTTCAAATGCTTTACAAGACACAAGCTCAAGTCAGACAACTTCTCTTTTTCCTGTAAAAGTTTGCTTTAAGATAATGGAAAAAGTTTGAATACTCCTTGGGGATGTTCTTTTTTCCATAGTTCTTTCCAGATCTCGCTCAAATTTCATGGAGCATTTAGTCTGAGTATCTGTTGTGAAGTGGGAGGGGCATTGGCAAATCCCACCATCCAACTTTTAACTGCAACAAACTTAGCTTTGTATAAAGCTGCAGCCTGAAGAGATTAGATTGTCTCCTAACCATGTCGGCAGGCATAGACAGTAAGACATTAATCCATGTCACCAGCCAACTTGCTGGGGTCTCCCAGCTCCCTCCATGTGGATCAGTAGAATGATGATAGTGGAGTAGTACACAACCAATATTCAGAGCTTAAATCATCCATTATTTGGAGTGTTGGGACTGGCAAGTTCCCCAGTGAGAGCTTATTAACAAACAGTGTAGATGGACCAGGCCTTTCTCCTTCACAGTCACAGTGACTACCCAGTCACCAGGGTTAATGTGATGAGGAAGCAGTGATACTGTTAGTATCACTATTAGTAAGAGATTACTGAGCCATGTCATCTGCTGAGAAAATAAATAGCTTTCATAATACTGACACAACAAAGCTGAGTGAGGAGTCTGTTGGACGAGATGTTAGCTGCTTCACCACAACATCTGAGTGGCAATTCAAGCAGCTGGTTCCTGCCAGGGCTGCTACACTAACAGAAAATCCAAACATCTCCCCTTTTCATTCATGTTTGGAGACAACTGGACCATAGGCCCAAGAAGCTGATGTAATTAACAGAACTGTAACAGCTAATCTGCTTCTCTAAAGCAAGCAGTATTTAGCTGATCGGTGTGGTCCTGCAGTCCTGGAGAAGGACCATAGGTGCCCAAATCCAATTAGGCTAAAGCCATAATAAAATCTCCCATTTGGTGGCAATTAACTTGTTTCCAGATTCATCAATAAACATTAAAAAGCTTTAAACATCATAAAAAAGCAAAGGCTAAATCTTGCAAAAGAGGCAGACACAGCAGGATTATTTAAATATAGAGGAAAAACAAGCCAGGCAGTTCAAAAAGGTCAGTGGAATATACACGTAATTTCTGCTATGCACTGAGAAGGATTGGAAATACCATTTATATTCTGTACAGACATACCCGCACAAACCTACACACAATGATATTAGGCTTCCTCAACTACACTGCGGTAGTCCCCAGACTGGTGATCCATGTAAAGGTAACAATGATACAGGTCAGTGGCAGACCCTGCACTCCTGCATCCACCTCTTCGGTCTGTCTCCAGGCCTGCTGGTAAACCATGAGTCCAGAACGCTGATCAGATTACTGCCTGGCCCTGTTCCTCTGTGCTGGAATATCTTATTTCCAGGGGGAGCATAGCTCACCGGAAAGGCTAGTTGTGTAGGTGTATTTATGGTAATGTTTTTTTTGATGAAAGCTCCCTGTACAATGAAGGTGACTCCCCTGGGAGGTACTGGGATATGTATATGCATTATTTAAACCAAGCCTTCTATCAGAACCACTGCACATGCCTACATACAGGTGCAAACAGGAAAATACCACACATAAATGCACATCGGTAAGGTCAAGTTTGCATCTTTAGCATGTTCTCTTCTGCCACTGGGGGTGAAAGAGAGCGGTGTCGTCCAGTGCTGATGGACCCATTTCATTTTAGAAAAGATTCTGACCCTAGCTCCACTGTGCTACTCCTTTGTAAATAGGACTGGCTATATAAGTAATGAATGTTCATAAATAAATCTGACCTACTGAAGGCAACAGATCTTACAAAAAAATTATACTTTCAGTCGCAAAAGAAAAAAACTGCTGTTGCGCTAAAAACCTCCAGCTGCAAACAAGCACACTTGGAAAACAAAGACTATAATCTGGAGATCTGCTATTTTTACACTGTAAGAAGATTAATTCATATAATTTTGTTTTTTCCTCCCAATTTTGTCTGCACAAAAAAATCACCTTAAAGGGTAATCCAAAAGCTTGTCAATGGTTAGCCTCAAGAAGCCTGCGGAGATTATTCAACACTTTGTGATTCAGGATAGGGTTGTTTGGTAGCCATTCATCGGGTGGTTTGTATAAAGTACCAACACTCAGAGTTACCCCCTCGAAGCAGCAGAACCAATTCAACGAGGGAACTGTAATTGCACTACTTTTGGCACCAGTCGCAGCATAAAGAATAGGGTTGTGTTCTCCCAATTTAAATGGTATTGTATGTAGGTGGTGATATTTCAGCACTATAACATGAAGATATGTTTTTGCGCTTGGTAATATCTCACTGGAATTATCCTAAAGGATTACCATGAGGATGGGCCTTGACTAATTCCAGCTGATCACCATCCCCCATGTCTGTGGAGAGCCAACGCCTCTGAGCAAATGCGCAGCAACAAACAGAGACACCTCCTCTGCAGTCTCTATGGAAACAGTCGACACTGACTACATCTTCTTAGGGTCTTGATCCAATCTAGTCTCGGTTGGATGGAGAGGTTGACGGCCTAACTAGGGGTACCGGGTTTCCAGGTTAAAGAATTTTGTTCCAAAATCAATCAGCTAATCCATTAGTAATATTTTACTCTTACACATTCATGCACCACAGGCAAGGTTATAAAAACTTCCTTTAGCATCAGTCTCCTCAAAGAAGCAATAGGATTGTTATGTGTCTTCAACAATCCAGAGTTTTCTAACTGAAACATACATAGGATTTATTTCCTTCTTATAATCGCTGTAAAAATCATTGTGCTGTAATTTTCTGTTTCTTGTGTTTTGCTGGAATTCTCTACTACTGTCATTTGGTTTATTTCTTTTAGATTGCAATTCAAAACACAAGTTCACCAGGCTTCTTTGGTAACAGTTGGCCATTAATATTGCTGCTGTTTTACAACTGTTTTTAGCTGAGCACAATTCTTTACTATTAGACGGAATGAATAGAGTGGAACAGGAAATAACCGGAAGTCAATATCTGATCCTATGCGAAGATAGAGGGGGATTCGAATAAAATCATCATGCGCTTCAGTTGCAAACTACAAATTTCCTCCAAATAATGGAAATTTTATGGTTGAATAATTGACTTGCAAATAAACCCAGTGCTGAAATGCAGCAATAAATTCTGGGTCGAGAACACCTACCTTAGGTCAAATGATTTTGCTCTTTATCAAAAGTGTAAAGTACACAATGAAAACCTAGTATTGCTACTCTGTTATAGAGCAGTTTCTTTCTGCCTAATTTAGCACAGTGCTGAGACTGACAAAAAGGTGTACACCACATGCAGACATTTTCATTCGCAGCCTGTACTGACTGCTCTGGTGTAAAACACGTTGCTTTGTGCTCGTTGTTTATGGTCAGGCATTGCTTTATGCTTCTCAGAACTTAAATGTATAAGGTTCAATTGTGACATACAGCGCATGATAGTTGGTAGAAGGCCTCCCAGAAGACACCTTATAATACTACTCTTCATAAAGGTACTCAGAAAAATCCTAAAATAAAAGAACCCAGATGAATAAATGAATAAAACAACAAGTTGCTCTGAGTAAATGACTGCTATATATTTTTTATTGAAACTGAAAGCAAACGTCCAAGAACAGTTTAGACAAGAACACCACAGGGTGAATTTTCTGTGCTTCCCTGCATGAGGTAAGGAAGACCTTTGTAATGGTCAGAAGAAACCTGACTCTGTTGCGAATGAAAATGGCATTCATCTTGGCACCTTTTGGGGGATTAGCAGAACTATCATAGCTGATTGGCTGTCTGTCTTCATCTTCACCACTGCTTTGTTTGGTTAGAAGCAAATCCAAACAACAAAAGGGGGGAATTTGTCTAAGAACACCCTCCACTGGTTTGTGACAATGAGTAGTGGATGGAAAATCCTACCAGTTGAACACTTAGTCCTGCAGACCATGCAAAAAATTGGCTTGAGATCTGGACGGGGTAATAATAGACTTGAAATGTGTTCGTTGGAACATGAAACATGAAATTGGACAGCTTAAGATCTGGACTGGAAGCTGTGCATGTAAGATCATCTTGGGAGACTAACAGTGTAAGATAAACTAATGATCTTTATAGGGTAACATCAGCATGTGATCTTCAGTGTTTCCGATATAAACCCTTCCATCGGTTTTGCAGTTCTGAAACACAGGTTCAGAGTATTGTTGAGCTCAATGGAACATGTATTTGAGCTAACATCAAATCAGCATTCAGTAACACAGGGCTACAGTATGTGTCTTTCAGCAAACTTTGCTGGCTTGGATGGAAATCAGACATCACTCAGATATCAGTACATTCACTATTCAGATATCCTTTTTGTGCTGAACTAGAATAGGTACATAAGAGATGAATGAGCAAAATTATTGCAAATAGATAATTGTGACACAACAGACCATGTCTGGTTTGAGCAGTCAAGAGGCAAGAGTGGTGTTACTTGGACTTCCAATGGGTTTTTGTGATATGAGTTAAAACAAGAGAAACACCTTGTGACAATCATTGTTTAAATTAAACAAAACTGACCATTTCAAATCTGACTCTGAAAATAATAGCCTGTCAATTATGGCACAGAGCAACAAGAACAACAAGAAAATTAAAAAGAATTCGATCCAGAACCAATTTTGACTGTTCAGTCTGCAAACACACACCCAAAGTCCTCAATTTGGTCTCCAAAACATCCTCCAGAGACTTCCAGAGTCACCAGCTGGAGCTCTCAGTTCCATAAGTGGAGGTGTGGACTGGCTCAGGTGTGCAGTAGTCATCTTTTTGTCACATGACAACAAAGACCATAAGTGATATGATGATACATAGTTAAGGTGACAAGCTAATACAGCTTCATCGCACAGGCTGAAGTTTTTAAAAATGGCATCATTTTCCTCCAAAATCTGAAAGCCACTTGCTTTTGGACAAACATCTTGAGAGAAACCCAGAGAGAGATGAGCCACAAAGTCACAAAGCAGTCTTAGAGTAACAGGATTACCAGAGAAGTAGTTTGTTGGCATCTGAGGAAGGGAGATTAAAGTGGATTATAATGCATAAATCTTTATGCTTTGAGTATCTTCAGCAACATGATTCCCCTCTCATCTATACTATTTCACCCTCAAGTGATGCTGCAACAAAACACATCACATTTGTTCTAGCAGAAATTGTCATATTGTTTGATGAAAAGCAAAGATATGAGATGGAATGAAAAAGTTTGGCACAGAGCCTGATTAAGCAAAAGGATCCAAAAATCTTTACCAGTAAGTAAAAGCTCAAAAGTGAGTAATAGAAAGAAAAACGTGACCTGAAACTTCTGCTGCACTTTCCTCACCTCTGAAGTGGCTGCGCTTATGGAGCAGCATGTCCCTTGACACAGTATTCCTCCTTATTCATTAAAGCATTCAGTTTTGACAAAACACAGTGAGCGAGCTTTCCTTATGGTATCTTTTATATTCCGGTTCCTTGCGCCACTTCGGGATGAAGCCTTGTGCGGAACTCTTGCTACTTAAGCAGTCAGCTCACACGGCTGCGCAGCCTTGTTCTGCCGCCGGGGATATCTTCTCAGATTCCTAGTCAGCAGTAATTTAAATCAGTCGATATCTAGCAGATTCTCGGGATATCAAATAGAATTAAATGCTGCTTTTTTAATTAATTGCTCCTCACAACGAGTTGATTTTTATAGGGAACGGTGGCAGTTTGCCATAGAGCTTATACTGTACAACATGCTGTGAAGTTTCAAGAGTGATTTAAAGTTCATAAAGTTTCTGTTTTAATAAAAATGAACAAAATGTGAGTTCACCAGCTTTATCTCTGAGGCTAGCATACAACAGATATTTTCCGACTGCTTTGTATGAACAGGATGATATGTAACTTCCTCTGGTTTGACAATAAAGTACTACAGTCTCATTATTGTTTGGAGTTATGGAGGGACTAACCAAAGTAGACTTTGAAGAAAGAGCAGGGGCTGCAGCTCCGGTAGGCCTCATGCCCTATCTACACCTCATTTGCATTTGCTGATTCGACATACTCCCTGAGTACCAAAACATCCATACCCTCATTGTGATCAGTCCACCGACAGAGCAGGACAGGTTAAGACTGAGTTCTGAAGGTAAGAGGTGCCGGAGGTGCCATTGTATTGCTGAGTTATGGCCAGCCAAATACTTGTTCTAGGATTTATGCACATTTCCTGGGTATCCTTGACTGCGTCAGTTTGATGAAAATGCCTAATCGATAAGTTAATAGCAGTCGCTATAGCGAGTGTGGCCAGATTTATTGGCATGCCACAAGTAGCATCTCATGGAGGGGTGCATTGTCAAGGTTCCTAACCTGCAGGTGGGCCTTGAATAGGAGGATGTGTTACTGCTTATTGGCCTCTATATCCTTGACCAGGCAACACTGTACAGCATCACATGCCAGCCAAGAAAACATGCTCTTCTCCATCTTACCACTTTACCAGCACCTTGCACAGTGACCTTATAGAGCAATCCTTCGATGTCCAAACTCTCTATATCCAAATTTTCACTATAATAGCTTTTGAAAATTAATACCTATATATTGGTATCTGAATGGAAACTTTTTTACAGATTTTATCCAAAGCTTATCCATAACTCAAAAATCAAGATAAATAAATAAATGTTAAAACCTACAAATAGATACCACACACTATTAGTTTACTGTAATAAAATAATACTGTATGTATTTTAATAAACTACTGTGTACTGTTCGAAATTCCACAGCCAGACGTGCACATCCACAGGTTGTTTCTCCCTATTTCTCTTTGTCTGAATATGTTAGTTTCATGTCCCCACATTTACTGCACATTTCTCTTTTAAATAAAGCTTATTTAGCAAGTTTTTGTGTCAAACAGAGAGCCAGATGTGGCAGGTCACTTTGACGTGTTTTTCCTTTATTAAGCATCTCATAACTGAACTTCCACTGCGAGCCCCACCATGTGCCCTCTGAGCTCCCAGGTGTAATGCGGTGACACTGGAGGGGCATTAACGTGAAATGCCCTGTCCTGTACATACTCTACCACACAGTATAATCATGCACATCAATAACATTGTGTTTTCTAATTAGGTAACTGATGTTTAGAATGTTTTATTGTGCTGAAATCAGAGTTCATATGTATATGTATGTGGTTCCCAAAGGGCATTACACATCCCCTTTTAAAATAATGGAAAATAGGCACTCGGTATCTGAAAAATTTGGCATCCAATACATTTTTAGGTACAAAATAGGTTCGGATTCCAAGGGATTACTGTACACGTATTTTAAGTTTTTATGTGGAATGTATTTTGCTTTGATTTTTCTTTTAGAGCAAGCATTCAGAAAATTACTGGTGTAAAAACATTACGGAACAGGTTCAACCACATTAAACCTGGCTGCTGTTTTGGTTGCTTCACCAACTATCACCTAAGCCTAGCATAATATCTGGCAGCACGTATGAATGTTATAAACAAGAACTCTGTAAAAGATGCAAAAACTATTAAAACACAAATGTGTGCTTACTTGTATCATTTAAATCAGTTAACCAGAATTAGTCCAACTTTGTTTGCTTGTCTAGTTGACATTTGCTCATGGGGTTATTATCCCATATGCACTGGAGCATTTCCTATGCCCTAGATGTCTTACAGGTCCCAAGATCGATAAGATTTTAGTAGGAAGTTGTACTTTCAGCTGTAGAGTACTGGTTTTCTGGAATAATCTGTCAGTATATGTAAGAGATGCCTTTCGGTGAAGTCATTTCTTACCTTAGCATATCCTGGTGGCACTGGTGGCTTAACATGTATTTCACATTCACGTATGTTAGTTACTTCTGTGAGACACATCTGCATTAGTTATAACATTGATGGTAACTACCCCCTTTTGATCTTCTGTTGTTTTTTTTTACTCTGTGGTGGCGTTTGAAGCCACCATCAACCTGGAATGCCACCAACCTGAAGGAAATCTTCAGCGATCTCTACAGATGACTGAACAAGCACCAGACAGTTACTGAGTCCAAGCTGAAATAAGTAGACTGATGCCAGTGAGGATGGGCCGTCAGTTTCCTTAGGTCATTCTAACTTCTGCGCCAGTACTCTATGCCCCTCCAGGAGGATTATTATCTCCAAATTCAAATCAATCTGGAATTTTCATTTTCTTCTCCATTGTCAGCTGCTCACTTCACACACAACATCATAAAGTGCACTATCAACTACTGTACTCTTCAATGTCTCATATTTTTTCAAGTATATAACAACTTTCTGCTTATTTGGTTTGCTTTAATTCTAATTTAATCAAATTTTCTACTTTAATATATAATTTGCAAGGTAGATGTGTGTTTTATGTGATGGTTTGTCATTTTCATTTTTAACCTTACAAACAAGCTCTGAGGTCTGTCTTCACGAAAAAGTGCTATATAACAATAGACTGAACTGCATTTTATTGTATTGTGCAGGTTTTGCTTGCAACCAAGAATTCTAGTAAAATATGAGAAAGCTGTGAGTTTCTGTGCCGTTAGTGTCATAACTCAAAGAAATTCAGTACTATGATTAATATTTAGCTTTCACCTAAAGGGAATTTCATAGTGCGGCTCGCACTAGCATGAGTTCACTATAATAGGTTTACCACTGAAAGCCCCGAGCCATATACTAGGACATTTCATTCAATATAGTTCCCAAAATGCCACTTTTGTTTTAATGTGAAAATAAATTGAAAAATTAGTTCCTAGACTGGTGTTTCTATTTCCTGCCTCTCTTCAGGTGGGGTGTCTATGTCAAAGTAGCACCTAGTCTGAATAGTGCAGGATATCATGTTTTTTTTCCTCCTCTACGTTGGAGAAGAAATTGATGAAATCAACCAATTTCTCACAGAAGACAGCCTCTGGAGTCTTGCAACTAAATCAGCCTGCTGTGAAGAGGTTTGCACGAAGGCACTGCAATCCATCACAGAAAATCTCTTTTTGGTGCACCAAGGCAGCCACGTGTTGGGTCCAGGGCAGCCCTGAGTCTGACCATGGATCACAGCAAGAGGCACAAATACATCTGGAACCTTCATTTTCATGTCCAGAGCTCTCTGATTAGACGCCTTCCCAGGGGTTTGCCAGTCATAACCATTTGAGGGCACAGGGCAGGGTTGACAGATCAGCTGCGTCTAACGTAGCATCGTGGCTCAGAAATGGGGAATGGAGCAGCTAAACTGTCTGGTGTGACTACATGGAAATTGCAGCCTAAGAACAGGCGCCAAGGGCATAATAATAACACTGTGGTGCCACGTGACTCACGTCACTGAATTGGGTTGCTTTCTTCAACTTCTGTCCTACTTCTTCAATATTTCTTTCCTGAATTTCCCTGACACTTCTCTGCACATACAGTGCACCACTTTTACTTCAACTACATGCAACAAACTGCAGACTATGAGGACTGTGTGGTTAGGCCACATAGCGCATAGAGTGGTGTAAAAAAATATTGGTCCTCCTTTAAATTTTTTCTGGATTGTTGCAGCATATCAAGGTTGATCAGATCTTTTTGTCCGTTCTAGTAGCATATGAATGGAGTCTGAGAAAGAAAACATGACGCCAAATCTGTTTTTATGTCATTTTCTAACGTGGACGATAATTAAATACAGTCATAGGAGTCAAACAGCTATTGTCCCTTTGCAGTCAATAGTTTGTGCAACATTTAGCTGCAGAGGCTGCAATGAAACATTTTCTGCGGCTGTTTAAATTGCCGCAAAAAAATTCTGTTCCAGTTCTGTAACGTTTGGAGGTTTTCAAGCACAACAGCTTTTTCGATGTCTTGTCACTGTATCACAACTGGGTTTAGGTCATGGCTTCGACTAGGCCGTTCCCAAACTTTTTTTCAGGCATTTTTATATTGACTTAGTTTGGGTCTTTGTCTTCCTACATGACCCTGTTGCATTTTAGCTGATGGCCTGATGCTCTGTTTAAGAATTTGATACAAAATGGAATCGATAGGTACTTCAGCAATAAAAAGGCAGCAAAACATCCCCAGCCCATCGCAATGTTACCACCACGGTTGACTGTTAGTAACAGTTTTTAGCCAATAATGCCATATCTGGTTTTTGCCAGACATAACAAGGCGCAAGCTGTCGAAAAAGCTTTATTTTTGGTTCAAGGGAGCATAAAATATTCTTCCACAGAAGTCATGAGAGACACCCTGGTGCTATTTGGTGAACCCTAGGTGATCCTTCATGTTCTTTTTAGTGAGCAAGGGTTTCCATCTTAAAAGTGTCCTGTGTATCCCACTTTTTTTTTCTAAAATCTTGATCTTATTGGGAATTGAACACTTACCTCAAGCTGAGGAAAAACAAGCCTGCAGTTGTATAGATGATTTTCTGGGGTTCTTTGTTTGTGTAGTGATTTTAGTTGGACCACCCCAAGGTAGATTTGCCACTATTCCCAGTTTCATCTATTCAATAATACTGGTTGTGTTCAAAACAGCTGACTCTAACTACTCCATTAGAGTCTCTTGTTTTTCACATATATAACTGCAGGTTTCATTACCTTTCACACCAACCACCAAATGACATAAAAACAAACCTTGTGTCATTTTTTGTTTCTCATGCTCCAATCATGCATTATTGAAATTGATAAAATGATCTGACCAAATTAAACATCACAAAGCTTCAAAAATAATGAAGACTGTAAAGGGGCAAGTACTTTTTCACAGCACTATATGACAGAGGCAGACAAACATGCTTGACACTTGGGGGTGAGGTCCAATGTGGTTCTCATGTTCCAGCCCACTTCCCTGTTATAACCCCATAAAGTCATAGTTCAGAAGCTGCTGCTTTTCCTGAGTAGGATGGGGGTTAATTTAATGCATTTATATTTCTCTGGGACCAGCAAAAAAGGCCTCAATGAGTGAAAAATGACACAGGAGGTAAGTTTGTCTTGTGGACTCCCTCCAAGTAAATTATCACTCTGTTTTCCACGTCTCATTCTCTGTTCACACTACGTACATGATCAATCAGATCTAGCATGGTTGCTCACCTCCACCTCCAAAATTCATATCCCTCATTTCAATAAATATACACGTACATCTCTTGACTGTATGTGCACATGTCAGTATCAGACATCGCTGTTTCAGGATAACCCAAATTATGTATTAATACAATACAACTCACCTTTAGCTAAATCCCCTAAAGTAAACCAAAACCATTCCATACTTGCCCATTCCTGCTGATAGTACTTTATACAAACGTGGAAACCATGCAGGAAGTTAAATGAAACTGACTCCACAGTTCAGAAGCTGTTCAAGACTTTTCTAAGTAATAAGTTAAAATGCTGAATACCTTTCAGATGGAGAGAAAATGCATTTGCATGAATGGATCCAGGTTCAGTAAATCAAAAGAATAGTGTTCATTTGGCAGCACAAAATATCATTTGCATGCATTTTTTATCCTGAATGGAATTGGAAACACACTGTTACAACCGCATTGGGAGCACAGTGAATTCCACAAGGTGTTTATCATGAATACGGGTATCATAAACTAATGTGATATATTGTGTTTCTATTAATATCTTTCAATGAATATAGTATTGAATAAATAATGTAGTGCTTCAGAGAGAGGCATGTTTGTTTGCTGATGAGGTCTTCTGTGGTGGTTCTTTCAGCCAATACTACCTTTAAATTGCATGAATGAATACATATTTGTGGAGTCTATATTGATATATGGTATATTCATATATAGTGATGTCGTGATGGACTGGCATCCTATCCGGAGTGTGATTTTAGGATAGGCTCTGCACTGCCAAGAACCTGCTCAGTATTAAGGGGTTAACACTATGGATGGATGGATGGATGGATGGAAGATATATATTGACATTTCAGGTGTGCTCCATTTGTCAACCTAACTACAATAGTTAATTTAAATATTACTAAAACATTATGTCTTAAAGGTTTAAAGAGAAAGGTTGAGAGATGTGTAAAAGTAATTTGTATAATAACAATATATATTAATGACATAATAATAAATTATGATAAATGTAAAACTAATTTTTTGTAATAATCTCAATTGTTCCAGATATCATAGATAAAGCTTTCAGTAAGCAAACCGTGAAGTAAAAACCATGATTCCTTGTGCGTTACTGCAAAAAAGCAGGTGATGCTCAACAACAGCACGATAGAGGATGTATTATTAGACGAGGGTGTCTCTCGCAGAGATGAGGGCTGCTGATGTCTTCATTTAAAGGCAACAGTGTTCACACAGACTGACATCCTGCTGATTCTGGGGTTTGGAGAGCATGGAGCAACAGGAGCTCCCTTTATGACATGACAGATCAGCCTTGACATCCCCGGGGCGCAGAAGGACACGATAAAGTAATCCGCTGACGTCTGACAAGTGCCTACCATCATTACCCAGCATGCAGCAGTACACTGGGTGGGGCAAGCTTTATGTTGTTGCAAGTCAGCATCTGCATGACAGCAGAATGGGGTCCATGAAGATGTGCCACTGCATGTCAAACCAGCAGGTTGGTTGCACTCCTGGACAATGTCCTGCTCTGGACCACAGCTAGTTCTGCAAGCATATTGTCAACTTAGCTGTGAAACTGGGTCTAAAAAACTGTATTGTCTTTAGTCATAACCATAGCTTTCTAATCTGTAGTCTGTGGAAATTTATAAAACATGGTTGATAGATCTCACAATTTCACTAACATCCCATCACCTAGGTGCTATCTGTCTTCACTCTTCTATGTCTGATCAGCATGATTTTCTCTTTAGACATTTTCTCTTCTGTGTGCTGATGATGAAGATATACTTCAGCACTGTCAGTGCTTTTTCACCATTTTCAAATTGGACATTTGAAAATTTGAGAAACTTCAGTTTTTTCTTCTTAAATCTATTCTTGGTGAAGCCAACACATCCACAAACTATGAAAATATGAAATGTGCGTTTTGCCCAAATGCAGATTCTGCAAATCTGAAATGTAATATGATGCTGTTGTTGCTACAGTTTGCAGTTTTTCACTGCTGCTGTAATGTTCAGCTGTCTAAAGCAAAGCCAAATGTTAACTTCAGCTGACAGAGATGAAACTGGGAATGACCAGTGACAGAATCTATACACATGTTGTTTTTCATCTTGACCTTAGTCACTGCCATTCCTCACTGATGATATATTTGCATTTTGGCCATTTTGGAAGGTTGCCTCTTCTAGTCTTTCATGTCACAGTGTCTGTGCTACAAATGTTCAGTTACCAGACAAATCACATCAAGAGTATCAAACTTTGACCAGCTTTTTCTGCTGTTATGTCAGTCCAGCTTTTCCTATAAGTATGGGCAGGATTATCTTCATTTACAACAGAGCAAGATCTCAGTTCTGAGTACAGTCTTCTTAGAGAAGGTGGCAAGGTACTTCATAAGGTGCTGCCCACCAACTCTGTAGTCCTGTTGGGGGACATAAACACTCATACTGGGATGGATGGAGACACCTAGAAGTTGTGATTGGGAGGAATGACTTTTCAAATGTAAGCTCAAACAATGAACTGTTACTGGATTTCAGTGGCAGCCATAGGTTTTCCCTTACAAACACCATGTTCAAACACAAGGAGGTTCATACGTGCCCCAGTACCAGAACACCTTGAACCAACACTTTGTGGTCTTATCATCTGATGTCATATGCTCTTGACACTCATGTGTAACTAGCAGACAACTCTGTGCATGACCAATTTCAACTCCCACCTCTGAGAAACCTTCTCACTTATCCCAAGTGAGGTTGAAGGCTTTGAGTCTGAATGAGCTATGTTAAAGATCTTGGCTGTAAATGTGGCTGCCAAAAGCTACAGCCTGAGAGCAGTTGGTGCCAGTTGGTGAGGGAAACTGCCGAGCTGAAGAAAGAGGTCTTCTGAGGAATGCTCTCAGTGGGCTTTTCCCGAATCTGTCTATTTAGTTGGATTTAAAAGACCTGAAGTTTCACTGCAGATATCATTCTCAGTCGCTTTGACAGTACTCAGAATTTACTCTTCATTGTCTATAGTGCAGCTTGTTACATCATGAGGCTAGTTCAATCTCTCACAAACAGGAGTGTTGTACTGATGTTTAATGTAGTGTCTGCTAGAAGAACACATGTAATGAACTAGACAGTTAAAAGAATTTTCTGACACTTGGTACTTCCTAGATAGCATGCAATAGATGGTTGTAGCAGTGTATCTAGGGAATGTCCCTCCAACTTTTTTTGCAGCAGTGCCTGCACTTCATCTTTTTTCCACTCATAACAGCAGCACCAACACAGCACTGACTGATGGTGTTTTCAGAACTGTACCCACCACTATGCAGGTGTTTCAGTATGCTGCTGTCTGGTATTTGACATTCAACTGATTTAAATCAAGGAAACAAATTGTTTTCTTCAGATACTGAACAGCAAAGAAATGTGATCTCAGTAGATTTTCTACATTGTCTCTCATTCCATCATTCTTAAGGGAAAACCCAAGTAAATGCTCATACTTTGTTTGATTTCTTTAAGCACCAAATACATCAGTTTTTCAGTAATCTCATCATGTATATGTTTTTGGATTTGCACTTTGCAATTTGTGGGTCACTCCTGACAATGTCTCTAAGGTTGTCATTCATAGATAAAAAGCTGTAGAAATAGCCCCATAGATAAGAAAGCCTCTGGGTTGCCTGTTAAATTCTCCTGTTGTGCCCACAAAAAGCAAGTTCATTCACAGCTAAAAACTGCACAATTCCACATACAACCAATTTCTTTTGTTTGGGTTTGCCTGAGTAGACGTGAAATGCTCTCACCAGCTCACCTGCTGCCTGCCTACACTTGAATTCTGTCCAAGCCACTACAGTATGTCAATGAGATCAGCCAGTTGCATGCCTCTGACACATTCAAGTACCATTTTCCAGTTGTTAAAGCCACACTGTGTAAATGTGTCATTATTGCTTGGATTGGCGCCGAAATTATGGAGGGGGACAGTAACTAGAATACTGAGAACTCCAGCTAAGGGCAGTTTTGGGACCAGCTTGACCTGAAAGGCCTAGACATTTTCCCAAATATTTATTTAAAAACAGGATTTCAAATAGGTTGTGATGGAGACTTGTTTAAGACATCAACTGGGGAGGTTCTACCAAACGGGTCGTGATTATCGGGTTCGGAACAAGAGAAGTTGCAGAGCTCGTACTGGGATGGGGAGCTTGTGTACTGGCGTGCAGCATGACAGAGTCTTTTGCGCACGGTGTCGCGTTACCTCTCAGTGGCACTGGTGGGTGGTGCTGTTGCTGACAGCACATCTTTTCGCTATTTGAAATTGGTGCAAAATCGCAAGATAGATTAGGATTAAAGAAAAAGCGATACAAGTCAAAAAAGGACTTAATTTAGAAGAAATACAAATAATGATTGTTAGTTTTGTGTTTTGCCAGCTAAGTGGTAATAGAGGAAGCCAACAAAAGGGTGTTTAAATACAAATACACAATTTACTAAATAAAACCAAACAATAATAAAATATGCCTAAACTAAACAAAACTGAGACAAACAGAACAGTCATCTGAAGTCAAAAAGTCTGAAGTGTTAATTGATCATTTTCACCAGTCGCACTATTATTGTGAAATCAAGTTCCTTTGAAATAGACCATTGAGGCAAACTGCTGTTGTGTTCATTCAATAAAAAAACAGCACATAAAACTAAAGTAAAAATTCAATTTTCCCCCATTTTTTTCCAATTTTTCTTTTATCGACCCTTAAATTTTGGATTGGGTGGGCAGGACGCAGGCTAAAGCGGACACCACACACTCCTGCCCTGAGCAGAATTGTTCAGAAGTACAGAGCTTTAAAGAAACAAAAGGAAAGAAAAAATAGTTTACTGGTCTTAGGATGCATAAACTTTTGCCGTTGTGCTGGCTTGAAATGTGAATGTCACTAGTCCTTCAGCTTGCCTACATCACTTCCTCTGTTCTCAGTTCTGTCTCACACTCGCATACAGAAAAAACACACCTACTGATATTCATTAATGTGTGAAAAGCTAATATAGCCGCTTAACTGCAATGATCACAGTAACGGCTGAAATAAGTCGTGAACCCCTAGGCTAACTGAGCCAACAAAACGGATTCTGACAGTCGCAACAGGGCCAAAGTTTGACAGCATGGTCAGCGGCCACAAAGATGCCGTGTCTGACTTCTTGAAACATCTTCATGTCCTTTCTATTACGGAGTGTAAAATGATAACAGGAGAAAGATGCAAACAGCCAGCAAAATTCTAAGCCGTTGCCCTGACATCCCGTCTGTCTGCCTGGCTGCCCTCACCATAAACAACACAGTGTCATTTCAGCTCTTTGCTCCCATTTCTATTCTTTCATTTTTTTATTTCAGTCCATTTGGAGCATTTAGGGTTTGTGTTATTTAAAACAGAGCACATTATACCGGCTCGAATTTTAATCATCCTGCGGCCAAAATATGTGGATTATGGGATTTACAGCAGCTTCCTTCTCACATTGTTTCAAGGTGAAGTAGGCCAGAGCCCAGGGACATGGGAGCTGAGGACAATCCAACAGTGAAATCAGGTTATCACCCTGGGTGCAGTATATATCATTGCGTCTCACTGCGTCACACCAGGACTTGTGCACGGGGGGGAGCAATGTGACATCTCCTTTTGTCATTCGCAGTTGGTTCTTCAGATTTACACCACTAATCGAACAACATTATTTATGTTCAAATAAGGAACAGCGGACAAAGCCAGCATGTCAAAATCATAAACAGTGCATGCTTTGTGACATTAAACGTTACATATTTTGGTTTAAATAAGTCCTTTTCTATGGTAAACTGCATCAACAACACAAAATGTGCCTTTTATATACATTTATAAGGTTTCTGATTTTACCTGCTGAAGGGAATTATCTATTTTATTTTCTGCCATGGAATATCTGTAGAATCAAGTGGAAATAGATAGGAATGGATTGAAAGGGAGATCTGTCACCCTCTCTGAGACTATGTGTGGCATGTGAAGATGCGGTTAAGGTGCAAGGACGGATCACAAAAACGGATTATCTGGCGTAGAAGTTATTCCCACCGGTTTGCAGAAAGCACTAAGATTAAAAATGCAAACTTTACTAGACTAAAGTTTCCACTATGTAAATGCATGCAATTGGTGGTGTAGAAAGTACAGAAACAGGACTGTTTGCATTCTCTCTGGGCTGAGGACACTGGATACTCTCCTTCCTCCATACAAAGCAACCAGGGCTGTGGAATGGAGCTTGGTGCCATTACGTTTACACCACTGTCTATATTGCGCATGGGGGGCAGCTCCATGGGGATTCACTGCACATCTCTGGGTTTGACAGCGCTATTTCTGGATGGGCCGCTTGGCCCAATCGATGAGCTGCAGCTCATGCTGCAATGCGCAGGGTTGAGGTGGGGTGTAGGGAGAAGGAGAATGTGGCCACAACAGAGAAAAGGCTCACACCTCAAAAGTTGCACAACTTGGAGCAAATGAGAGTTCCTTGTAAGGAGCACGCGAGCACCTGCTAAAGGGACCTGAGGATATCAACAAGGGTACAGTACTGTCCTTTTGGACAGATGATAGATGCAGAACGGGCACTGTCCCAGACACAGTGGCACTGTACTGTCCTCCCACTGGAAGCTTGCACAATGTGTACAATTTAATGAGTTTCATATTACTAATAGGTCTGAAAAGTAGCAGCAGACCTGCTGCACCTGCTACAAGTGCAGGACATAAGAACAGTGCTTTGCAAACCCAAGGTGAATAGTAACAACTTACATTTACTCTGTTACTTCAGATGTGGTACTTTTTTTAGTAACTTTCGACACAGATGCTCTTTACTTTTACTGCAATATATTTTTAGAAAAGAAAATTGATTTTGGCTCTGCTTGTTAAATTTCTGTTGCACTATTTAATGATTAATGCTTATTGGATATTGTGTGTAACTGAC
This sequence comes from Arapaima gigas, assembly GCA_900497675.1. Lineage (NCBI taxonomy): Eukaryota > Metazoa > Chordata > Actinopteri > Osteoglossiformes > Osteoglossidae > Arapaima > Arapaima gigas. The sequence continues at coordinate 1,575,039 of UFQX01000024.1, read as the reverse complement.
ATAACATTTAGAGCAGTAAGAGTTAACATTTTTCTATGCATATAAATCAATTAGAATTTTGTGTTGATTTTTTAAATCTATTTTTTACTGTTCTTTTCAAACTTTTGCTTGTTTATTCTTTCGTTCACATTTCACCTGCTTATCTTTTTCTGTCACTGTATGTATGCATCTTTATATTTCGTGCATCTTTTATAATGTTATACAATATTGTTTACAAGTATTAACCCTAAAAGCTGGGAGTCCATAAAATTAAATTAACAAAACAGCTCACTGAATAAGTCGTTTTTAAAATAAATACCTTGATAACTCTTAAACCTCTCTAAATCTCTATTCTAAAAATAAAGTAAAAAATTCCATTGCCTCTTTTAGCAAATTTAACCCAAAACTGTTTCAGTAAAAAAAACATCAGCTGCATGAAATAAATTGTAAATGCATTAAACATACTTAAATTCATATTTGTTTCTTGAGTTGACTTCTTTCTATTAATGATCTAAGTGTTCAAGGTGGGATGAAACTCAACGGCAGTTCTGAAATCACGGACACTGAAGTCAGCAAAAGTCATTTGCGGATTTTAATGATTCACTAGAAATGTCACTGATGGTCTGCTGCAGTTAGTCCACAGATATCATGGTTTGTGGTACTGCTGTCATAATTAGTTTCAAGAAGAGAAAGTTAAAACATTAAATTTGAAAAATAAAAATCTGAAAAGGAAAAAGACCATGACAGAATTACAACAGTGTAAAATTTCAGTTTTTTTCATTACAATGAATTGAGGGAAAGTGTCAAAATTTATTTAAGTTATTAAGTTATTTAAGTTCTTCTTAGGTAGAAAACTAAAAAGAGAGAATCTACTTTTCTCAAGTAAATTGTTAGAAACAAGTACGTTTTCTTTGGTCATTTTATTATATTTGAAATAATAATCCATTACAAAATGAATCCATTCGTGAAATCAGTCCATACAGTGATGTTTCATATGTCCCTATTTACCGTTATTTTGATGGAGAAAAATAATAATACGTTCCAAGCCCGTGGGACAACCCCAAACCAATTTCCCCAAATAAACAGAAACACATTGTAAAACATCTTGCAGCATTTGAGGGCTCAGACCTGTCCAAAGACACGAGCAAGAGACGGAGAAGGACTGGGGGCTCCACATTCCAAGGTTGTTCACTCAATAATGAAATTTGTATTAAAAAAGTAAAGACAATAATTTAAAACAAACAAGGCAATGTACTGAAATAAACTCATGAGTGATGAGAATAACACTTGCTTGTGAGTTGTGGTAGCTGGCTCACTTCTTCCAGTTCTTTAAATCACTTCATCTTCACTTCAGTTGTATGCACTTCTTACCTTTTTTCTTTTCAGTTTTTTCTGCAAGCTTTTCCACCTTTTTAGCACCATTTGGCTGGATTACAATTTGTGTATGAGATTAAAATGGAGATACGACACAAAGTATGTTCCTTACAGGTTAATGTACAGTCCAGAAACTAAAAGGAAACAGTTATACTATTTACTGCACTTCCGCTTTTTTTTGGATATGCTTTGGTTAAATTTTGCTATACTGATTTTTCTTTCCAGAAATCAAAAAAGGGCTATGATCAGCCAAGAACCATTATACCAAAATTTCATATAAAGATAGTTTGCAAATTGAGGGATGCTTTCAATTTTATCTTTATTTGAATATTTATTTGATTTTTTTACTCGCCAACTTGACTGATACTACCGCTGTCACTTTTCTCTGGATATGTCTGACATCATGTTTCTACCAGGTAAAGTGCCTGTGTGCTGATTTTATGAGCAACTATCTCCTCAGTTCAATAGCTAACTGCACACATATCAACATAGTCTTACTTTTATTTTAAGATGAGTGCTTCTCACATATGAGTACTTTCCACATTTTATGAGCAGTACCAACTTGGTCGTCTGGTTTGTGTTATTGTTTTACTCTTAATAAGACAAATACTGCAAGACTGAAGAACTTTGTAACTACTAAACGGCAAGTCCCTCAAAAAGCTGCAATGTTGCATTTCAGCTACCTGCTGCATTGCCTCTGCACAGGACTCAAAATGGGCACAATTATTACATTTCCTAAAGCCTATTTTCTGTATAAGGAGAGTGAAGTCTGAAATGCACCAGCCTCTGAATAAAAAAAAAATCAGTTATTATTTCAAATACCTGTCTTTTATCATTTCCCACATCCATCACTACACACAGTTGAAACATGATATATGAGGATCTGTGGGAGATGTTAAACTGCATTAACCAGATAAACACAAAACCCTGCTTTAATGGGCTGTTTTTTGAAATCACATGTTTCTGTGTTATCATTATATTGATAGCTTGTGGGGAAGTTATGGCTGATGAAATCTGCTTGGGTTTCAAGCTGAGAAGCAAAATTAATGAAAGCTTGGAGAAGAGAGTTTCAGGATATTAAAATCAGTAAAAATGATAGTTTGCCACTCTTAATTAGAAAAAGACCCTTCAGTAACCCACAGCCAATAGTTGTGTTTTCTTTGTAAGATTGATCTGGGCTTTATAGACATCTTTGGTTCTGATGACCCCCAAAAACCCCCTTTTATCACTGTTCTCTTTGTCATGACTGATTGACAGCCAACTACAAGGCTACTGGCGGCCATCCTTCAGTATGAAGTCAAGCATGCATGGTGACAGGAGTAGCCATATTTTATGTAGTGGTTGTTATGTGCCCATTCATGAGCCCAGGGCAGAGTGGACGCAAGCAAACACAGTCATCCTCTGTAGAATTGAACATCCATTCCCCCCTCTCCCAAGGGAACGGTAATTGCCATGACGTCAAGGCTTTCTAGGAATGAAGCTTTTATTCCTCCCATTGACCCAGGTGGCTTTTCAAAGTCCTACCCCAAGTATATGGTTCAGAAGTCACCCCAAAAGAGACCACAGACACTCACAAGAACAACGTGGACATTCTTTCATTTCCACTTATCAATATGTAACGTCTATATTCATCATCTATTTTATGTATTATTGTAGTCAGTTAATTCAAAGGGGAAAGCAGCTCTCCTGCACTATCCATCTACCCTGTTTTTACCAACCATTTGTTCGCCTGGAAGAGCTTCAAGGTCACCAGAGCTTCAACGCAATGCTGTGGAACTGAACACAAACAGAACAAGACATCCTGTCAGACCAAGAATTCAACAGCAGATGCTGACCTTGTACCAGCGAAAGTATTCAGTAGAAATAGCCTTAGTGGAATATACTACAAGACAATAAACTAAAAATTCCATATAAATAAACATATACATATAATATATACAATATACAAACATATACATTTATGGATAAAAATTAAATCATAACTGAGAATTTTGTTGTATTGGCTGTTATCTCTTTTGCATTGCTAAGTGAAAGAAACTAAAGAATAATATTGTGATTTCATGACTACTGTTAACACAAACCACACTCAGCACTGAGAAAAAGAGGTGGACTGCAGTCATCCTTCCAGGATATCTAAGGAGCAGCCTGTGACTGCAAATGCTAAAGAGGATTCAGGCCCTGAATTCTGTGGCACTGACTGAATGTGGTGGTGTGAACATCAGTACCGGAGTCTTCACCAGGCCCAACTGCTGGCAAGAGACAGAACTGGTGGACCCCATCAAAAACATGACCCCCTTATTGGAAAGGTGAAGCACTGCTACAGGTTTGTGGGGGAGTCTTACCTGAACTTTTTAAGCAGAGATTCTTGAAACAGATGCATTGAAATTCTTGAAGCAGAAATTTTACGTTTATGATTGTCTTTTGATTACATAAAGCCACACATCACACCTCCACACTCTTTCCTTATCACTGAAACCCTGGAGAGTTAATATGGCCTCCAGAGTTCCATCTTCCTGGTTCCATGTTTCCTGTAACAATAGCTTTGCTTATTCATTGAAAATCATCACGTCCTTGAAAGGGAGGGGATTGTCTTACAAGAGACACAAACTCCACACTCCAGTCTGCATAAGACGAAGATTCAAAACGTCACCAGTGTAAGCATGATACCACACACGAACACACAGGCACACACACTCAAGTAAGTGAATCCCATTCACAGGAAAAAGTGCTTTGCATTTCAAAATGTTAGAATATGATACCTTCCAACACTGCTGTCTCAGTGAACAAACAATAGGGATTGTAAGGCCTGTCAGCTCTCCTCCTGCCCGCATACACTATACGCCATCTCCCCCTTCCAGGTGGTAACTGTAACCACCTTCCTGCGAGGTGAGGGCTGAGCCTTCTGTCCATGTCTACTCTCTGCCTTTGTTACTGTTGTTCTGACCTCCGGTTCTTTGGTCCGCTGTGGAAACCCCAAAAAATAGCTACCGTACACGAGTGTGCCTGCCAAATTGGTGCAGAGGGACTTAAGAAGCACTGGTCAATGCTGACTGATCAATCTCTACATCTGTTACGGTACGGATGGACGTTCTGTATGTGCATAATTCTGCCTCATCTGCATTAGTCCCTGAAACATGACAATGTAAGTGCTGATCCACAGCAGAAAAAAAACATTTTTAAACAGATCAACGACACCCACTTGGGAGGAGGAATTTGACTTGCATCCTTTAAGAACAAGAAGGTAATGACACTCCCTTGCTGTATTGAACATTCCTCATGGGCTTCATTAAGGCAGGCTTACAGCCTTGCTTTTTTGTGTAGCAGTTAGTAGATAGTTGTCTGCTCTTGTGTGATTATCAGTGGACGTCCCAGGAAGAATTATGATATGTTCTCAAAAATTTATGCAAATGTATGAGTGTATGAAGAAGCCAGGCCTATAAATAGTTTTGTTTTTTGTGCGTGTGTGTGTGTGTGTGTGTGGGTATGTATATATATATATATACACACACACACATATAATTCTTATATATATATATAACAGCAGCGCATTAATGTGAAAACATTCAACACTGATTCAGTCTCCCTTTGTCCAATCTGTATATCTATTAAGATCCATCTTTGTTCCTTATGCTCCACTTTGTTACTTGAAATTTAGCACATAGGTACTTCTCACCCTCAGTGAGGTTTTTGCATAGTCAGGTTCATTAGAATCTAAATATACTACTAAGCATTTTGAAAATTTAAATCTCGGTCTCTGACAAGGCTTGGAGAGGTGGTAACAATGACACACGTATCAACGTCGCACACAGAGTGTTCATGCGCAATGCTGATTTTCTCACTTCACACACGTGACACACGCAAGCTGATGTACGTGATGTTGATGGATTTGCTCACTCTACCCATACACACTAACGCACAATCTCACAGGCATAGGAGCACGGCCGGCTCATGTTCCGCAAACATTACTCATTACTTTATTACTCAAACACACACATATTATAAGATAATCAATTTTGGTGATATATAATTTGTTATTACTGTCCACACATAAAAAAATACTATACATGCTCTATACACACTCTCTCTCTCACATGCACAAAGGTACAAAATTAAACAAGGTTAAAGGTAACAAAGTTACTGTATACAACATCACTACATTTGGCGCACATGTTGCTCTCAGTGCCATCTGCACATTCAACTACAGGAGCCAGTAGACATTATATGCGAGCAAATGAAAATGTAAAAATGAATAGGAAATTATATATGTCACACACTTGAACTGCACGCAATAATGACGTAATAACTGTAATAATATGGCGGGAATCTTTTTTTTCTACTTGATCACAACCAACATGTGTATCAATCTCTGAATTTGTGTGAAATTGATTACAGATTCTAATGTGCTTTAAACAAAATACATTTCAGACAAATCCATACAAACAATTATCAGGCGCAACCAGCAAATGATAACTGGGTGATTCTAGTGCAAGTCAAATATGAATATGAAATTAATCTAATGTAACTTATTAGTGGAAGAGAATAAATCAGAATGAAAAATAAAGAACAAATCAGTCAGCTGTGTGTTAGTGATCCGACTGAGTAGCAATTTAATTTCATTTAAATAAGGCACTGTAGTCTGGTGTACAAAGTCTTTGATATAGCTTGAAATATCTGTTTGCATGTCCATTTTTCTGAATACCTATTGATTGGTCATAAATAAAGGAAAATCAGTAGCTTGTGGATGACTGTGCAACAAGCAGTTCTACCTTATTGGAAAAAAACAACTGCCAATGCTTTGTACTGCTCCCCACACACACTAACACACCCTTGCACGCACACACGCACGCATGCACATGCACCCTAGACACAGTGCTTACATTAAAATTTTAAACTTAAAGGGGCAGACTGCGTGACTTCCTTTGCGATGAACATTGAACAAACTGTCCCTAGACAACACCAGGGACACCTCAGTAAAACCCCAGAATGTGAGATGAGCTCCTGGCTGCCATCCACCTGTCATGTCAGGTAGGGACAGGTATTTACATACCATGTATTTCATGATGGAGTAAAAATAGTTGACGGTCCGACCCATCTCTGTTCTAATTTAAAAGTGAGGATTAAACAGCAGTATTTTGTTCCTTTTGAGAATTAGGGCTGACTGTGGCTTAGGCTGCGTGATGCAGAGGTATTAAACCAAAATGCATTTCTGTCCAGTGGCTTTATCCTTTAGCCATTGTGACTTTGTAGTGACTTCCACAGCAATCCAATCAGAAGGCAGACAGATTAGGGTTGAATTACACTTCATTAGGGCTGACAAACAGAAAACGGTGCAGCCGGCACGCACGCGCGCCGTGTTTGCCCCCCTCTCTTCCTGGGAGGCAGGTTATATCAGAGGGCGGTGTTGCAGTGAACCAGGGGACAATGTGGCGGCCCCCTGGGGACACGCCGGCTGGTGTGTTCCCAACAGCTCCAACACTCTCACGGCAATTAGTGCATAAACACACCTGTGCACAGACCACAAATGGAGAATGATGAAGGCATCGCCGCCCACGTTCTGGCAAACAGACCCATATGCGTTCTGTACACACGTCTACACTGCGTACCCCACATTTACCAGTGTACACAGAATGAGAATGTTTAACTTAAACTGAATTAAAATGACTGGAATTTATTTAAAAAGACAAAGAGGAATGCACCAATTTCATGTTTTACAAGAAATGGTTCCAAGCGCATCTAAATAGGTTCCCTGTTCTATTTCTCTGTCGAGTTTTGGGGTGGTGTGTATGACACATTTTGCTCATCTAGGCAGATGTTTGGTTCGGGAAGGTGGGTGGGTTACAGTAGATGTCTGGCAACAACACAGGGTTAGGCTGTTCTATCGATGTCATATTATCACTTCTTCGAGACACCCCACTGGGTGGTACAGCGAGCAGTGCTGCCGCCTCAGAGCACCTGGCCTGTTTTCGGTGCGGGTTTGAGTCCAGCTCAGTCTGTGTGGTGTTTGTATGCTCTCCTTGCATCCGTGTGGCTTCCAGAAAGGCGAACTGGCCAGAGCTATGATGAAGTAGAGAAGACGGAAAATCGGCCTTTAGGGACATCAGGCTTCTTCAAGGACTAGAGTGCCATTTAGATCAATAATCCTCCTAAACCTTTCCCAAGAACTGTTTTATCAAGGTTTTAAAAACCTGCTGAAATAAAATATGGAGTTAGCATTACAGTAAAGCAGCCTTTCTACTGGCTTGACCATCAAACTCAGTGTCCGCAGGACTGTCAGGTATTAAATTACTTGACCATCAAACTCGGTGTCCCCAGGACTGTCAGTGACACCTCTTTTGTCACAGTAGTCCCACCACCCAGCCTCCTCTATTGGAAACACACCCAGTGCAGCATCCAGCCCACTCAGTTTTTCCCTGGCATGGATCTCTGGCAAGATCTTCAGGGATCTCCACATTAAGAAAGGACTGGGCCCCAAAGGCTGCTAATAGCACTGAACAAACATTATGCAAATTTTGAAGGAACGCAACCATAGTCCTGAACACACCAGCTTCCCCCAGCTATTCTGCGTGCCACACATCTTCCTTCATTAGATCAGGCTGAATCACGTGCACTGTGATTCCCTGAGCTGATCTGAATAATGAACACGGCGGAGATGTGTGAGGAGGGCCTGGTTTGGTGTAAAAGAATCAGACAGCCGCTCTGGGAACTTCTGACCTGTACTCAGAGGAAAGAAGAGACTGTGGACAGCATGGAGCTATCCCTGTGGGATGGAGGAGGGAGGCCAAGCTTTTGTAGATCCATGTCCTGGTGGAGATACACAACACACTCTAAGTTCAGGCCACTACAACAGAGAGCTTACCCTCCATGAGGCCACACGTATGGAATTACACAACGCACAGAGCCACGTGCGACCATAGAGGCAAGGATGAACGTTACCAGCTAACTGTAAAATGTTTTGTTTATGTATTACTCTTTAGCCGGATAATTTGCTTGGCTGGCTGCCCAGCTGGCTTCAGTGAATTAAATCTATCAGGTCAATGTTACAAATGCACAACTTTTCAACAGAATGCTACTTAAAAAGGCAGTACACATTTTCAGCTTGTATTTACAGATGGAGAACAATAGTACCGGACAGCATACAACTAATTCACCTGTACACATTACAAAAGACATATAACAAAAGTAAATGAATAAATAGCCTATAAATGACCAATTACAGCAGACAATAACCAACTATAGTAAACTTTAATAACCTGAAGTTAGAAGACTCTTTCAGTATAGATCAGCGAAGAGCTAACACGTCTTTGAATGGCATTATAGAGGTGAATGGCTGTTGGTAAGAAGAACCCTCAGGTATGCTTCTTAGTGCATCTAAGTTGCATAACCTGGTGGCTACAAGAGCTCAAGGCATACACTTCATTTAGGGGAGGTGAGACTAAAGATTCCACCTCATTCTGGCCTTTGCAACCCATGAGAGAACCTCCTCTACCCAGGGCAAGGGAGAGTAACCAGACTGCACAGACATTTCATTCATGGACAAGGCAAGGAGGACATATTGTCTGTCATGCATCATTAGAAATAAGACAAACTATTTCCACAAACAGTCGGGTTGAGGAAAGTGAACTGATGACATTATAAGTATTGATGTACAGTGTGCACATTTAATTAAAAAGACCTTAAAACACATTATTGTCCACTCAGAACTGCATTGCATGCATAGGCGCCTGAAACTGAGCAATCCCAGAAGTGTGAAGTGAGTCCATTAAACCAAACACAGCTGAGAATTAAGACGTTCTTCTTCATCTTTGCTTGCCAGGTATAATATGGCATAGTGCCACCATGTTGGTGCACCCTTGCCCAAACTGTGGTGGGGGGGTGGCTGGCCGGTGTCCAGCAAGGATCATCCCCAGCACAAAGCTTGCCAAGGAGTTCCTTTGCATAAGTTTAGTCTGGCAGTCTCTCTCTACTTACCTCACCATATTAACCGGAGACACTTCTCGCTCCCACCTCCTGCTCTCCTGCTGACCCTCCACCATCCACCCATTCCTCAAACCTCCTCCCTCTGTGTTACTCATTGGAAAGAAAGCTGTTTTCTATCTTCAACTGTGGTCTTCTGTGGTGAAGGTCAGACCAGTCATTTAATCACATGACCAGCAGCTGTATCATAATGGCCCCTGGCTGGGTTCTAAGGGTTCTAAGATGACCATGTTTTAATCTCCAAACCCATCACAGTTGAAATGCACAGAGACAGAAAGTGGTGTGTGTGTGTGTGTGTGTGTGTGTGTGTGTGTGTGTGTGTGTGTGTGTGTGTGTGTGTGTAAGAGTAAACGGGTATAATTATCTAAAGCCAAGGGTTAAATGCACAGGGGTTGCAATGGGCAGAGGGAAGTGTCCATGTTCAGTCTAATTTGCTGTTCCAGGATTTATGTACAACATAGTTTTGCTAATTTGCATTGCTACTTGCTAACCCAGGGTTAAATGTAATAAAGTAGCAATAATAATAGAGAACCTTCTTTTTGAAGAACTAAAGTTATATTGTGTTCATTGTTCTGCAATATAACAGCTTCGGATGTACAAAAAGTACAGATAAATGAATATTTAAAAATAACAACGGTGTGGTTTCCAGCTGATATTGTTTGGCTCCTATGACCAGATGAAACAAGTTAATCTTTGAATGCCTGTTTAGAAGCTGTTTTCATCTTTTACATGAACAATATTCATATTGCATAACAATATTCAGAGGGTCCATAATACTGTTGCCAGCAATACTGTGCTCTTTTTATGACACTCAAAATATATGCAGAACTCACAAGGCAGTCCTCCAAACAAAAAGATTTTATTAGAGAGAACTTTTGTTCTTGCATTAAGTGTATTGTGAAAGCATTCCCAGAGCAGACCCGGAGGAGAGAGAAATGTCCTGCTTACTGTAGCGGGAGACACCTTGTTTAAATGGAAAAATGCAATTCATCAACTAGAGCAATGGGTTTCAACCATGTAGACTGAAGTTATGATCATATTATGCTTCATACTGTGCCATCTACTCAACACTGGCCTTTGCATGGATTCCTGCCTCAATCCGGTTGACTTCAGTGATCCAACTATTGCACCACTGAGGAAAAAAGAAATAAACTCTAAAAAATGAACCATTTTTTTCCTTTTTTTCTTGGCCACAGCACCACTGTGTGAAGCTCCCCAGTGATTCTGAGCACAGATATTACACAACAAGCTACTGGTGGATTCACCAATTTTTTCAGAACATTTGAGCTTAATTAAATATACAGTGCATCCTTGGAATTAAACAAAAAAGAATTTGGGAACAATAAGCAAACATTGCTCAACATGTACCATCCTAAGTGTTGCAAAGTACATTATTCAGCAAACTGACAGAGCATTTGCTCTCCAGTTTTTGCAACAAAATCACAACGCATCCATCCATCCATCCATCCATCCATCCATTCATCCACCATCCACTTTCATTAACCACTTATCTGGAGGAGAGTCACGGTGGTCCAGAAGCAATGAGCACAGCAATGAAACTGACCCTGGATGAGATGCCACTCCATTGCAGGGTGATCATGCTGGGAACCACAAGAAATACTGTACAGTAAAACCTCGACTGGAGCTCTGGGTGTGTCCTTCAGAAATGGAACGCTTAATGAAAGAAGTCATTAATACAGTATATTGCAGAAATGGAGCTTGACAACTAGACAGCACAATAAAAAAGATGTTATTTATACCTTTAATAATAACAATTTGCACAGAAAATAATGTATTTAATGGATACAAATATAAAATTCCAAAAAAAATTGTTTTAGCATACTCTGCAATGGATTGGTGTTCCAACTAGGGTAGTTTCACAACCTAAGCTCAATGATTTTAGCATAGGGTCTGGACCACTGCAACCCTGCTCAGGATTAAGCAGTTAACTAAAATGGATGAATGGATGGATGGATTTATTTCAAAGAATTTTTCACTTTTTTTTAAATTGTGGTTATTAATGATAAATTACCCTAAAATAGGACCACTACTGCAAAACAGCCCTATAGGAGGAAGCACTAATAAAGGTACTGCTGTATATGAAAATAACACTTTTCCACCAAGGTTCCTGCTTACATGAGGATGGAGTTGAATATGACAGACATTCTAGGTTTAATTTCCCAGTGCTGAACTATGTCGTTGCTTCACGCTGTCATAAAAATGCAGTCTTGCAGCACTTGACCTCGCATGCTCACGGCCCCTTCCGCTCATCTGTCTGAAACATACCGCCAATGTCTCTGTGTCACGCAACTGCCGCGCCAGTTTGCAGTCTGTTTACCCCAAGCCCACGTGGAGTTCATAAATCAGTAGACCACACCAAGAGATTAAGGGCATGTTCATAAAAAGAGCTTAAGATTTATTGTTATTTACCCAAAATGCCCCAGCAGTCTACAAGGACATGGAGGAATGAAGATGGTCCAGTTTGGTGGGTCAGCTGACCTCATAACCTCAGATGAATTCACGTGTTCCAGTTGAGAGATTATGGCCCTTGTATGGAAAGAGGAGTAGCTATCCCAGACTGCACTGCAACGCTGTATCAGGAAGAGTAGCGCTCACTGATAGACCTGAGATCCACACAATGGGCATTGAACCAGAACCTGGATGTATAAAGGGGCAACCTTGTATGGCCTCTTTTGAGTGATACATGTCCCAGTCATGACACAGTAAACAGCCAAATCCACAGGATCACAATATTAAGGCCATATTTTACTGGAAACGGGTAAGTTGGCATGGCCCTACAGAAACAACAGAATTCAAGACTGCACCTTACAGCCAGGACAACTCTAACATGCTAGTTACAAACCGAGGGCACTGGGAGTGTGCAAGGAGATGGTGAGCAGCTCCTAGATGCTGCATGTACACTAAACACACACTAACCCCAGTGATGTAAAGGTGAAGAAGCAGGAAGTGTAATGGCACCATCACCTGAAAAAACAGATGCAGATAACAGGCCGCAAGCCTGGTGTAGAACCCTCACAGAATATGCCGAAGCAGGGAACAACCACTGGGTCAAATACTGCTGATGCACCAAATCCCAGTGGAGGGAGAGGGTACACAGTAGCAAAGAAAGCATCTACGGCAGCTTCATGATTCCAGAACCTTAAGGTGAAATCCAGCATGACCCTCTATTATATGAACATTACAGGCTCATCACTGTGTGCAGCTTCTATCAGCTCCTCCCGGTGCCCCACCTTCTCCCGCCAGGCTCCTCAGTGCATCAGAACCACCTTCATTCCTGTTTGTTGACATGACCACAAAACAGGCTGATGGCTGTGTGACGTGGTTACAATAGAGTCTTGCCTGAAACACATCCTGTGGTGGGCAGCTTCAACACAACGCCTGGAGGGCAGAGAGAACTGTCACTGCACGTGTACCACAATATGTACCAATGAATCCATGGGTGTTTTTGGAAGACAAACTGTAGGCAACCACACCTATATCACAAAATCTTTTGCTCAACAGCTTGTTGGCAGCCATTGCTGTCAGGCGAGTGATTTCATGACTTGTGAGTACCGATCTGCATCATGGTTTGATGCCTGTCCTATGAAAGCTGTGTCTCTGGGTATATTAAAACTACCCCTTTGGTTTTGTTGAGACCCTTTTCCTGCAGCTTCCGTAGTTATGGGTGTTAAAGAGGAAACTGAACCATCTATGAGCTGAACTCTGAGGACTGGGATATTACAGAATGTCTCTATCTACAAAGGGTGCCTTTGAACAGTTGGTCTTCTAACAGGCACAAAGGACACAAAGCTTGTCACTAAGGCCAGCCTACAATGGGGCTTTAATCATAGTCAGTTTTAATAATAGCAATAATACGTATTTGAATATGCTGGTTACTGAAAGTAAATGAATAGTCGGCGGACATTCATGCATAAGATGATTGGAGATTTAAGGGATTACCTGCAGACAGACAATGTATTTTCATACTGTACCCTGGTATTCCAGGTATGAAATAACTCTCTCCCCTCTTTTTTTACTGCAGACACACGTTTGAAGCTCGTCCCTTCATTTCTACTGTAGATAACCTTTCAGACACCCTTCTGCCCACGTTGTCACTGAGGACACACATTTCCTTCTCATTCCCTTAAATTTACAGCAGACTCTCTATTCCTCCCTTGTTGTTATTGCACTTAAACGCCACCCCCTCACTGTAATTGCAGGTAGGGTAGGGTTCCTGGTGTTGAATTTGGAAGTGCTTTAGTGTTGCCTTTTCCGCACATATAATTGTAAACAGACGGTCAGGTCCCCATTATCACTGTTTCTCTTTACACCAGCAGACACATCCTGAGCTCCTATCTGACCTCAGTGGTGTTATAAACACAGCCAAAGCACTCCCACTCAGCCCCACTCAAGCACCGCACTCAACCCTGCCTCTCATTGCTCCTACAGCCACGCCATGACCCTTCTACTCTCTGTTTATGCAGACATACCGTCAGGTCTTTACTCGTACATGAAGTCAAACAGGCTAAGTAGTTGAAAAAAACCATACTTAACAGATACGCACGACAAAGTAAAGATCGTAACAAATATAAAATCTGGCTCGGATCATAATGAATAATAATGCTGCCACCGCACCTTGCCCCCTGTAGGTAAAAACACCTTGAGTTGCTGCATCGTCACTATTTTGTTGCTGCAAACGCAGCATTAAGTTCTTGAGTATTCTTAATAGGAGTGTTGTTTTTTTTCCCACATTCTTACTGCAGTGAGAAAAAAAGCTGGAGAATTCCTCATTACCAGCCTAAAAGGTGCTAATCAGCTGTCCCTTTAAACCCGGCAGCAGTTTTTACAGCTTCGCAGTGCTAACAAGGCCTCTGGAAGAAACTTGCCCTCTGAAGTCACAAATCACAGCGCGCTGGGAGGTTAATGACCACCTCACGTGGGGTGCGTGCAGCCCCCAGCAGTGGCTGAGCCAGGTCGCCCGGTCACCCTAATGAGCAGCTGTGGACATGGCGCAGTACTGGGAGGCCGGGGACAGAGTGGTGGCGCTTCCACCCCATGTCAGCGACTTATGTACACGCAAATTCACTCACATGCACACATAAACTCATAATCACTCAAATGTAAATTGTCAGCTTGAATAAACATACAGACACTCTATTTCATTCAAACATCACCTCAAAACACAAGGTGATGTGGGAAAAAGGGCTGGAAACATAAAGAAAAAAAATTTTCTGCAACATGGCAGTGATTTATTGCTCATTATATTATTCTTAAAAGGTAATATAAACTATATGTTCAAAACACTAAGAAAATGGTGCATGTGCAGGGACATTCAGTTACTTAACTGTTGGGAGGGTTTGTAGGTAACGGGTCAGATGATATTTATTTCTTGATAGTGCATCTGGAAATAGTCACAGAAGTGCTTGTACTAGTAAAGCAAAATAATTCCAAAAATACAGAAACTACTAATTGATTTTCACTCACAAAGATCTTTTTATTCTCTCTGCCTGGTGTTGCCTATCCTGTTAATGCACCTTCTGCAGTCCATGTAGCTACAGCAGAGGGTAGCAACCCTAGGTTGGAGAAAAGCATCTACAAAATCATAAATGACATGATAATGGGATCAAATGTATCACAAACAACAGTCACATGAGGCTGATGCTTAAAAGCTGCTGTTTTTTTATTGAACACAAAAAAACTAATTGCCATTACCCTTGGTAAACAACCTTGACATGAAGAATGCATCTCTGATGGAATTCCGGACTTCCCAAAAATGCGTGAACACACACACGCGCGCACACACACACACACACACACACACACACACACACACACACACACAACGTGGATTCACAGGTGGTCCCACAAAAACAAGTGTGTGCACAAAAATGCATATATGCCCAAAAGCACGCAGACATATACACTCATATAAAAATATTTGGATGCGTGTGGATATGGATGTTAACCAATATGAATAAATCAGAGTCATTCAATAATTATGAAAATATCAATAATGCATGGTTTACAGATGAGACGGGGGTGAACAGAACATACACATGGTAATCATACTGGGCAAGTCTTCAATCAAAGCTGCATGATGAGGGTATTTTCAACATCTGATGCTCATGAGGAATGAAGAAAGCAGTCATAGTTAGAGAGACAGACTTAACTGATCATTCCTGTATGACAACATGGTCACAGTGACACTGTAAGTCTATCATCATACACATAAGGCAAGTATACATATATTGCTGTATTGCTTCCTGCAGGTAACCCTGTTCTCTTCACTTTGATCAAGGACCCACTCACACACACACACACACACACACACACACACACACACACACACACACACACACACACACACTTGTACAGATTGGGAAGATTGCCATTTACTGTCTGGAGACTTTTAAACCAGCCCAAACTTTTCCTGACTGCTAGCCCATCACTGGTCAGCTGAACATATACGTATTTAGTATGCAGTAACAAAAAAGAAATGAAAATGATGTATATTAGTCAAGGGAGCACTGGCTGACCCGGCAGTGATGTGTAGTGTTTCAACCCATTTGGTGTCCCCATTTCACCGCATGAACCGAAATCAAGTTGGAAGCACTTAGGTGACTGGCCAAAACTGGCCACTTTCTATTTCCGCAGGGGGGTCGGCTGGGGGCTGTTTGATGGAAGGAGGTTGACATCATGCTGTGGTTTCTATAAATACAACACTACGTTTATGAGACAGTAAAGCAGTCACCCTCCCCAAGCCCCCCCTACGTGGACCAGCTTTCCCACTGCAGACCCACATTCTGAAAGCTTCTATTTTCACCTCCCCACACGGAGCCACCAAACAATCACCGTTACTCTCTGGGTTAAGCGAGAGACCTTCCTGAAGCTCATCGCCCGGGGAACTGGTACATGGCAGCGAAACACCAGAGATGCATTTCTGGCCCAGATCACCGCTGCCTCTAATCCTGTCCCAGACTGTATTACTGAGGCCTGGGCCATCCACATTCACCTCCCTGCCAGATTGGATTTCTGAATAATATTCATTTAAAACATGTAGCAATGAGGCCTGAAAAGGTGATCGATTAGCTTGTAACATGCCCTCTACTTCAAAAACCCCTTCAATCTAGATCTGGTTTGCCCTCAAAACAAAATAATCCCCCGAAAAAAAAATATGAACAAGGATAACAGAATATATTTCTCCAAGTTTTCAAACCATCTCACAGGAACAGTTTGCTAGAACTTCCCTCACCTGAAACGACACTTCTACAGATACATCAGAAACAGTGATCAGATTAATAGTGATAATATAATGATTTTAAAAGTACTATTTTTATGATTTACTGTATCTTTTCTAATGCACCATTATGACATGAAAGAAGTCTGATTGCACAATACAGTTTCTTCTGACTACACTGAAAGTAACGCAGTCCTACAGAAAAACACTTTTGGTCCACTGACTTTGTTCATGCATCCAGTATTCTTCTCATTTAGTTATCTGTTCATCATATTATATTATTCTACTTCAATTTGTCTGCATCCTCCTGTTGACTGTTTAGTGTTTAGTGCACTGCGGTCTGGGAGAAACTATATTTCATCCTTTGTTGTACATCGGTATGTGCAGAACGAAAATAAAGTGAACCTTGATCCTTGATTATTGAGTGAAATGACCATCTCAAAACCAAGAATTTGTGCCCCCTCAGAGATTTCAGATGCCAACCCTAAACACGCAGGGGCTTCACTTTTCTCATGTCATTGTATATTAGCATCATCTACCACTGCAGACCTATAGCAAAATCGTGGAAGGCCAAGAACTGGAGACCACTTCTTAGCTGCAGTGGTGCACAGTTCCTTTCCCAGCATGCTCACTTCTCACTGCACCGCAGTGCCCCTCGGTGGACAGAATGTAAAGCGTCAGTCCCACAGATTAGTCTCCAATCTAGAGGACTACAAGCAAATGCCTGCTGAAAAACAGGCATCTGAAATCTGAAAGAAAACAGTGTTGGTGTAGATCAGTGTATCGCAGGTTCATGTTAAAAGCCCTGCAGCCCCTGACAGGGAGAATCAATGTGATAGACTGATGCCTCAGAGCTGCAATGTCATGGCCTGAACTTCTTGCTGATACACCTTTTGTCATGTCGATACTGCAAGGTCTTCATACTGTCAGCTGCAAGTGCTAACAGTAAACTCCACAGATGAATCACAGCCATGTAGGACAGAGACTTCCATTCATCTCTGTTGGCTACAGAAATTCATTCACATTCGCATTCAGCATTTATATCTTTCATTCATTAGCATTTAGGGAGGTTTGGGACAGAATTTTACACACATTCACAACTCTGAGGAGCAAGAGGAACGATTATGGAAACCCAACCAGGTCACTGATCAGTCAGACCTGGACTGCAGATGTCAGATCAGACCTATAGCATGATCAAGTAGCCAAACAGCTTCTGGTGTCAATCTCCTTATTCACAGCAAGACTCCTATGTCTGCACTCTTCATATTTATTATTATAATGAAAAACTTTTTTGAAACTCCTAAAACCTTCATCATCAGTGTTGCTGTGATGAATCCAGTTGGCCTTGGACTTAACTTAAAAGGACACCCAGAACACACAGCAGATGCTTCTATCAAGGAGAGTGAAGATCTGACAGTATGTGGCTATTTCACAAATCCCTCAATCACAATTAAATCTCATATTCCTCCTATCAGTCCCGTTCTCATTTGTTCAGATACCCAGGGTGCAGAACTGTGCTCCAGTTATTTTTGGCCTTAGCAACCAATTCAGGGTCAGTTGGTTAAAGTGGATATTAGTATTTCCTTCCTGTAGCCGCAATGAAAAATTCTGTCTCACACTATTTCCATCTGAAATGCAAATATTACACATTAAGGCAATCCTTTAAAAATGAAGGTTTTCCATTAAGATTACAATCCATTCGCAGTACAACCAATTCAATACACAACAGCTGCTTGCATATTTTATTGCATTTCTTCTTGAAACAAAAACAGTCCAATACAACACATGAATTCAGTGGATCACTTTAATAAAATGATCACCTCTAATGAATAGGAAATTAAATTTTTATCAAAGAACAAATGTTATTGATTTAAATCATGTATTTATTGTAAGCCACCATAAAACTGTAGTATCATTTTTCTCATAACAACATTATACAGGGTATTATAAAATAATGAATGACGCATGACATACAAATTATGTTTCCGTGGCATATTTCTGCATTTTTCACACATACAGATAAGTAAACGCCACTTTCTCAACATCACCTTTTAATTCAGCGTATGCCGGGAGCGGAGATGCACCACACAACTTATTCTTCATTAATATTTTAATATGCTATTTTCACCAGAGAGGATAATCTAATTAAAGTGACATGCTGCCTGCTGCGTTGGTTAAGAAATACCGTTACTGACGTATAATTGGTTTAATTTGCGCCTGGGGCATTACGCATATGAAATTGTCGATCGCGTCAACGTCGGATATATCCTTGAGAAATTAGAGACCAAGCTGGGCCTAGTGAAGTTCATACAACATTGAACCGCTGAAGCTTAAAGGAATGTCACTGATGGAAATGTCAACATAAATAATACATTCAGAGTTGCGTGTTGTGTTTATTACTGTCTAGCACAGTCAGTAACAAAAAAGAATTTCCAGTACTGAACGTGTTCAAAAATGACCACATTGGATTTCATTCACAAGTGCTACTGTATTACTTTTTAAACTAAATAACTGATCCCATTCGTACAGCCTGATGTTTCTTGGGACCAGCTGAGACCATGGACCTTACTCAAGGATGTAACTATAAGACCGAGGAATTAAAATCAATATCTCGTGAATTTTTTAATACCATTCAAACCATGCAGTGTACCTTGGCATGGCCCTCTCCTTCCATATGAGAGGCGGCAAGAGAAAAGAGCATCCCTATGTGCAGGGTGAGGAGTTTTGTCCTGAACCAGTGACTCTCATGGAACTCCCAGGATCAGGAAAGCCTGACTGCAGCACAAAGCTGTGTAGCCGCTGACCTCCTGGATCCATTCGTCAAAGTGGAAGGTGCTTATTCAGCCATAGATTATGGTGAAAGCTCATCTACTTCTACTAATTGATACCACCTGAATGGGGGGGTGACCTCTGCCCTTCTTTGAAACATAAGCTAAAGTGAAGATTATTCTAATGCCAGTGAAGATGAGGTCACCTTACCTTTGGATGAGGTCATCTTACCCCTGGTGTACTAATGTGGTATATACCTGAACAACTTGTGGCCAAAGTAGCCAACTGTGGTAGGCAGGTGCAAGGAGTATGATCAGCATAGATGAGCTGAAATGAGGACGCCTCTGGCCTTTGTTAATCTCTGCATTCAGACACTCGCTAACAGGTACTGGACAGGTGGAGCCCTCTTCCAGCAGTGTCTATAGCTCATAAGGCAAAAGCAGTGGGTAGCAAACAACACACATATACATCAGGGGAGGCATGTACCTGTGCTTTCCCTTCCTATACTGCCATGAGTGCTGCATTCTGAACTCAGTTCACCATAACTGGATAACTAGCAATGTGTCAGATAGCTAATTTTCAGATAGCGGGACTCTATATTTCATTATATTTAATGGGAAAAAAAATGTGTTCCCAGCCCATCCAAAACCCATCTCCTCCAACAATTTCCTCAGATATTAATAAAGCACCATTAAACACAACACCTACATAGCAGTCCACTAAGGGTTTCCACAAGGGTTTAAAAAATTTCCTGATAAACACTTGGTAAAGTCACTAGTGGGCATGTTTGTTCATAATACGCAATGATGCTCTACAGTATCAGCATGCAAACTACCTTTTCCCGCTACACTGCATCCAACATGTAGTCCAAGATAAATAAACAATGATATGATATGTCAAAGATACTTAGTACTTGCAATTAGCAATATAATGTCTTAAAAGACATTTTCAATTTATAAAACGGGGAAGATGTCAGTAATAATGCAAAAGACATGATCCTATCAGGAGCTAAGATACAACTGCAACACATCTCAAAATCGTCTCCCCCAGCATCACATACAACTTAAATATTTTCGCTAGAACATGACTGGAATTTTTTTCCAATGCTGACTCATTATGGTAGGTTTTCAATTCAATTCAATGAACTCTGGGATCAGATTTTTGCAGTTCGTTTCGGGAATTTTGGCAGAAAGGGTTGCTTGTATGTGAAGAACTCTGCAAAGGCTCAGCAAAGAGAAAAAACATACAACAAGTAATTAACAGAAGTATTTTTTCACCAGGGTTACCTGTATTTGGCCAAAATGCCTTTTAAATTTTAACAGCTGACTTTTAAATGGTTGCTTACATCAGATGGAAAGAATATTAGTTAAACAACAAAGCTTCATTTCACTCAGTGTTATCAAAAAGATACAGGGCAGTTACAAGGAAAATACCTTCCAAATGGGTCAATGTTTAAGATTAGTATGACAAAAAAGTTAAGCCTTACAGTTGTTTGTCTGCTGCATCAGCAGTGCAAATTCTTGCCCACTCTTTGGAATTTGAATGATTTACTGTTTTATAATCTGTATCTACTAATGCTTTATAAGTTGTCCTGGTAGAGGGTCAAACAATTAAATGGAAAAGGTAGGTCCAGGATTTAATGTGAAGGTAATGAAAATACAGAAGCATTCCAATCCTTTTGCCCTATCACCTCTAACTGTTACCTGGAAACAATTCTCTTTTTATTAAAAAAAAAAACAAGAAATGATGGCACATTGTCCAATTTATTTCCTTTAAAGGAAGGAACCAAATCCTCCATCTGCCACCTGGGAAATGTCAATTTTGGGAATATAGGTGTCCTTTATCCATTTTTTGTCATTAGAAAAGTACGGATGGATTCAGCGAAAAAGACGGCCTGTTCCTGAGATCATCTGCTCCAGACACTTCTACATGATGGCTCAAATCTGAGGGAAAGCAGCCATTCTGCATCTTGAGCTATAAATAACAGTGTTTCTTTACCTTTACAGATTCTCAATTAAGTCCTTTTAGTTGAACTATTGAATTTAACTGACCCACAGTGTGTCTGCGGGGGGGGGGGCACAGCCTGACACCGGATGCTCACATTGACAAGTATGGACGAGTTCTTCTAAGCTATTAACTGACCTGAACCTCTTAAAATACTAAACTTAATTTGCTTAAAACCACAATCCTTGACAGTTTACAACAAGGCTCACCGCCGTAAATGACTTGGTGTTACCCTAGATCAAAAAGGGGGAAAAATGACTTTGAGATAAGGTACTGCTGATGACAAAGCAGTCATTAATAGGCAAATCTGAAATTTATCAGCAGTGATGTGTAAAGCAGTAGTTTCAAAAACCTCCACAAGAGTCTTACAGAAGGCTTCATTAAAGATTCACAGATACGATCAAGATGCTGCTCTTCACAGGAAGCTGTTTTGGGCTCCAGATCAGTCTGTATTATTAATGGTAAAATGTCAGCCCCTAAATAGTCCATCGCGTCAAAATGGGTGTTTTATATCGTCTGAGCGCCCCCTGGCGGCAAACACAAAGCCCACACCGGCAGAAACAATGTGCGATTCCTTCTGAAAACGACTTAGGATTTATTCTCAGACTTGTTTTGTTCGTAAAAGGTACCACTTGCACAGTCCATTTATCAGAGAAAAGGCTACTGAACCCTGCTGATGGAACACTGGGACAGAAGGTCTGTCCATAACTTGTTTTCTTCCAAAGGTACCCCTAAATCACAACCAATAAAATCTTAATAATGTATATTTATTATTGGACAAGAATATTTACAATTTTTTTCATCAAAAACCTCTGATACTGCCAGCCCTGGTTACTCTGTAGGACCTTCTATTATGTCAATAACTTCTAGCTACATTAAAGTTTAATTTAAAAACTTAAAAAAAATACAAAATGTCTGGTGACCAATGTTAAATCCCAACTCACAGTTTTAGCCTTTAGCACTTCCAAGGTTTTTCAGCATCTCACCACTTTCAACTGGCTTCACCATTTGTGCTTATGACTCTGCTTCTTTCTGGCACTGTTACACCCACAAGCATTAACAATTACATACCGTGAACACCAGGGAAGTGAGTTGAATTAAGGTTTTCCTAAACATCTGTACTGATTATATTCTATTGGCTCAACAGAAAAATGCAGCTCTGGGTTTGTACCATTTGACACAGAAATGTTGGAAACAGTGAATGCTGATTTTTTTAAACTTTTAAAACCAAAAGAACTGGTGTGCTGCAGTTGCTGTGGGAAAACACTGACTGAGCCTCCATGGATGGGCACAAACCTAAAGATGTTTGGTTGAAACCAGCTGAGTAGTGGTGTAATTGCAATGCTCCTTCACACACAGGCCAGTTTGTCGTTCTCTGTACAACAGCCCAGCATAGACTGTGAGTGTGAAAAGTGTGAGAAAACCAGCTGAGCCAGGAAGCAGTTTGTTTATTCTTTTTACAGTCTTCATACAGTAAATAAATAATGGTTACCATGCAAAAAAGAAAGCTTTTTTAAGAAATGTGTGTCATATAAAGCTGTTGTCATGATTATGTTCAGTGGGGCATTTTTCAAAATAAAATATTTATTCATTGTTTTTCCACAAAAAAGACTAATATCTTAGGTACCTAGAAGCAATTTTTTTGATATTATTAATTCATTGCAAAGCTGCCCCATATAAAACTGAGCATTTCAACATAGAGCAATTCAAAGTAAGGTAAGGACACATTGTTCTAAGTTACTACAGCAACAGCAGGGAGCTAAGACTGAACAAGCAACCTTCTTCCAAGAGCATGTATTTTAATCACTATTCAAGTTCAGTTTTTAAATATAAATATTTTTATTCACCCATTATCAATAAGGGCCTGTGCAGTGCAGGCAATTTACTTCACCACTTCGGCTGAAACACGTCTTGTGACTGTGGGAGGAAATACACTTGAACACAAAGAAAACATGCAAACTCTACACAAGATGAGCCGAACTTGGGCCCACAACCCGTGGAGGCACAGGTGCTACCCACTGTTCCAGCCTTTATTCCACAACTTCATATTTCATATACCTGGTAAGTTACAAAATTTATAGAAGACCGCAGTAAGGAATCTGCAGTAACGTATAGCAGTCAAACTCATCTAAAACTGTCAAGGTGTGAAACATTTTACAGTTTATCTAACTGTAACATGGGAACTGTCATCAGACAAAAAAACATCCAAATTTACATGTACAGCATATATTTGGAGGAGTATTTCAAACAGCAATATCATCTAACACATTTCAGGTTAGTTTTTATGCTACACCTATTGCTGTTCCCCTGAAAAATGGTATTTTTTATATATGCATCCCATCACAGAATAACAACGTACCTGTAGCATTTGTAGAAATTAATCCTTGAGCATCCATCATAGCCAGTGTTTCAGATGGACCAGCAGAAAGAGGCCATCAGGCCTTCAACAACCTGGACTACCTTTGCAACATGGATGTGCTATATAAGGACAGAAAAAGCCATTGGATTTGTTCTTATACGTCACACTCTCCTCTAGCACCTCTGTATCTAATACCATTTCATCTGTCCAAGATATATGAATGATAAATATCTGGAGCTACCTGCCTTTGACAGGAGCATCTGAACATGCATTTAGGTCCTAGCTGAATGGCCTGCAGTGAACTAGTCCAACTGCTATAAAACTATGTACATATGGTCTTTCTACAGTCATTAAATGGTATTCCGTTTTCTTGCACCGAACCAAATTCTGGCAGAAATTTCTCGCATCACAGTACATGTCATCACACCATCACCACACAGGTCTCATGTCACTATCATTAATAATAGTACAGACCTTAATTGTAATTTTACTACCTACATCTATACAACCTTTAAAGGATGCTTATTTTGTTTGTCCAGCTATGGCTTTCAGAAAAATGGAATGTTTCTTCATATTAGGCATTTTTATGACTACCCAGGAGTGCCTGTCTGAATACAGGCACCCCTGAGACTGAGTGCCTCCAGCTGAGTCTCCTGCTATATGTGACACTGCGAAGGCGGCCAGAAAGCTAACCAACCTGTCCTCCTGCTCAGGGAAACTGACCAGTGATGCAGCTGACAACTTCAGACATGTGTGCTGAAATGGTGGCACTCTGGACTGTGGCCATGCAGAATCGTGTGGACCCAAAATTCACACTGGCTTTTCAGGGCTAACATGCATATACAAGCAGGATCTTTCAGAACACGGAGGGTTATAACTGTCAACTACCAGCTCGCTGATTGGCTGGCTCAAAAACTTTCTGGGTCTCTGAAGTGTACTGTCCTCGAAACCATTTGTTTATTTATTTGCACTGATGTTTCTGTTAATCATTTTCATTCTAGTGCGCCAGGTCCCTGGTTACCTGAATGGTGTCTATTACTATCATATCTACTGCTATAATGCATCCCTCTTCGAATCCCCACCTGATATTGACGCTGATATGTGTTAGTCTCCTGCTGCCATTTGCATCTGTTTGCCTGTCGCATGAGTTAACATGGTGTCTTGTTTTCCCTGACCCTGATTTGGAAGGGAAACTTGTTAGAAGCTTTTGGGGAAAATAGCCTGTGAGCAGATTCTGATTTTCCAATGACGTGGGTGCTGGTTTTTTCCAGACCTGGACAGCAATTCTCATTCAACCTTTTTTTCATGACTGGCTATTGAAAGTTTTCCTGTTTTATGTTGTCCCAGGTGTCACAGATCTGCAGGGTTGTACTGAAAGCACAAAAGGATGGAAAATATAGACAGAAGCAAGAAGCTCCAGAGTTTTCCTCCAGGAGAGACACTCTGATGATTATCTTAACCAAATCCATATGTATGTTTATTTGCACAAGTTGTTATTCTGGTGTCTCAGACGGTGTCTTTTTTTTTGTTGCACATGTTTTTGTGACCACAGTCTTAAATCATCTTGGCTTTGCTTCTTCACTTCTTATTCCATGTCTCACAGCATATATGCACACCATACAATTTGTTATATATGCTTCTTATGGAATATAAACAGCATTGTTGAACTTTCATTTGGCAGAAAGTAAATTTTAACATACAGAAGGATTCATTTGGAAGAGTGTTTCAAACAACTGCATAATAATGACACTTTACAGTTCTTGTTCAGTTTTTTTATGGTTAAATATTTGTTCCCCGGAAAATGGCATTTTATTAATTTCTGCATTGGATCACAGAATAACTTATAAGTAACATTTGGAGAGACTGATTCTTAAGCATCCAACGTAGCTATCAGTCTTTCACACAGCAGCAGAAACCGGGCCATCGACAAGCTAGTCTGGCCTCATAACATGGATGCATAGTGTAAGAAATGGCAGAATAGTCTGTAGCTTCTTGGAGGCTTCAGGTCCTTTAACGTGTGTGACAACTTCCTCTATCAGACTGTAGTCACCAGTGTGAGCTTTTATTTCATGGCGTTGTTGTGGGAACATCACTACCAGGGAGAGGCAAAGACTCAATAAATGTATCAAGAAAGTGGCTTTTGTCATGGGTCAGAGCTCTGATTTGGAGGAGGCTGTGGCAGAGGCAAGGATGAGGAGGAAGCTACAGTCCATCATGGACAATGGCTCACATCCCCTAAATAAACTGATCTCTTTTAGCCACTTGATTATTTAACTCAGCTAAGAAGCACTACTTGGCATCCTTCATATCAACAGCCCCCACCTCCATAATGTCACGAGGACCTTTCAACAACTAGACTGTCTTCCGCCTTTATCAGTTATGTTATGTGTCCTCTTGTGTCCAGCTGCTGGACAGAAAATTCACCTGCAGGGAATAATAAAGTATTATCCTATCCAGTCTGAAAGACCTTCGTGTTGCCTGTGATCTACCAGGCCCAGAGGGTTAAAGACAGCACTCTCAATGGGCTTCCCTGTCACAGCACCACTACAAATTCCCACAGCCTTTGCGAAAGTAATAAATCTCTTGCTTTAATTACATCTGTTCCAGAACATTTCCACTTGAATTAATAATGAAGGAACACTTTGATTAACATAGGCCGACATGGAAGACTCCGCAGCCAAATAGGGCACAGTATGCAGCAGATAAAAACAAGCTTCCAGGAGCAATAATGGACTCGGCAATACGGAAGGTGTACATTAAACGCATCCCCTACGGCAACCTTGGTGTTGCTGAATGTTTTGGGTCTCTCAAGCTCAGCAACGAACAACCACAGCACTAAACATGAAGCTGAAATAACTGGGGATCCTGAACTGCTAAGCACACTGCTAAAATATGCTCAAAGACATGCTCAAAGAACAGGCAATAGCAATACAGCGTCTCCCCCCCACCCTCACCCTCAAACACACTTCCGCCTGCTGGACGGGGTCAACTGCAGAGGAAGAAACGCCTTTTGTTTCCATGGCTGAGACTTAAGGTAGATGTGGAGGTGGTCACCAGTGAAGGCCGTGGTCAGGGGGCTCACTGACACCCATGTGTGTGTGAGCAGACAAACACACACAAGATAAATATACAGCACATACACAGATACTGAAGTCTAGGTTTATTATTTGAGTTACACAAACAATATAAAGGACAAAAGTTCATCTTCTGTTTCTTACATTCTTGCAGACCTGAACACACCGAATTAAGTAATCACATTTTATTTTAGGGCAACATCTTCAACAGTTTCATAGCATTTGCAAATCTGACTTCATGTTTCAAGTGACAGATTCCCCACACAAAACACTACTGTTCCTTCACATTAGAGAAATAAATGGAGATCTAAACTTCAGATGGAAGTACATTTCACAAAACTCAAAACAGCCTTCACGTAGTTAAATATATTTGGCGTGAGGTCACTTAGATTAAACCTTAAAAAAAAAAAAAATAGTGGAACTGCAAGTTAGTTCCTTTGTATAAATAAGTAGCAGTGTTTGTAATGTTAGTTACAATTCTTTCTGGAAACCGTAATCTCTGTAAGAAATGACTGCAAATTCCACTTGAAAATCATTTCACTGACAGAAGCAGTCCAAGTCTAGAGGTGCATTATTTCTCGGTGTTTCAATACAAGTTGTGAACGGAAACATTTTCTGGTGGAGTCATAAAACTATTTTCAGCTTTTGGGTCTTTAAGGAGCAGGACCACTGGCTGGAGAGAGAGGAGCGGCACAGAGGAACACAACATGTCACCACACTATTAGTTGCCGCATCCCACTGTGTCCTGCAGACATTTACTCAACCAGAGAAACACAAATACACCATCCTCACAGATCGGGGCACTCGTTCCCAGGTGTGAAAATGGGACCATCTATCTTATTCCTCTGACATCTTTGTTTTTTGCTCTCTTTGAACATCCTATACAGTCTTTCATCTAAACCCGTTTCCCTTTCACATCATTAAAAACTGAAATGTTCTGATAATACAGCACATAAAGAAATATAGTTAAATATGATCTCCAACACAGTACATCATGCTGGTTTTTGGTTAGTTTTAAATAAAAGATTACCTTCTCTAACATATTACGCTAGTGAACTTTTGGGGAAACTATAGACATGTTAATTTACATTACACACAGTACATCACCATACAGCTGGGGTGTTCAAAGTTGAACATGTCTGAGAAAAAGGCACCAATTTAGCATTTTGAATTTTGAATCTACTCACGTCAGATTACCAAAATAGTGATGATAGAATAACCGCATCAGATAAATCATTTAATATCCCTGCCTGCTGTTCTGCTACACAGAGCACAAGTACACAAGCATATCTGTACCACGTTACAGACCGACAGTGACAGAAACAGAAGGCACATCACAAAACTGACACTGTGCTAGGAAAAGGAATAAAGCAAAACCGAGCGATAACACACCCCACAATAAGATAAAGCACAATTGGCTCCAGTCCTCCTGCTCCCTTTTTTAATCACCAACATCTTCCTCTGACAATGACAAATGTTCAGAATTCACTAAAGACAACATACACTTGGGTAAAAGTTTGTATCGGTTTTGCTGCAGTACAGTTGTTTCTAACCCACGTGGGGAGTTATAAGGGAACTTTTGATCCTCCCTGTGTTTGAGAGCTTTGGGACTGGCTTGTTGTGCTGAGTGCCGGTGTTTAGACGTGATGAAGAAAAAGTTTGTGTTCCCACCATACGGTGTTCTGAGTCATTCCTTTGTAACGCTAATGACAGCATGGTCAAACTGGGTTGTTACAGCATTATTATTCTATTTGTAATAGCACATATTATATTTGTCACATGCACGTTTTTTTTGTAATAATAGGTGTGTTCCCGCACGTCTATTAAATAGAAAAAAATTAATAAAAACGTTTGTCTCTTTCATTTTGCACACTAACTGCAAGATTAATTGAAAAATACCGTTTTTCCATTAACCTGGCAGTAAGTTTACCCATTATTTTACACAACTGAATTCTTAGGACCCCACTTACCACGTCATGGCAGGGTTTTACTGTGACTGCCAAAGCCAGCGGGGGGGTCATGTTACTATACATTGAACATTTACACAATACTGTCACTACGCTGCTGTTTCAGTTTCTGTTGTGAAACGGCACCTCCTGCACTAGTTACCATACTGCACTGCAGACCTGTGCTGTGTGAAGATGACTCTCAGCAGCAGCACTGTGATGAAATGATACTCCTAAGTCTGGCCTCAGACAAATATTAACACTAACATTTCTGAAGAAAACCACTCCACCAAAAACTGGTAACACCACACGTTGTATGGCCAGTCTTACTTCGCAAGACACTGTTTGTGTTTACGTAGAGTTAACTTAGTTGAGGACCCGTATCCCACCCTGCCTCAAACCTTACGCTTGTGGGATAGGCTCCAGGCCATCACAACCCTGCACTGGGGTAGCAGTTGTCAAAAATGGATGGATGGACCATGTGACTGACGGAACAGCCCAGGAGAGTGTGTGAGTATAGTACTCTGAAAAAAACTCCGCTTACCACACAAACACAAGCCCAACACAACATTCTTTACCCTCTGTCCTACACAGACCACACATTCTTTACAGTTTCCAGTTAAAAACCTAAATATGACATTCTTTGCCATCTAGCCTCAGATAATATTCCTCAGTTCAATGTTTTGCTGGATAATAACAGAATGCTTTAAGGTTGGCGTACAAGAAAGAACAGCAAGGAAATGTGAACAATGTAACTCAAACTCAAGGAATGTAAACAGTTTATTCTCCCCAATGCATTTTAAATTTAAAAAGCTAAGCTAAAAGCTAAAAAGATACTGTATGGTAGTAATAAAGAGCTGCAAACAATACAAGAAAATCTTAATATACACTAAAGTTTTTTTCCCCCCTTCATTTCCCTGTGGACCAATGAATGAAAAATACATACAAAAAAGTTAGTGATTAAAAGCTATATGTTCATCTTCATTTATTTCCTTGGAATGTTTATGAAAAAGTTAAAATGTACTTTTCAGAATCACTCTAGCACTTCTTCAACACCAAAAGAATAAAATTAATCTTTGGATACATTAGAATTTTAGCAGACACTGTGCAGTATCATGAGCAAATTTACACAGCTGGAGAGGGGTTAATGGTCTGGAACTGTAAACAAACAACAATTTCACACTGAAGTCATAACAGGAGAAAGTCACACCTCAGTTTTTCATTGTTTTAAACTATTACAACAAAGTTTATTGCCCACAGTGTATTCAAACAGTTAATCCATGTGAAGTAAAAGGCTGTGCCATGCATCTGTGGAGTGGGCAAACACTTCCATCTGTATGACCAGAAAACTTCCCTTAACACCCATAATAAGGATGGCATTCAGTTTGTAATTTGTGACCAGCCTGCCAATTAATACTACTGCCACCTACAGTGGTCAAGGAGAAAAAAAAAAAAAAAACAAATGCAAATCTAGTGTCATGCAGTAGCAAACACATCCCATCCCATCAATGGCCATGGTCTGATTTCACAGAGCGCCTTCCCAGAATTTAGGTGGCACACTGAACAACACAGTAGCAAGTATTAAAATGCAAAGATTAATGAAGACACTTCACACAAACAAGCAAGCAGGTTTACGCAGTTGGCGTTTCTACATATCGCTAGCAGTTCGATCTGGAAAGAGTCCCAGGAGGCAGAGAGGGGGCTGCTCCCATTGCCCTCCTCAGCAGGGCACTGCTCCTCAGCCTATGGAGGAATGTGAATGTGGACAGCTCCACTTCATGACAGCCCCATGTGGTGCCCACACCTTCATTGACATACACTCAGGAAGTGTTCAAGGGTGCATGAAGAGCTCAAAAGTGTCAATGGTGAAGGAACAGGCAAAACAAATAACACATATTAATACAGTGAGGAAGTTGTCCCAGAGGATCCATGTCTCTGTTGTCCTTCCAGGTGCCCAGAGGGTTTGGCTGTTTAACACTTGTGCTTCATGGCAAGCTGAAGGAAGTGGAGGAGACAGAGGAACATGGTTTGAGTGCCCTGCTTGCTAACAAAGTCATCATTTACGCATCTCATCGTTTCTCTTCCACATCACATTTGTTGGAGAGAAATGGAGTTAATAGATATTTAATACTCCAAAATAAATTTAAACAATTGGACAAACAAGTTACCAAGCCTTGCTATTTGCAACAATTCGACAATGAGGAACTATGAAACTAGACCAGATGTTGTACATGGTAAAAATTAAATATGATCACTGGTGGTGCCAAAATATAGGCACACTGTGTAATCCAAATACTGACTGCCCAAATATTCGGTGCAATGAAATACCAAGATTTGTATCTAAAATTCACTATCCAAATTGAACCCCTGCTGTATGGAATCCACATCCAAAAAAAATTCAAAGACTGTACTAGCAAAAACATTTAAGCTGTGCACAAGTTGGAGCAAGAGGATGTGGAGGTTTGCTGCAGTCGTATCTTAGATGTTCTCCTGATAGGATCGTGTCTTGCATACGCTTATACTTTAGAGCATCATTGCACACTGCACACAAATATATCCACTGATGAGTTTATTAAGTGTTTCATAATTTAGCAATAGGTGTTTTAAATCCTTTATATTAACCGTTGGTACACTCAGTTGTGTTTAAGAGTGTTTTACTGATATTTGGGGAAACTGGTTGGGGAACTTAGGATGGACTGGGAACACATTGTTATTATTTTCCCCCTTTTAAAATTATGGAACACAGGCTCCTGCTATTCGAAAATTCTTATCCGAAATGTTTTCACAAACTGATTAGAGTCAAATAGTGAGGGATGCCTGTATATCTCAGCCATGAGGTCGTCAGTCAAAAGTGCAATAACTATCAAATAAATAATTCCACTCAGTGCTTCAGAAGTAATGTATGCAGAGTGGTGAATGTCACCAGTGAAATTCTTCTTGCAGGATCCACATTATACAAAAAGCAAGAATGAAGCTGTGCTTTGTGCACCAGCAGGGGGCAGCAATACACAGACCTGACCCCACAAAAGACAAACAACATAACTGAGAAATCATGCTGAGATCATTACAATCTTCATGGTCATGACCTCCTTGTTAACTAATAGCCCAACCTGCTCCTTTTCTCTGGCTCATAATACCATTTTGTCATTTTTACCACCTCCGCCTCCTGGACCTAAAAGTTATCAGTCTGCAGCACCCATTTGATTCACTGTTTAAATAATGCATTATTCTTACTTCATTTCAAATATATCAAACCATGCTATTGCATACATTTCGAATGAAAGTGTTAAAACTGCATTACAGTGAGAGCAGAGCATTAGCTCAGTGTGTATCCCGGGGCCAAAAAAAAAAAAAACTCTTCAGTACTGCAATGAACATAAGGCAATTCACATTCTGTGTCAAGAGAAAGGATCCATTTAAAATGTGCTACACTATAGTAGCTCCTTACAGTGTCTTGCAGAATCTTTGAAAAGGAGAGTAAAGCGCAAACTTGTCACTTTAGTCACACAAGAAGCACAGTGCAGCACTGGCAATGTAACGTTTTGTCAGGAGAAATGAATGAAATGCTTCTGTAGCTTTTACTAGGATGTTCAAATTACTACTTCAAATTAGAACAAGCTGCCCAATTAGTCAACAGGCAACTTAATCAGAGGTTTAATAGCTCATAGAAAATGGGAAGTATTAGTCACGTGTCCCCTGCATTGGAAAAGCCCGGGTCTCTTTCATGTACTCATTTATACTCCACAGGGAATTCACCTGTAAATAGTGAAAGGGCAACAATCTATCGAGAAAGACACAATTAGTCTGTCATTATATTCATTTACTGTTAATTCACTCATTTATCCTACAAAGTACAACATGAAGCTCATTAAAAAAAAAAATCATTAAATTTTGCATCCCATCACGTGTCCTCTGAGGGACTGCTGCAGTGTTTTCAGTGTACAAACACAAACTAATAACATCCTGTCATTAAGGATGCAAATGGCATTGTAAAAACACATCTAGCAGTTAAATAAATAGTTATGTTAATTACTCTAACAGGAGAGAAGAAATTTGCTATGGCAGCAACGGCTCGGTGCACGCAGACATAGAGATGCTCGAAGAGCTCCACCCGAGCAGACGCATCTAAGCCTCCTGAGCACCAACGTGAACGGGCTGTGGAGGTCATGCGGAACAAAGGAAACTGCACCCGGGCAAGAGAACAGCCTGGCAGCCTGGATCTACTGTCAGACCGCAGCACACTCATAGCCCTGCTCCACCCCAAGAAGTACATTTTGAATGAGTAATATCTAACTGTGTATGAATTCCTAATATCTGCTGTGCTATGCTATAACATGCTGTAACGCAGGGCTATTTTGGGCACATCGGTAGACCTGCGGGTGTAAACCCGGTGCCAGCTATACTTGAGGACTGAATGCCCATCGCACTCACCTTGTGTGCTGTGTCTGCGAATTGCTGGGCGCTGTTCATCAGCTCGCCAGTCTTTTCCTCGGCCCGTCCCAGGCGCTCCTGACGCTCGTTCAGAGCCTGACTGGCCTTCTGCACCGCACTGCTCACGCTGCCTGCTGCAGAGTGCAGTATGCTGTTACCTGTGAATAAGCACAAGGCCAGCAACAGTGAGACGTCGAGTCCTTCGGAGCCCTTTGTCAGCTTTGTTCAGCAGGCTG
Organism: Arapaima gigas; assembly: GCA_900497675.1. Taxonomy (NCBI): domain Eukaryota; kingdom Metazoa; phylum Chordata; class Actinopteri; order Osteoglossiformes; family Osteoglossidae; genus Arapaima; species Arapaima gigas. The sequence goes on along the minus strand of UFQX01000024.1, from coordinate 1,541,656 downwards.
GCAAACACCTAAGTGGTTCTCATGGTTTCTCCTGTGGCACCACTAAGACAAGAAGCACAAATAAAAAGGAGTGTGTAGGTGCTGTTGAGCGGAGCGCGCCGATGTTGCAGAAGGCCGCATGAGTCTTAAGCAAAGTAAACTCAGCATAGCGATTAGAGCTGATGCTGGACCTGAAGGTCACAGATTCAAATTCCACCCCTGCTGTAGTGTCCTTGGGCAAAGTACAGCGCCCCCTGCCAACAACCCTAATTGGGAGAGCAGGTTCGTTACTCATAAGTTGAAAGTAACACTGAGTGGGCCCTGGGGCTCCTCATCAATTCTATATGCAGATACTCATGTAATGTAAGCTGACCAACACGTTGTATTAAACCAGAGATTTCGAAACTGGGGGGGGGGGCTCATGAGGCAGCTTCAGGGGTATCGTATTGCTCTAAGTTTCACTTTCCACTAAAAAAAAAAAAAAATCTACAAAGAATTATCTTTAAATTTTCAATTTTGACTCAACACAGGGAAAAAAGATGAATTTGTAGACACAGCATCCAGTAACTGGCTATATTACAAAACCTTCAGTGACAGAAGTGAATTTTGGACAGTACCATTTATTAAGAGCATACATGCCCAAAAGTTTTCTTGGCATCAACACGCTGGCAGCAGCTAAGTCCCTTCTCCAGTGGGTAGCACTTTGCTAATGTTTGTAAAATGTCCCAATAGATACTGTCAGTATAAACACAAATTGCCCAATTGCAAGAGAGAACTTATAAACACAGAGAACTACACCATGTACAAGGTGAGCCCACACAAACATTTATAAGGACATGTCAGCTCCATTACAAGATGAATTAACGTGAGTTTATCAATTCTGACACACAGTGCCACTTGACTGCTAAGGATTGTTTTGCTGTAAATTATCAGTTGTGTGCTACAGTGCATAGTTTTCTTTTTGATCATTAAAGGATACGTGTCATTTCGAAATGACTAAAAAAATCACATGGATATATTTGTTTTGAAAAAAGAGATATATTGATGATTGAAAAATATGATACAAGAGATTCGACAGCAGTTACTGGTATCAAAACATATCTGAGCTTCATCAAATAATTGTATTCACCCTCCTTGGACAGAACTGAAAAACTGAAAACAAAATACTGTAACATCAGACAGCACTCATGGGCATCTAGATGTAGGGTAGAGAATAGGATGTAAATAGTTGCTAGTAGCTTTGATGTTAATTCAGTAGTTGGTGGACAACAAAGCAATCCATTTTCACTTACCATCCCAACACTGCTGTGTTATGGAAACTGCTGGTGTATTCACACTTGTTACAGTACCTTTACACAGTGAACTGAATCTTTTAAAAAAGGGAACTTAACAGTATGGCTTTGTATTTAGTTCAAGGAGAAAAATGGCCAATACCTGTATGACTCTAAATAAAGTCTCAATATTATTCTGTTTAACATGTCATGCCAAAACAATGAACAACACAGAGTGGTTCACAGAGCTAAGAAACAAATGCAGCTTGAAGCTGCAATACCAAAGAAACAGACCTGGACAACTTCAGGATTTCATTACATATAAGAAAACTTTGCTCACTTGGCTGAACAAGCTCTTATTATTTTGCTGCAATTTGCAACCATTTATATGCATGAGCCTAGTTTTTCTATGACGACAAACATAAAAATATTAAAACCTGTAAGTTTAAAAATGTTTGAAGAAATTAGTCTTGACTTTCATTTGACGTTACATCAAAGCAATCCATAAAACTCATTCACATACAAGTCACTAACTGTAGAAAATATTTTATTTTTTAAAAAATTTATGCTGAAAATCCCCCTCCCCCACTCCTCTTCTAAAATCTGGCTCTGTATCGTAGCAGCAGGTGGAGCTGTGAACCTCCCATCGTGCTTTGCTGCCTGTGTAAATAGTCATCTAAATGTTCTGGGGCGTTACTGAGGAAATGCTGGCCTTGGTAGTGTTCAGCGTGTTTGAGAGTTCTGAGGTGAGGTTGTCATGGTGCTCAGTGGGGCTGTTGCTGTGACATGCTGGGTAGGAAAAGTTCATGGTCCCATAGTCCTACAACTGGAGTGCTCTGTCAAGGCTGGTTATTACAGTATATAAATACACAGGTTTGTTATGCTGTGTCGTCCAGCAAAAACTGAAGAAAAAAAAAGTCCTTGTGGTATTTTTATGGAAAAAGTTTGGAAAGCACTATATTACACTAACTGACTGTGCTACAATGCATGTCTGTACCTGTCTCTTTTTGTCTGTTGTGTAATGTAAAATGTGTCTGCTGGGTCGGAGGCAACAGTTGAATTTTTTCAGCAGGTTATATTGCTTCAATAGCAGCAGGTTATGTCCCCCACTGAGCAAAATGCCTTGTGCATGCTCCTGAGTGTCTTGAATCCCTTAACAGGGTACTGAGTATGTTGTAAATAAGAAAGCACAATAAAGAACCCTGCTCAGTGTTAGATCAGAGTGTTTAAAAATGCAAGGCAGCACATACTATTCACTTCCTATGATCACCATCTGTAGTGTGTCAGGTGAAGCTTTGGTACATGATTTGATATGCTAGGTCTACGCTAGGACAGCCTTATGCTAAGACATCTGCATAGTGCAATCTCACAGCCAGCTGCATGTACACAGAACCAACTGATAAATTTGGCTCGCTTTGAACGCATCATATAGAGGGGTCATAAAAACTGTTCACAGCTGAGGACAAACAGCAACAGGTGAGAAACAGCTTCCTTAAAACAACATAAAAGATTGGACAAAGACACCACTGTCCTCTGAACTTTAAACGCCTTAGAACACAGCAAGATCTGCAGTTTCCTTCTGTTGAACGAGACTCATATCTTGTGCACAAACATGTAGACAGTGCACATGCAGAGAGAAGAGCAGTTTGCATGGTGCCTAGCAGAGCCCTATCTCCATCCCGTGACTGGTCCAGAGGGGCTGGTGCTATAGTTGCTCAAGTCAACCATTGTTCCCACACAGAGAGGGTGGAGTGCAAAAACAAAGACCTTATTCTGGCCCGAAAGCACCGCCAGGATGCGGAAACAACAATAAACAAAAGGTGCGGTTGATCCATGCCTAATGGAATGGAAAAAGCTTGTGCCTCATGGGGAACTATGTCACAGACATCAGCATGTCCTTGGCCCTTGGGAGTCAAGGGCCTTTTTCCCTGGAGCTCCTGAATATCTAGTTCATAGAACTATAGTCAACATAAGAACAGTACGTTCATTTTAAGATGAATCCCCCCCCCCATTTTAAGCTGTTATTTCATAAAATTAATGACTTTGCAAAACAAATCACCCTCATAGAGCAACATCATCTCTTCCACGGAGTACAAACATGACCTGAGGCATTCGTCAATCTCTTGTGGAGAGAAGTGTCGAGCCGATGCCTGCACTTTTCTTTTATCACACGTCAACCAGGCCTCCCTAATCCCCGACATGCCCCAGCACCCACAGCTGCCTCAAGCTACTCCTTGCTGAAAACAGAGGGATGACAGCAGTTGTTCCTACCTACAGTGCTTCCAGCTGGCCAACATGCTCCCTGCTGCATGCCCTGTTGGGCTCTCCAGGCACACACATTCCTCCAGACCACACAGCCTTCAAAGAGAACATTTAATCCAAGTGCTTATATGTGGCACGGTGTCACAGCAGCTAGCATGGCATCTCACAGTGCCAGGACTGTAGGAGAGGACATGGGTTCAATCCCTGTTTGTTTTTTAGGGGGTTTGCAAGTTCTCGCCATGCTTGTCTGGATTTCCACTGGGCGCCTGGTTAACTCCAGTGCTCCAAAGATGTGTTTTAAAGGAAGTAAGGCCTAAAAATTGTCTGTAGTGTGTTTTTTACATTGATCTAGTATAAAGATAAGTGAATGAGTGTAGGAAGTTTAGTGTGGTGTATAAGGTGTCAGCTAAAAAGTACATAGTATTGACTGTACTGGACATTTTAGAAAAACATGCTAAATTAATAAATGTATAAGTTGTGTAAAATATCAACTGAACCTCTGTGAGTGGTTTGAGACATACTCGATGAAACCAAACCCACACAGACAAGCAAACCATAGATATTTGGCTTTTGGTTCTGCTGAATAATGGGTGAACAGGTTTTTGTGAGCTCCAAATACCCTCCAGACATTTAGGATAGTATAGACTCTCTGTCACCCAGCAAACAGCTGAAAGTAACAGATAAAGGTAGAAGAAACATAATGCCAACGCAACTCAAAAAGGACAGAAAACGAGCAAAAGTGAGAATGAGAGCAACATTATGAGTCACAACCCTGTGAATACCAGCTAAACCACAGTGATATCCACAGCTATGGATACTATGGACATAATGACAAAATTGAACCGGTTTGTGGATGCTGAGTTTGATGCAGTCACACAGACTTTGGCAAAAATGCAGGTAACAGTGACTGAAATAACAGTTTCCAATATGGAAAGCACTACAAAAGAACATGAATCCCACATCACACTGAATCATCATACTGGAAAAAACAGTGCAAGGAGCTTACAGCACAATATGCACATCTCTGCAGCAAGACAAATGACCTGGAATTGTCTTCGAAACAGAAAAATATCCACATAATCAGGATCCCTGGGAGGGAAAAAAAAAAAAAAAAAACCAAACAAACTAAAAACAGTGACAAATTTTGTCAATGACCCATTTCCAAAGCTGCTTGGTGAAAAGAACTTTGACAAGTCTATTCAAATCAATTGGGCACACAGAACCTTGTGACAGAGCAAGAAGGGCTGCCTGTAGGCGATAATTGCACATTTCCACCACTACCAGGTTAAGGAATTGATCCTACGCCTGGAGAGACAGAAGACCTTGCAGCACAAGAGGAAAAGGGTGTACATCTTTCCCCAACCTGGCCATAGATGGCCTGAAACAGAGGCAGCAGTTTGATTCAAGCAGGAGGAGATGCAGGATGCACAAAATGATGTGTAGAGTCCATTTTCTGGCGACACAAAGACACATGACATAACCAACACACACCTGGTCAGAGCTGTGTCAAACTGGTCAGTGTGATAAACAGGACAGCATTAACAGGAGGAGCAAACTAATGGAAATTTGGATCCTGAAAAGTATTCATTCAAGTCAGAGGCAAATCCTCTGAGGCATTTTGCAGGTAACCGAAAACCACTGCCACAAGCACCAGGCACAAGACAACTCACTTTGCATGGTAAGTGCAAAAAGGGTCATTCGGAGGCAGTGGAAGTTAGACAGCGCACATTTTTGAGATGTTGCTCAGTGAACTTAGCAACCTGCTTTACCTGGAAGAGTTGTATTATGTCAGGCAGAGCTATTACTTTTGGCAAAACGTGGAAATAAGTTAAAGACTATTCTCTATAAACAGAGATACAAGTGTATAATCTTAAAGATAGGACATGTAAAATGGGAATGTGGATTCCTTTTCATTAAGGGTAATTCTGATTTGGTTGTGTGACTGTGTTCTAGGTTGTGTCCTGGTGGGTTGTAATAGCCTGGCAGGGGCAGGGTTACCATGATGGACAGTTTCTAGCCCTAAATGGGCTTAATGAGGACCAGTCACTTGGAAGCACTTGGACAAATCAGGACCACCATTTAAGGTGGACTGGAGGGGAGAAAGTGAACGAAGTGCAGGATTAGTAGTGTGTTTGTGCTGTTTTGCAGTTTGTTGGGCTCATTAAATGCCCTTTTTGGTTTAAAACCTTTCTGTTGGGTGCCATTTGTCCCACCTTTGTGGCTGCCTGTACAAGCTTTGTCACTCAATATTTAACAAGTATGAAATGACAAATATTGTAGTGTAGTGTAGTGTAGTACTGTACTTTTTAATTGCCTTCCCAAGTTTGGGTAAACAGTGAGACTTGTCTGTAAAGGTAAAAAGACATAGGCAGGTTCAATACATTTTTGTTTGTATTTCTTTAGATTTAGTATCAATACATTTTGACTTAATTTTAACTACAGTAAGTTATGCGAAATGTTCATGCTTAGTTTATTTCACCTTCAGCTTTCTGTGTAGGATGATCTTGTATCGTATAGAGTGTGAGTGTCTTATGAAAATTTAAGTTTTAACATAACCACAGATATTTTCTGTTATCCTTCCTCTCCATTCCAGCCAGCCACAAATTTTACAAATTTCAGGATTACTTTGCTTGCAGTCCCTTAAGATCATGCCCTGTCCACTGTGTGGTCGTGTCTTAACTGGGGTTATATTCCGTTGCCCTAGCACTCAATGTGTGACTTTCCATACAACAAAGGAAGGCAAAAACAGCACCATAAGAGAGGGTGTAGGTTCAACAGAAGGATGGTGGTGTCACAAAAGCATCTACTGATGTTAGGATGATGGAAGGGCCTGTCTCAGCCATGCCATTATTGGCAGCTTAAGAACTATACACCCAACAAGTCCATGCTACAGTGCTGGAGAATGAGGACCCATTGCCTGCTGGAACAAGCCACACTGGGAGCAGTCAGGCTCTTCACAGAGCACTCTAATTGGCTGGCCTTTGAGCGTGGCACGTGCAGCAGAACGCGGATGGCGCCAAGCAACAGCCTGCTACACTCATATAAGCAACCCAATTCAAATCAACAAAGGTTGAACCAGCACAGTGAAAGCAAAGGCAATTACCATAATAATGGCATGTTTAAATGACAGGCAGAATACATTTTATAGATGATTTTCAAGTAACAGAATACAGCTAAATAAACAAAACCCCCCAACATCTGAAACTGCTTATAAAAATGTGGATAAAGGTCAGCTACATGAATGAAAGTTCACCTAAGGAAAGAACACTTAATACTCTAAAGGACCATACCCTAAAGGCCATAATTTTTCCTTGTTAAAAAAACTGAAAGCTGCCATCTACTACAAAAATTTTGTAGATTCAGCCTAATTTAACATGAACACTTTCACAAGAATAAAGACAGACAGCTGCATTTAAAATGCAGCCATATGTTTTAAAACAATCATAAATCAACAACAAAAAATAAACAATTTAGTAGATTCATCACTTTCCTCATTTGGTGGCTGAATGCCACGAGTCATTTGTGCAGAACCACATCCGTTGCTTGTGGGACGATTCTTCTGTTACATACAGAGCATCACATGAGTGTTGAGATGGCCAGCACCGTGTCAGCGTGGGGGACGACGAAGCCATTTAGCAGTTTACTAGTTTGTAGTGGCTTCAAGATCCCTGTGCTGCAGGATTCAGGGAAGACTGCTCCAAAATGTCACCCTACGCAAGGAGTCGCCTGCAGGAAGTGGCATCCTACAGACTCATGACCTTTCCTGAGGGACAAGGCTTCATTTCCACCCCACAAGCAGCAAACAGCATTCTGATCAAGTCACCAAATGATCAGTTCCCTGTTTTCATGTAAATGCAGACCTTCACTTCTGTCCCAGAATAATCTGACTCAACCTTCTTTTTATAGTACTACAGTTAATTAACCTTAAAATTAAAAAAATAAAAAATAAAAAAAACACATACATAAATTCAACAGTACACTGGTTCCCCAGGTTACATATATAAGTGGAACGTTCATTCATCACTTAATCTGATTGTAAATACACTAATTTACCACCAACTTACAAGCAATAAAATTCACAGACATCCTTCAGTTTATTAACTGGTTAGGTTCTGTAAAAAAATAGATAAATTAAATTAAATTTTCTCTGGCTTTTTCAATTTTTTCAGTTTAACATTACTTAGTCCTCAAGCAGCTAGAGGAAATTCATGCTGGCATTAGGTGAACATACAAACTGCAGACAGACAATGCTAAATCCAAACCCATGCAAAACAGCTCAGGCACTATGAGGTGGTGACAGCACCACTTGTTGCGCTACTCTGCAAGATTAAAATAAAATTACTAACATAAATCTTTAATTTCCACTACCTATTAATCTCCACAGTTGACCAAGAGTGTGCAACAACTGCCAGCTTCTTTCCACTTCCAGTATTCATTATTATCTACTTAATTAAAAGGTTTATACAGAAATAGGTTTATTCAGCTCCTCAGATTTTAGAAAATATAAAATGCAATTAAAAATAATAATCTCTAAAACTGACCATATAAAATTTTTAAATGTTTAACATGAGAAGTCATTCTACTGGTAACCATACCAGATAACCATGAAGGAATCTCTTTCCATTGTGCTCTTGTACCACTTGGACAAATCAAGGTAACCTCAAGAAAACATATAATCCAACATGTTTTCTACTGTCTGACTTCATTGTACAGCTGATGCTGTATTTCCTGTATTGCTGATTGTATCTTGAATTAGGCGGCTATCAAGAAGTACCTTTGCTAAAGGTTACAATAGCCAGACACACCCTTAGACTTCAAACTGGCAGTTTTCTGGTTGCGTTAACACATGTCGCTATCTGGACTCAATCGGCAAACATAAAGGACAAAATTCGGTTATCTGCAAGAGAACTTACTCCAAGGCCAAAAATACTTAGCTCTTTAATGCTAAACATGCGTTATCACACCAACTGTTTAAAAATTAATAAATTTGGATCCTAACAATTAACAAAGAACCTGATCAATTCCACTCTTGTGAACTCATTTGGTAAACTATGCTAAGGAAACCAGGATTGCATACATTTAATATGTACAGAACAAGTTAATAAATGGACTGTGAATTTTAAAATTCAAAAAAAAAAAAAATCAGTTTTTTTCTGAGCAAATACTATAGTCTATCAAAGATGCTTTGGGTAGAATGACTGGACACCAGCTAAACATTAACACTCAATAGTATGGAAAGGCTGTACATCGAGTGTTTTATGTAACCTCTCAGGAACATCTGCTCAAATTCTGCCGGCCTTTCTAAGTCCTTCCATGTCTTTCACATCATGACAGGGATATGGTCAATCACCTGGCCCGGACACAATGTAGAAGTTTAGAATTTATTTGAAAGCTGAATGCTTAAATTTTCTAAAGTTCACATTCACTTGCATTTCGCCGTTAAATGTTTACTGACTTTGCCTAGCACAGCTATTAACAGTTTATCCAGTCTCCAAGCTGTTCTGCTGGCAAAGTTCATCATCAAAGCACACTGTATCTCAGTATCAATGTGTGCTGCATCTGAGCTCAGACAGTTCACCAAGTACAAACGTGACACTTGGCTATGTTCTGAACTTCACTTGTCTGCTGCCCCACTAATTTAGTATGGTGCATCAACAAATAAGTTTACTTAAAACAATTTTCTTGATTACCTTTTTTTATCAAATAACACAACACATTTCTGGTGGGAGATGTTCCCACAATGTTGAGAATATATGAGATATGAGAAAACTTTTTCATAAATAACTATGCAGTGTTGATTTGGTATGTCTACTCTCTCCTCCTGTATTTGCCAGATTTCTGAGAGATAAATGTTAAGCAGCTGTGTTTAAATGAAATAAAAACAAATTAGAAAGCTGTCATCTTCATAAAGCTTTGATAGGCTGGCGCAGAGTTCTCTCTGCATCGATGTGCCAGAGAACATGTGCTCTTCAGTAACTTTACAAAGAACCACGAAAAACTGACTACAGCAGTTAATCTTCCCATCAATACTCAATTTAAAAACTTATTTGAAAAAAATACACATGTACTCTTCAAGTCTGCAGCAAAAAACCTGGAAAAAAACCCCCAACTTTTATTTTTTCTTGTGCACAACAAGATGAGCTGGCAGCATTTTGTAGACAACAGATGCTGATAACTTTTTTGCTTACCTTCATTCCGACGACGACACTGGTCTGATACCTTCTCATCCCTCATTCTGTTCAAAAAGTTCTTGCAATGGTAAATGACTGAATTTACTGAGCAAGAACAGAAAACACAGTAGTAAACAAAATCTCAATTTGTTGACCTTCTGGCATTTTTATGCCCAAGTTGCAAAACTCTTAAACTGCCAAAAAGTTTTGCAAGTGTCACACAGCCAAGTTAATTTATTATGTACTTAGTCTTGATGATATGTTAAAGTGTTATTCATTTGGAAAAATATTGTGTATGGAATGGAGTGCCATGATGACGTAAGTCAAGTGCCAAAATGTACCATTATATGAGTTAGTACCTCAAAATGTAATAAACTCAGCTGGAGTGATTTCACTTTCAAAGTGAGCCCAAAAATGTAAAAACAAATTAAGAGCACAGTCATGGTCCAGTACATGATGGGAACAAATTATGTAATTCACCTGAGAGACTTCTCATCTCAGTGAGAACAGCAAAAAGAAAAGTGTTCCTCAATAAAAGGTGCCAGATCATTATCACACTGGCAACCACACCATCATCCATATTTTGACAAACTAATAGAGAAGAAAACTGTACTTGTTTACTTAGCTTCAACTCAATTATTCCAGAGTGAAACAGGAAGAAAAAAAAAAAAAATCACTGGCTGCTCTATTTCATGTTTTCGGGCTGCCAGCTCCTATCATACCCTGTACAGCAGTGGTTTATTAACTTAAACCAATGAAACATTATATTGCATTACGCATATCACAGATATGCTGAGTTGATGCATTCACCCAAACTTGCACAGCACAGAATTTTTCTTGTGTTCATCAAGATTAAATATTAGCTGATGCTATGCAGATCAAGTAATTTTCTCAGAGTAGCCAACAAGCAGTCTTAACAGAGAATCAGAACAGAAAATCTTTGTCAAACAAGTTAAGTTTTCACCAAAAGACCACAATCTTCCTCAATAAAGATAAATGCAATGGACAATAATGGAGCAAAAGATTAAGGAAAGAACTTGGCTCATCCAAAGCCAATGACAAAAGCAATTAAACAATTTAACTTCCAAATTATTCTTCAAGTCAAACCAAATTACATGATACTTGATTATCCAGAGTTATTAAATGCTCCGCCTTCCGCAGCTCCTAAACTAACATCATAACATTTAGAATGGGCTGTTGACCCAGTGACTTTCCCAAGAGAACAATCCCCAGAAATAATTTATGTTGGAAGAAACATAAGACCAGAGTAATGTATGCTTATCCAGATCCTAGCATCGTTTTCCTATAAAAGCTAAGGCCAGTAAGATTCCCAAGTAGATCACCATGAACTAATAAGAGGAGCCTGGGCTACAGTTAGGCTGCTTTCCTCAGCAGGCACAATTTTTCACAAACTGAAGGACACATTGAGATTAACAACCGACTGTTTACAGGAGACCATTCCAAGCATTGCACAAGATTCCAATGTGAATTCCTATCTGGGAATCATAAACACACAAAGCCTCGTAGCTTGGTCAAATAGTCCAGCCTGTCAACAAGCAACTGGTGCCAAAATCCACAGAAATTCTTTGGAAAGTAGACTAAGATCTAACACTACAATCATGGTTTCCATAAGCAAAAAAGTGAGAACATGTTGGTGCCTAAAATGTAGAAAAACTGTGCAGTTCTTGTAAATAAAATGTGCAACACACTGATCCTAGAAAAAGACACTTCACTGGGATTTATAGCACATTAAATCTCAACACTAATAAATACTTTGAAATTATGTAATGACGGGCTACATTCGAATCTAAACAATTTCCAAAACCTTAAAGATCATGAAAAATGGGTGAGGGTAAAACAGGAAATTACACTCAAATGACACAGGAATGGCGAACAGGCAACCCACACAGTTATTGTCCCACACCTGAGCAGCCGCATCATGATTTGTTTTGCACTGGTGTGAGACTTAAACTGGGAGGGGCAGTCAGACAGAATCCTGCTGTTTCAGGATAATCCATACAGAGTCAGCTATTTACTGCTCAAACCCTCAGGATGACACAGTTATTGTCAAATCACTGCTACAGGCATCTACCAAAAACAAAAAAACTCTATTCTAAAAGTTTTGTTCTCCATATTAACCGAGAAATAGTACAAATGTGTATGGTCTCTCCTTTGGAGACCTCAGACAAGGAGATAAATGGGCCAACAGCTGAATAACTTATTTCCCAGATTCTACATTCTACATAAACTCATCAGTTCCATATTAATAATCTCTCATACCAAAATAAAATACTACAGCTACACTTTGAATATTTAAAATGTAATTAAAAGTCTTCTCTTTAAGAATTCCATAAACAATTTTTTTTTTTCCCTGGAAACAGAATTCCCCCAGTCACAATTATGTTTTACACAATGGTTGCAAGTACATTAATCTACTAGTTACAAAGTTAGTACTCCAAGGACTGCTTTTTCAAAATCCATGTTTCTGGAAGGCATCTTTTTGACTCTAGCCTCCAATCATTTCCAGCCTCTGTCTTCCAAGAAATGCTGTAACAGGATTACATTACTGGCATCAATTCAGTTCAGTGTGCTGGAAGAGCATCCTCTCTGGGCTTGGCCCTAGGCCACCTGGAGAACTGGATAGAGATGAAACTGCGCTGCACGTGAGCTGTCCAAGGCAAGTCCACAGTTTCTTATTTGTCATTTCTCACCATATCAAAATTAATCTCAACATCCAAACAAATTATTTTTACTGGCCACTAGTGGTTCACAGATTTCCTTCAAGAACCACACTTGAATTCACATTACAACAAAATCTAGTACAGAATTTATTTTTCAGTCACAGCATCATGTGGTCTGGTGGCTGCACCTTTGAGTTGGTCTGATCTGTTCACCCAAACTGATTTACTGTCAGATCCAGGGTCCAGACCTAAGAAGAAACAGATCTGGATAACCTTTGGATGACTCTGTTAATATACAGTTTCATGCAAGATACACAAGGCCACAAGCATCCAAAAGTTTATCCAAAAATTGTTGAAAAAACAGCCCCGGGTTTCACGGGAGTCATACTAAGCAGCCAAGTAGCCTGGGCCAAATGTGAGTTGAGGGTGTGAGAGGCAAAGTTAGGGAAGCTCATGTCTTCTTGTCATACCTCCAAGCAGCTTGGACTGGCAATTGATGAACTCGGGCTTCCGTTCGCCACTGTGCCGCTGGCAGGCATGGTGGAGGATCTGGACGAATGTGCATTTCTCCCCAGCTGAGCCAGCCACCCATTGGTCAGAGGTATTGTCAAACACCAGGTCAAACTCTGGGCAGTCCTATTGGAAATGGGCGGGGGGGGGGTGAACATAGCTTCAACAACAGAGCTGGCTGCTGTCCCCTAAATGACTTAATCTGGGAATTGTGGTGGCTCTTTACACCCAAGATGTCCCGCAGACACATCCAGAAGGCAACAGAAATAAAACATTTAACACAGACAATGAATGAATTTGGTAAAAAGCAGACTTATTGGTGCTGTGCTGGAGGCAGACCAGAAAAGGATGAGCAACTCATGCGTGTTGTACTTAGATCCAAGTTATAAGTAGTGGAATCAGGCTAGGCATGTCGAAATCAATTAAGAGGAGATCTTGCATAATTGCATTCCATCAGTCTTAAATTTCTTTTAAACAATCAAATTTACAGCTATTTTTTATGTAGGACAATATTGTATTTTAGGAAATAATCTATTTCATTTCTGCATTTTTTTTGGGGGGGGGGGGTATAGCACCACCTAAAAAAAGTTTCAGTACAACTGGGTAACCTGAACAAACAAAGAAGAAAGAAAGCAGAGCAACCTACAACTGTCCAACATCTCTGTGAACCACTGCAAAAGAACATACATTTTGCCCAAAAAAAGGTCATAATATAGTACATTCTTTTGTAAGGTACTATTGAAAATTTCTGTTATCCAACAGCCAGTGTGAAAACACAAAAAAGAGCACTCACTCTGTTTGGGTCAATGCCGTTGACCTGCCGGAGTTGGTCCACAGTCCACTGGGACCTCCGGGCAAAAGAGGAGGAGCCCTCAAATTGTTTGACCTTGGTGATGGACAGCTGTGAAGGCTTCTTGTTTGTTACTGAAAAAAAGAGGGTGAACTCAAATGTGGCTCAATATGTCAGCTAAACAACAATAAACCTATAGCCAACAAATATTGACGTGCTATGTGTCACATTATCCATTCTCATTTAAATGTATTTACATTACAGCAAAAAACAAACACTTTATTACATGACTATATTGTCTGGAGGGGAAGTGACACCAAAATTCAGACAACCCAAACTATAACCGAGATGGGGAAAAGGCAATCCAAAGCACAAAACAAATCACTGGGTAGCTTGAATCTCCTCCCGTGGCTTCATGAAGAACATAGGCTTTAACCAATAAAATGTGAAACTAAACAACAGGAAAGAAACTTCCGCTGTTTTGCTGGTTGCCATCAGGAAACAGGAGATCCAACAATGGACGACTTAACCCTTGCCAACAATAACTTACTTTCCCTTGCAGCCCTCCTCAACCTGAAACAAAGATCTACACAAATTGTCTGCTAAAATACAATTGCTTCTAGCAATATAAATAGACAAATTTATTGGATGCATTTAAGTTGTATAATAAACAAGGCACCTAAGTAATTATCCTCTCTTTTCTGTAAGTTATCCTGTCAAGTTTATTGATTTCCACCAACACAGCACAGAATGCTGACAGTTCGAAAAACATTAAACTCTTCAGAGAGGAGAAAGAGGTTTATGGAAGAGTCATCATGAAGCCTGAAAAATGCATTCATAGTTTAATGTCCCCATTTAATAAATCTAGAATGACACATGGTATCAAAATGTGAAGCAACTAAAAACAATGATGTTCTGTCAGCTCCCTAGTCTGAAATAAGAGTACTCTGTTAGACCCATGTTCAGTATTTCTACCTCTGCAGAACTACAAGCTATGTTCACTACTGCATTACCTCAGTCTTTGAACATTTTTGTTAAAATAAATCTGAGGATACCCATGTGCAGGTGAGAATGTCAGAGTTCTTCAGCTTAAGTAAACAAATCAGCTTAAAAAAAAAAAACACAAGTTAGGCATTTAAACTTTCACATATAACATGTTCCTGTTACTACACTGAGATATTATGAAGGTCTACCACTACCACTGAATTCTGAATTTTACTGTTCTGCCCTGAGCTCCAGCATATTCAGCCCAAGTACATGGGCAAATTATTTAAAACTAGGTTTGATTCAAACACAAAACAGCCTGTTTTTGCACAGCAATGACCATCTGTACTAAATAATGCCTTCCACAGCAGGTCCAGGTGAGGTCATTTAATATTTACTCTCTCCTACCAGCATCTTGAATGGTGTCATCATCTGTGTACG
The DNA here is from genome assembly GCA_900497675.1 of Arapaima gigas. NCBI lineage: Eukaryota > Metazoa > Chordata > Actinopteri > Osteoglossiformes > Osteoglossidae > Arapaima > Arapaima gigas. The sequence continues at coordinate 1,526,568 of UFQX01000024.1, read as the reverse complement.
GCTTCACTGAATTCAACATCCCTAACCCAGACTTCTTTTTCACTGCTTTATTATTCAAGTTTGCTTATTTCTGTCAATAACCAGATCAATTGATACTACTTAATAAAACAGTCAGTGATGCGTTTTTCTTCAGTTTTCAGGGATGGCATACATCAGAAGATAAAGCATATGTACATTTTGTGCACATTCATCGCAAGTGTTGAGCTGGCACAATTGGCATTTCCAGGCAGTTTAGTCACACAATGTCTAATCTGACTCAGAGCACTTTACCTGCTGAGTTTTAGAAAAAAAAACAAGGGATGAAAAATTTAATCATAATGCAGTTAAGTGTACGTTTGTACGCAAAAATGACTAAGAGCAAATGTAGTGTACTGTGCTAATGCTAAACCACTTTAAAGATTCTGCCTGGCATCTAACAGATGGTACCAAACCCCACAGCTAATTAGTTCACAAATCTTTAGCACACACAGAGCACCAAAATAATTTATTTTACTTTTAGCTGTCCAGTCCCTGAATATCATTCCCAGCAGACACTGGGACTGGCCTAAGTAGATCTGTCTTAGCTTATATCGCCTCCCTGGGCTTGTGAAATCTGGACACTTGCCAGCTTGGTTCAAAGGGAACACTTGTTTCAGAGGAAGACAGAATGGAAAGGATTTCTTTTGCTGCAAGCCAAGGCTGTCAGATATTTCCTCTTTTTGGAAGAGATAACCATGGTATTGTTGTCCTTTCCTGTCATTCAGAACCACTGACCTGTAACAAATCAAAACAGCTGCTCATCCTGAGCACAGATGACCAAATACCTTCCATGTTCTAGGACAGTTTCCCTTCTTTGCTGAAAACTGCACCCCTACTCTTGCAACCAAACTTCCAGAGACACTTTCCCTCGAGTTCATATAGGCGCAACACCACCAAATTGGTCCCAAAACAAATCCCTCTACATTTTAATGCAAGAGTACGAAGGAGTACGGATTTTATTTCAGAATCTCAGAGATAAGATGATAACAATGTGTCATCTTTTTGTGAAGATGAACAGCTCTGAATGACAGGCATGGCATTACTGTCTCCCCTGAGCTCATCAGCAATCCACTGGGCTATTGGTCAGATGGGACCAAGCCAGCCATACACTGTTCTCAAACTAGCTGTTTGAGTAGCACTCACAAAATGACAAATAGGAAGAGGTAAAAGGAAGGGAGATGGAGGGGGGGGGGAGACAATTGTATCGTTGTCATTTCAAAATTTCTTCCGTGGAATTTCTTCCATGTGACACAGTGTAAATTACCAATTACCATGGTGTTCAGCACTCTGACAATGTCCAACTTCTGGGTCCTCCAGGAGTTTTCAACAATCACAGATTTTAGTGAATATGAATAAGAGCAGAAATGAGGCAACAAGAAGATTTCTTATTTTAGCCCTTTGCAGCTGTCCACTTTCTTGGATCCCATTTTTATTGTTGTATAGCACTGATCTCATTCCATAGACATGCTCTTCAGCACTGGATCACAAGCATTTAAACACCTATTTTTAAAGCAAAAATAAATGGTGTTGCACAGACATTGTATGTCCACAAAACAACATCTCCAAGCAGAAAGTGAGAAAACTCAGACAACTCACTATAGTTGAAAACAAATACAGTCAGAAATCCTTTGCCCCATGTGTCATACACATTTACACAACTTCAAAGTTAATCTAACATCCTAAAGGTCCCTCACCATAAAAATCTCACACCTTTACAACATTTTATGAACATGCAGTGGTTTGATGTTTTCATTTAGTGCTTCTTTATTAACCTATCCGTCTTTGTTTATGGGCCCTCTCCTTCAATAATGAACTAAATGGAAGGAAAAAAGAAAAAAGCAAAAAAAAAAATCAACTGAAACAGACTGACATCACTAGCATTTAATTACAGTATGGGCTAGATCACGGGATCCTACTGCAGTCCCACAGTACTAAAATGATTGGAGAACATTACTCACACAATTCCAACAGCAGGAAAAACAGTCACATTCCACTGACATGGCTATTTGTAATGCAGGAACCCATGGACCTCCCGTTTGAACCAAGTTGTAGAAATTCCTGGCCAGTCTTAACCATTAGCAAGAAAAATAAGCAATTTTCATGCAGAAATTTCATCATTATCTGAAGCTTTCTGAATCTGCAAACACTTGTATGGAGATTTAAAGCATCCCAGTTCAAAACAGTTTAGATTAATGTTTAGATCTTCATCTCTCCAGTTGTCCAGCCAATGCTTGTTCATGTCATTCAACAGCAGTTACTCATAATTCCTCCAAAGGTTCATCATTAACATTTCTGGACAACATGTACAAGGAAAATAATTAGAGCTATTTATGTGCAGCCTTTACCCACATACTGTAACAACAAAAAACTTTCTATTCAAGAGTAATTCTGACCTCTTGGCCTCCAAATAGCTGAAATTGCCACCAGGGTCTTCTGGATTAAAGAACTCCTGTTTTTTTCATACAACACCTGTCAGCAAAGGCATACAGCAGATAGGTGAAAAGGGAATGTGTACAAGGCATACTCAGCAATATTGTACAAGAGTACAGTAATGGAACTTTGTTACATTTCTAAGATGAATTAAGACTTTGCAATGACCAAGGTTGGGACCTGTACAAAGACTGTATTGTTTCCAGAGAAAAAATACCCCTGTTAATACACCAGACACCTAATGATGCCACCATCTAACTTAACAGTCAGGTATAAATTACATATTCTGTATCCCATTTGCCATGCCATTAAGAAATGGATTAATTTGGTCCCACTGGGGACACAATAATAGCCTTATAGTTGGACAAACAGAAAGAATTTCATTCTCTTCCAACTGTTTGAGATGGAAATGAATTTGAAAAAATGAACAAACAGAAACATACAAACTGTATTCCATGTGTAATTTTACTACTTAGCAGCCACTTGTTCCATTTCATAAATCCGGATATTTCAGTGCTACTTCAGATTAAGCACCTTGTTCAATGTAATAGACTCCTCGCTACATGTACCTCTATAACAGAACTTAAAATATATCCAAAATTGGACAAAGCCAGTACTCATAAATATAGTAAAAATGTTTATCCATTCACCCAAGTTTGAAACCATTTATCCAGAAGGAATTTGTGATCTGTAATACTGTCAAACAGTTTTTCCTCAGGAATGTATATAACAATAATGAAAAATCTAACATACATAATAAAAAATATAATACTTTAAATGAAGGATGAATTAAAATAGCTATTCTCATAATATAGTCCCATCACTGTCTTTTTCATTAAGATTTTCCCAATAACAGTAGCACAAAGCTACGAGAAAACGAACATGAGAGAAAGCTTTGTTATGGTAAACAAACTAAGGCAAAGTAAATATGTTTTAAAATATTTAATGATGCATTTTTAGATCCGCAATACAATTTGTCATCTTGCTGTATAGGATTTTAAAATTCTGTCGCATGCTTAAATACCTCAGATGAATACACTGAATGTTCTATAGAAATAAACATTGCAAGAAGCAGAGATATTTGTGAAGCAGACAGCTGGAGAAGATGAATGCATCCACTGCCACCATGGCAATAGGTTTTCTGAACACTTCAGTCACAACACCATCTTTAATAAGAACTGTTGTGCAGCAGCAGGATCAGAGAGCCATATCCGACTAACTGCAAAATTAAGCAGGCCGACAAAGGGCAAAAGGGGAAAAACATTATATCACCTGTAAATTCATGGCAAAATGGTAGACCTATTTAAAAAAAAAAAGAATCCTTGACAACATGAATTTCAGAAGCCCTTAGACTTAATTCATATAATGCCACGATATGTGTAAAATGCACTGAAAGATACTTTGATAAACTTTTCCTTTGAAAAGTGGTCTGATTGCTACAATCTAAAATGTTACTGCAACGTATTAACATCATTAACATTTAAAATATACAAAATAACCAAAAATATGAACTACAATTTATTAAAGCAAAAAAAAAATTTAATTCATAATGTTACAGCAGCACACATACAACAAAACAGTGGCAGAAAACAATAGAAAAGGTGAATACCACATGCAGACACGCTCCAAGTGTGCCAGTAAATAGTGACCTACAGATAAAGAAAAAGCAGCACTGACAGCTTAATCGGACGAGACTGTTGTTGAAAGGTCTTCAGAGACCACAATGTGTGCTGTTTTGTGCCAACTATAATACAGATGACACTACGTTATCAAGCATAATGGAAAAAACAAACCTTGAATCTAAATGTCTAATTAGTATGGAGAAAATTGTATCAGTGCTTCATTTACAGAGCAACCAGGTTCAACCTGTTCTAATTTATACCTGCCAAGACATTTAACTTCAAGAGTGGAGTCTCTGGGATGCTGTTTATGTCAGCCATGACACAGAACACAGAAAGCCACTGTGAAGAAAGCACTCTCAAACTCTAAACCCTATGGAAACCACAAAAACTGCCAATGGAAAACAAGAATTTTTCAAACAATTCCACTTTATTGTGAACAGTACTTTTTAATGAATTGGATCCAAAGAGTAATAAAATGATTTACCAAAAAAAAAAAAAAACCTTCTCAGCCCTTAGACAGACCTCAAATTCTGTTGTACTTCTATCAACTGAAAAGGTAGCAGCAATTTGAAACAAAAGACTCAAATTAAGACAAATAAGTATCCCTACAAAGTATCTGCACATTTGGCTAAAACTCTGACAATACTTTTTAGGTAGAAACTGAACATATTTAAAAAACACAGAATATTGTGGGGTTTGTAGCCTTATTAGAGTGTCACTTAAGTACTTATATAGGTTTAATATGGAATTCACATGGATTAAGCAATATTCAAGTAAAAATTAATCTTGCATGTACCAGATATCTACATTCTGAAGTGTATTTAATCAAAAGTATATACTGAATAAAGGGTGCATTAGTAAATGAAAAAGCCAATAGGCAAAACGATTTAGAAATTCATGTGGCAGACCTGCTGTCCAGCAGGGTACTCCACACTGCCCCCGCAAGGCAAACAAAGGCGGTGTCACAACACTGAGAAAGTCTCACAGAGCAGCAGCCCTGCGTATTACATTATAAAATATTCATTTAGCGCTGCAGCATTGACATTCTCATTATTTTGCTTCTAGTACAAATGGCAATGTCTCAATTACAGCATGGCAGAAGCCAGCAAAGGTTGGATGTTTTGGGAAAGACAGGAACGTGGGACAGGCATGTTCAGGTTGATGATTCTCAAAGATGTCCACTGAGGACACAAAAGCATGGAGCCAGGTAATGTAGATGTTTAATACGTACAGAAACTTCAACAGTACATGAGAAACCTCAAAACAAAAGTCCAGGTTGAGAGACAAATCTTGTGGCTGTTCTAGCTACAGGACATTAGGAAAATACGGTCAACTAAGAAGTGGGGTCAGAACCTTTGGAGATGTTTGAAAATATAACATGACTCTATGCACAAATTATCTGACATTGAATACAACATTTTTTTTAAAAGTGTTATATAGGAGTAGGAAATAAATCCTAACAATTTAAGAAGGTCTACACTGGTACTTTTTCTGAAACTCCAACATTCCTGAAGAACAAGCCCTCATTCATGCCTCAGCAGACTGGTTTCAGAGAGAAGCGATAGAAAGCATAGTAACTGCATCACTTTAATTAATTAATAAATAAATAAATAAATAAATAAATAAATAAATAACTGCAGTAACCATCTGCCAGTTTGGCTTTTTTCCAGGAAGAGACAACTCAGAGTCTTCCCGCTGGCTCAGCACCTTCACAAGGGTATGAGGAGAAGAAGAGAGACCAAAAGAAAGAGAAGCTTACGCACCCTGAGCACAACCAAAAGAGAAAAAAGAGCACAAGAGTAGAAAAGAAGAGTAGGAAAAGCAGTAAAAATGAGGAGAAATTCAAAGAATAAATGAGAGCACCTCAGTCTGCTTAGAGGCCCAATTATGATATTTGCCAAGATGACCAGCTTTTCCAGAATGGCAAATTTCAGCCACGATAGGAGGGCCTCAGGTGCCAGTTTACTGAAGTGTGTTGCCACTGACGGCGGAGAAGTTGAGCACACTATTAAAGGTATTGGCCTTAAGGCAAAACAAATCTTCCAGCAATCCCAAAACTGGTTACATTCCACTGCTTACTTCTGAGGTTTAACCTTACAAATCAAACTTCAAAAAAAGCAACACAGGTCATGCAGTAATGGTATGTTAATCAATGTAAATGTATCACTGAATGATACATTTTACCTTATGTTTATACACTTTTCCCCCAGGTGTCAAGTGTATCTGATACAGCCTTTTTAACTGTCTCCTTGGGTGGAGATGTTGACAGCTGTAGACACATTTGCTTAAAGGAAAACACCAGAGCTGAGCGTCAATTTGTAGAAAAACATGCAATAAAGCAAATAGAAGCTCACCACAGTAGAACAAGGGGGCAGTTTCATTTATGGAGGGGTCACTAAAAGAATTCCAACCTTTCAGACATATCTTCCCAATCACTAATGAAAGACTAACAAGTACCATGCCGTTTAGCTATTCTTAAAGCTGGAGACATTTCATGAGATCAGAGCAATTTATTTTCATGCTGTTACCATTTCCTTCTGAAACACCATTCTTAAGTACTGTGCTTAAAAAGCCTATTAAGAACAGAAACATAATGTTATCCTGCCATGGAGAAAAATATTAGCATAAGTGCCAAATAACCAAAATTCCTATGTGGCTCAGTGCCAAACCCCTATAGGCAGAATGTCAAAAGCAACATTTAGTTACAGAGGAGCCTCATGGTGAACAGAACAATTCCATAAAAAAGAAACAACATTAATTATCCTGGCTCACTATGCCAGCATGTCCTTTTAGCTTTAGAAGTCTGGGAACACTGCCTTTTATTAGAGTTCCAAACCACAAGCAGCTAACCTTTGTCATTATGGGCCAGCCCATTGCCCAGAAGCTTAAATATCTCTATCCTTACACTACGCCGAATGGTATTATTATAGTATCCATTTGACAGCATTCAAACGCATGCTATTTACCTCCCTGTAAATTCAGCAATGGAAGCATTATAGCCTTCAGTCTTGTTTGAGTTTCTGTAAACAAGGCATTATCAATACTAAATAAAACTGGAGATAGAGGGATTATGTCACAATTTGAAAATCATTGTGAAGGCTAAGACCTAAAAGATAATGGACTAATGCTGACTTTCTCATGAAAACTGAAAGTTTAATTTGCTGACGAGATTACCGTTTTGCAGTTTGTGTCTAACTCTGCCAACCTAAAAACCGGAATGGCATTGGAAACCCAAGGAGAATATTAATAGCCTCACAAAACCAATCATTCCCAAGCAAACCAAAGATTCCCCCTGAACGTTCAGTGCTGCATAGTTTTATGACATCTGAACAACGCAGGGCTCTGCGTTAAAGTCTGTGAGGAAACTGTGAAATCAAGAGGATCAGCAGAACACAAGAGAGACTGAGACCACCCACCCACCAACCCCTAAACCTTCTCACTATAGGAAGCAAGGTGAGTCAAGGTCATTAGGAGGTTGTGTTTTTCCACAGTTTACAGTTAATCTGATCAAACCTTTATGGGCTTTGACTCAACAGCTGGCAACCTACAGGAACTCTGACAGCAGCTGGGTGACAGGGGATGTAAGCAAGGCAGTGCGCAAAGGAGGAAGCTGGACCCAGGGGCAAGCATAGCACACTGCACTCCCACTGTGCATCGGAGGCACAGGACATCATTGTTTCCAGCTACACAATCAGACAAAGAAGCTCCTGATAGCCCCCATTCTGACACATCCTTCATGTTGTCACGTGACTATCAAAGGGATCAGTGTTCTTCATGTATTGTTAATGCCTTCCATTATATTACTGTAAAGTCACTAAGAGCTAACTATGAAAAATACTCTTTTAATGCGTACTGAGGGTGATGAATAAAGCATTTGTACTTTGACATTTTTTTCAGGAACAACTAGCCAAAATATGCAGGAGTTCCAGCCAAGAGTCCAGCCAACAGACAAAACCTCTACATCACAGTGATGGCAATCACTAGATGCCATGTCAAGCAAAACCTTTACACAGAAGCAGAGTTGTTGACACAGTGTTGGGTGGGGGTTGGGAGTATGAAGCTCCCTCCTGTTTGAAAACAGGCTTCATTAGAAGAGACAGCAGCCTATGTGCCACAGCAGTTGAGAAAGACACACCCTGCAGGGTCTAACACACTGCTGATTGGCTCCAAGGTGCCCCTCCCCAACCATCCGGCAGCATCAGACAAAGTCAGAACCTTATCAAGTCCCACTTATAACCTGTACTAATCCCAAAAAGAGTAAAGGCTCCCCCACTTTTTAATTTTTGTATTGAAGGCAAAAGGCATCCAAAGTCAAAACATTGGTTTGAAAAGAAGCAACACCTGTAAAATCATTTAGAAGTTTTTCCCCATAGGCTGTCAGGAATTCCAGAAAGCATAGGGTCTGGCTACTACCACCACCATTGACCATCCGCTAACTGTACCATCACTATTAACTATTTGCACTGATCCTTTTATTATTAAATTATTCTTTCTATTTATTTAGCTATTTATCTACTTGTCTATTGAATTTGTTTGTGCTATTTTGCATTGTCATGCAGTCAGTTTTGTATTTTGTGCACCATGATCCAAGAGATATTACATTTTCTCACTTGCACCTCATTGGATCTATACAAGGCAGAATGACAAAGTGACTCTGGATATAATTGTGCACAAAGACATTAAAACATATTAACGTACACTTTGTTGAGTCAAAGGATGTCTTTGTTATGGCTTATGAAATCCAAGGGGGGGTATTTTCCACATACTTTGTGCTCTTGAGGGGAGCTCCTCTGTGCCCAACAGCACAGCATATGGGCTGTATAGGAGACCACAGGGTGTGCTGGCTTCCCTTTAATGTCAGCACTCTGAGGTGCCAGCAAACCATCTCAACTGGTGTCTTGCTGCAAAATGAGTCCAATTAAAAAGAACCTTTTAAACGCTTCCCCACCCAAGACTGCCAGTGCTTCCTCCCTGTACTGAGGCATACAAGGCAGGGGGGCAAGGCTTTTGTTAGAGTGAATCAGCATGCGAAGGGAAGCAGCCAGTGCCCCCAGTGGGGTCATGAAGCAGACACCCAATTGAAGCCCCAACACTTCTTGCCACGCAGGAAAAAGAGTGCAACTGTACTGTAAAATCAATTACAGTGCCAAAGTAAAAGCCAAAATCAATACATTAGCAAAGAAAGTCAAGGTAGGATAGAAGAAGGACAATGCAAGAAGCAATATGGAGAAAAGTCTACTGCTACTATTGTGTAATGCAAACATGAGGATTGCTCAAAGCATCTGTTCCTGTCACAGTACAGCTTATAGTAAATCAGACCCTGAGAAAACTACATCAAATGATAAGAAAAATTGTTAAAACAAGGAAACCTGCAACAGATGCAGCACTTGTCCCAGTGTTGTACAGTGAGTATTACTGAAGATGGCAACACTTCAACAAAGGGCTGATCGCTGATCCTGGCTGACCAAAGTCTGGTCCAGGAGGATGAGGGGGAAAAAAGTTTTGCATTATGGCATTTACTGAAGAAAAAGGCTACAACAGAAGTTGGAGAGAGAGAGAGAAAGAAAAAAAAGGTCATATCACAGACAACATGTATGAGGTAACATCAGTAGATCAGAGTCAGGGGCTCTGGAGATAAGCCACAGCTGGGAGGTACATTCAGGGAATGTCAATTCCCTGCTCTGCCAGAGCTGGCAACCCACCCGCTACATGCTGACATGCTTAATTTAACCTGGAACTTCTCCAGCCAGTCAGCATTCAACAGCAGGCATACAACAATAGGGAAATAAACAGCAGGCCTCCATTAAAAGGAAAAAGGGTGTTTATTAGCATCACAAGCCATTGTTTCGATATGGTAGACTAGTATGGACTGGCAATATAAAACCAATCAAAGGTTTATCATATCTGACACATCCCTATTCCAGAGCCTTGGCAGCTGGCATATGCATAGATCACATAACAGCCTTCTGTCGATACTGGGGTTATTACCCTGGAAAGAAAGCAGGAATCACCACATGTACTACAGACTCCTGTCCCAGACACACCCACAAAAATGGCCAATCCGAGCAAACCCACAGCAGTGTGATGTGTAGTTTCATCTCGGTTCTTGTTCCTTGCTTTGACAACAGGGCACCTCACCTTCTTTTACTTGCATACTGGCCAGTCCTCCAAATTCTGCTCTCAGTCTAAACCTGTGCAGTCTAAAGAGTCAGTTGCACCAAAGTACACTTCCACAAGCTTGACTGTCAGTAGGGAGGGGAGGCTTAGCACGGGGATTCAGCATGGCACACAGCAAGGCCACGTTACAAGGCAAGGAACAGGAAGATTCCTGGAGCTGCACTCCTCCCCTGAAGGACACGTGATACAGTCTAATACATGTCCAAGATAATGCCATAACAGAGCACCACGCAGCCCACATACTTTCAGAAAAATGTCAAAAAGAAAGGCCTTGGGCCACACATAATATACAACGATGGTTAATATTAAAATAGCCACACAAAGCATAAGATTACTGGTAGAAATAATACATGCATGAAGCCCACTGATTATTCAAAGCCTCTTCAAACCTGTGACACATACAGCACTGTACTGGCTGCATAGGGACACTACACTTACTGTACTTCTATACTAATATACAAAGGTAAAGTCAGGCTCTGCGGCAAGAAATGTGCAATACAAGTGTGCAGTGTCGTATTCCCAAGACATCAAGCCAAAGCCTCTTAACTAGCTTAAAGTCAACTAAAAAAAAAAAAAAGAAACATCTAAATAAATAGATGTACACACACACACACACTCACCTATACATGTTTTTTATCCAGGAAAACAACATTAACACATTTTTTTTCTTGGGTTCTCTAGCTGAGTCAAATGAAAAATTGTAGAGGTGGAAAGGGGAATAGTAAGACATTACATATTACCAAACTGTACAGTATTAACATTGTGTTCCCCCCTTCAAATCTCCTGTCGCTTGTTCAGGTCCACATTCTTTCTGGGCATAGAAAACAAAAAAGACTCTGATGTGCACGTTTTATTATGCATCACCAAACTTTATTTCCTTTAAACTTGTGGCGTTTAGTAAATTGGTGTGTGCATTTCAGTGAGAAAGTGCATCAGCGTGTGTACAGAGTGAGTACGGAGTCCGTGCTCGTGTGTCTTGCACTCCTGCCTTTCCAAGCCGTATCACAGACTGAATTTTAAATTTTAAATCGCAGAACTCCAAAACCTATCCAGAACAGATAGGGCAGGAGGCAGGCTCCATCTTGGAAATAATGTTTTTTTCTTTTCAGTTCATCTTTCACTGCCTTTGCCAATACCTTTTAAAGTTCTTTGAGAGAAATTCTGATAATTTGATGGATGTTTGTCACATTATTTAAAAAAAAAAAAAAAAAAAAAAAAAAAAAATCAACTTTATGAAGGAGTATCTACCCATCCAGCGTATATATTAAAAGAAAGGAGTCCAACCACCACCAGAAACCCTACTTGCGCATGACAGTCCCTATTTCCAGGATGGTATATTGAACATGTTAATCTCTAAACTAAGATAACAGCCAAACTGAAACCATCAAGCGACTGAAACCTTTCATGTTTGAGGCACCATGTCTGCACTTTGGTCTGAAAACATCTGATTCCAGCACTTTCATCACTGTACAGCATAATACATCTGGTGTGGAAGAAAAATGTCTCTGTAGTGGGCAAAAATGATATTGTATAGAACGATGAGCCTGTAGTTTATAAAAATGTTATACATTTTCATACCCCCTTGCAGTGAAATTTGCTGTACTGGATACCATAATCTAAGGTTTGACACTCCCATCCCAGCTCTACTACCCCAGCACAGCTCCAGAGTGCAGAACCGTATTAATCTTCCTCAGCTCTCGCCCTGTCCTCACCCAGCTATTCATCACAGGATTATCAGCCACTGCAGCAGGGCCTTCAGTCTCCAGTAACACTTTTCTCTGACTGGATGGATTTGCGTGATCCCCACCAACACATGATGGGCGCCATCAAGGAATGTGCCAAAATACCACAGGATGTGATACCAATCCCAAGTCCTGCATCAAAAGGACAGAGGAAGAAATGGACTCTCAACCAACATAAGAGGCTGCCATGTAGTTTTTATTTTTAAAATACACTTTTAAAAAAATGACATAAAATACCTTTTCCACCATGTGTTCCACTTCTGTACACAGTCTGTTTAATAGAAATGTGTATGATAATACTCTTGGGATGCACCTTAATGATGGAAACCATACTCAGGAAAAATTAAACTCAATCTGATCACACTTAGTTTCAAAGGTAATGAAAAAACTTAATTATCCATTTTAACATTTACTGACCAAATTACTACCGATGAAAAGCAAGTCAAATTTTCAAATATGGTAGTACCTTTCAGAGACACTGCCAGATAACTAATGTTTGGTCATTTCAGAGCCTCAAAAGTCCAAGAAAAATTGGGAGGGGTGAGGGGGGCATTTTCATTGTTTTCTTCCCTAGTCTACGTTATACAAATTCTTGTTTGCCATCCAACCAACAATTTATTTAAAGGGTAACTAAAAATAAGCCATCTTAGAGGAGTGGGCTGTCAAGCATTGTCAGTCCAGATCAGTGTTAATTTAACTCAAATCACATCTACTTAACTCAAAGGTTGGAAGTGACAAGCTGGATATAGAGTAGAACAAAAACAAGCAAAAGGGTGCCAAGAGAGGGGGGAAACTGCCACTAAAATGAAAGCATTACATTTAGCTTTTATTTTTAAAATGCACTTTTCATTTAAATGTTCTAGCATCACAAACTGTCCTGATCTGGCAATGTATACCTCACATGGAACATGAAAGGAATGTGAGTAAATCTTTCAAATCAATGTTTCAAGGGGAGTGAACTCTGCACCAGGAGGCAATGAACTCTCAAACAGCTTTGAAAAAGACTACGATGAAATGACAGCCCCCCCCCTTTCTCAGAAGACATGAAGAAGCCAATTGGTTTTGCAGCGCACAGCCAGTATTATTCTAGTAGCAAGCGGTAGCAAATCCTGCGGTGTTCATAAAGGCCAGGTGTGCACTGGGTTTGGAATAATTGTGGGATGAGAAAATGAGTACAGACTGTCTTTAGAAGAGCACAGCTTATAGGATGGATGGATGGAATTCCTCCATTCAACCAAAGCACATCACTCATCACACACCCCCCGTACTTTCTTCATACCAAAGGAGACAAGACAGTATGAGGCTAAGCAGACCTTTCTTAGCGGCACCACTTAAACTCTGGGCACACAACACATTTGTGTGCATGCGTACAAACACATTGATAACTGAAAAGTTGCTAAACACGGAAAATATTACATAAAAATGTTTGCAATTACAGCTTCCAGCCAATGTACTACAAAAAAAGATAAGCAATGACTAATTTTTGTTTTTAAGACTTAACCTACATTAAGCTCACAGCAAGGATAAATTCCTGAATAAATTCAGCCAAAGAGCCTTACACTAAACAAATAATAAACAATTTATATTCTATTAAAATGCTTAAAAGTTAACTGTTTCATTGTTAGTCATTGCAGATAATTTCACTTTAATGAGAAAAATTTGTGCCATTTTATGTGATTTTGTAATTGGCTCTGCCAGGTGATAAAGTCTTCTAGAATTCACAGAACAGATACTAAAAAAATCTCAGGCTCCTCACTGCCCCCCTTATCATGAAGCCCCAGCAACAGCAAGACACCATAGACAAACACATAAGCTTCATGACCATGTAAGGGGTCCAAGACTCTTCCTTGCAAAGACGTGCTTGACACAGAAACCTTTGAACTATAAGCAAAACCTCTGGGAGATCCTTTTTTGCCTTTATAAATAAATAAATAAATAAATAAATAAATAAATAAACAAACAAACAAACAAACAAACAAACAAACAAACAAACCACAAGTACCCACGGGGACCAAAATCGTTCAATCCCCTCTGAGAAAGGATGTCACAGAGCTGAAAGCCTCCAGTATCTGTGTCTTACTGAGTAACAATTTTACTGTAAACATTTCATTACTAAGCGTACTGTGTACAATACCTCTGAATAACAAAATAGTCTAAAAATCATACAATGCAATACCAGCTTCTCGGTACCAAACTGAAAGAAAATGTCAAGGTTTGAAACTGGGGAGGTGCTTGGTTATATTAGGAGAGGGTCCTAGGGTACTTGTATACACCATTTTATTGCCCTTTTTAAAATGCCTTTGGACTTAAGGAAAGCTTCCTGCTTCCATTAAACTGAGAATGAGAACATGTCAGTGGAATGTGCCAGAACAGGAGTGACGAAGCAAACGCTGACGAGCTGCAGACACAACCAAGAGGCCCCTCTCCGCGTCTGTACAATATTAAATTCATCTGTCACAGTCAGGCCTCAAGCAAGGTGATTAGAAATCCCCAGTAACAGCAGTTGGAATGCAGCAACATTCGGGCAGTCTAAAAAACACAAGCAGATCCTAAGGGACTTTTTACAAATCACAGTTGCTTTCTGTGCTCCCTTAAATCTGGGAAAGTTCAACTGAGTGAATGTAAAGACTGCCCAGAGGATGCTGTAAACCCTTGCACCTTTAGGAATCATGGAAAATAAAGGACAAGAATGCAAAGAGCAGGCTGCACCCTATATGCAAGTCATTTATATGAATACTGGTTTTAGAAGTTAAAGAAAAATGTGGCTTAATGAGGACTGCAGACGACTTTACAAATAAGGTGGAGTTTTCTGCTTAAAGTTCATTTAGCAATTTCCTCTGGATACACAAAAAACTGACAAGTAATAATAAAATTAACTTAAGCCACATTTGGTGGAATTCACTTTTCCTACCCATTACATTGTATGCTTAGAGAGACTAGTCTTTGCAGAAGAAATCGCATGATACAGAGAGGGTAAGGATGCACAATGCATCCATCTCAACAAATCTGGACACAGATAACATATTAAAAATCAATATAGATATAATAAAATGCCTCTACTAAAGTGAATTACCTCTCATGATATCACCAGTAGCTTATTATAAAACGTGTGTTGAGCCTGAATTATTATACAATGCAACCAGCAAAGACAGTTTATCAGATGTCTCCTACAGTCTGCATATTGTGGTCAGCTATACAACTACAGAAATATTTCTCAGTACAGATCAGAAATTAACAGTCTGCACCACTGCATAGATGTTTTCAGTAAAAAGAAAAAGATATGAGTGGGATGTTGCTGTGACCTTGAGATAGAAGTAATCATTTAAATTCTAATGAAAAGAAAAAGGTCTTGAGCCTTCAATAGAAGGCGAACAGCTTGACAACCTGCACATAGGCATGTGAAAATAAGTCTTTCCCTGGCCTCCTGCTGCTGCAAAACCCTGAGAGCAAAGACATTCTGTCCCAGCAAGCTCTGCAAAACACTGTTCCGCTCAGTCCAATCTAAACTTCTGGGCACTCGGCGGCTTGTCATATTCTTCTAGTGGCTTTCAGTGTGCAAGAATTCACACTATGAAGCAGCCAGCTGGGGTATTTCAGCATAAGAGACCAAGAAAGAGTTGCTTTCCACAAACCAGAGGGGAGCATGACCACTTCTGGAAAATTTAACATATTAAAAATTAAAACATGTGCTTCAATTAATTTTGTACAGCAAGTCCTCATGGTCCACAGTAACTTGACCTTAACTTGAGGTCTGCTCTAACTTAACCTTAGAGTAACGTGTTTCAGGCCTCACATAGTCCAAGTTAAATTAACCTCACTTTTATGAAAGTTTTAGTAATAAAAGCATATCTCATCGACTTAGACGCAATAATTTTACTACTGAAGTTCTTCAATGAAACACCAGCAGCTGGCTTGCCACTGATCAGTTTTATACCCACCAGCTGGCCTATCCCAAAGTTTTCACCACTGCCCGGTTCTCCTTGTCCCAGGGGCAAACAGACATTCTTTCATGAATGTGTTCTTCTTTTGCATATATACCATGCAGTACCTGCAGCCTTGACAATATCTTAAGCTCCTGTGACTATAGGTCAAGACATCAGCTCTAACAACTATTAACAGAAGCATGTGGCCATTGACACAGTATGGAAAAAAAATACCATTTACCTTTATTAACATGCATGAAAAAAGGATCTCAAACTATTGCTCTGACTGAATGCCAAAAATGGTACTACTATTTTCCTACTTTCTGTAATTCTTACAAGTTGACACACACAGCAGTCTTCTGTTTAAGAAGTCTTCCTTCTCAATACTTCTGCCTTTTTGGTGCACATTACAACTGCAGTATTTATAAAGCTGCAGTACTGTAGTGAGTCACATGGCAGCTATGTTGGTGAACAGTCAAAAATAATCACAGTTTTCTCACTCTGAACACACCTATCCCTTGTTTAATAGGGGATATTCCTGTACTGAGGGGATAAAGTTATTTCTTAGGTGGGAAAATGTCATTTAAAATTCATTAGAAAATCAAAGGTTTTTTTGCATGATAGGGTAGAGACAATATAATGCATGAAGACATTCTGATAATGTCATGAACATCTGTGAGCTAGCTTAACGAATATCCAAGGTATTTCCCAAGATCTCCACGTACGTCAGTCTGCGGACACTATGCTGTTAGAGATGCTGTGTAGGGTTACCGACAAAAGTTTCATTCCAGATCTTCATTTGATTGTGAGATTAAGGCTTTATTTTCACTAGTGTAAGGTTACTGAAATTAAAGATCTTAATATGATTGTGGCATGCATGCACACGACTGTCTAAACATGGATGGAGCAACATGAAGCTAAGAGAGAGGTCCAGTTCCTCACTTTTATCCCTTACCAGTCACCATTTCTGTAAATAATACAAAAAGTATGACATGCACCTTATGTGAGGGATAAGTGTATACAACTTTTGCCTACAACACATTAAGTACACTCAATGAAAACTATGCTATTTTACACCCAATTTTAAAATAATTCAATTCAAGAAGCTTGTTTTTAGTAAGCCAGCTGATTAGTATGAACTTTTATTTTGGTGGCCTATTGACAGCTTTCAACACGTTTGTACGTTTTTGTACATTCGTTGCCGTCAACCTGTAGTTTGCTTGTACAAGAGGCCGGTCATAAAAAATAGTTTGATAGCCTTGTTTTAGGTCTAGGTTTAGGTTCATTTAAAATTCCACAAGCTAGCGGAAAAGAAAATGTGTTTTGCCCAGGTTCAAATACAAAATCTGGCTGCTGCTAAACCACACAGCAAAGATGGTTCAATTTGATGCAAGTTCAGATAAATTTAACTGTTAAAATAAAACTAAAAAATAGCCATTTAAACCAAAGCAATAAAAGAAAAATGTCAGAGATCACTTTTAATGGTACAGACTTGTTTGTTGGGCCTCACTACCCATCTGCAGGTTCTCAAAACACACACTGGACAATGACAGCTGAGTTCTTCACCTTCTTGCTCACAGTTACTCAGCTGCTTAAAGGAGTACATATAAATCTGGGCAAATTGAAACCTTTGCCAAGCACATTGCGTTGCCCAAGGAAGCCAGCAGCCTGCAGAGGGAAAGGAGAGTTGCTCACGGCATGCACTGCAGGTAGTTTGTGCCTGTACCTGATCATACCTCCTGAGTTGGCATCTGTTGTTCTTCAAAGGGAGACTAAAGAACTAGGAAATACTAAAATACGAAAGACAGATTAAAAATAGAGCCTGTGTGGCTCAAAAAAAAAAAAAAAAAGTATTGGGTATCCTGGTGGGTCCAGGTCCATTTTTTCAAAAAACGAAAATATTTGTTACAGCTATGTATAAAATTTAGATTTATTGCAAAAAAATAACTCCTTTTGCAATTTTACTCTCCAAAGATTGAATGGTGGAATGTTTGCAAGGTAGGAAATAAACAAGTATTTGAAATTCCAAATAAGTCAGGCACAGCTACTGGCAATGCAATATGAAAATGTAGTCAATTAGTGTGATAATCATTGCTTGTAAGCAAATCAATTCCACAAAAATGTATAATAAATACTTGAATGTTAATAAATATGCTGTGAGGCAGAAGGTAAAGCCTGTGTGCATATTCACTTTATAACGACAGCTCTTTTAGTAGACCTATCACAGTTAACAATTGCTGACCAGGAGTGTCACGTATAAAGCAAGAGTAGTAATCCATTAATCATTAAAACAAATCAGGGGGGGAATCAATACATCAAATAAAGTAAATGGAAAAACAATAAAATAGAGAAAATAACCAGTGTATTGATAAAACTATAAAACCACGTAAAACCAGATACATGCCAAAAATTCATTTTTCCCCCCCTTTGTTTTTTTTTTCCTGGCCCTCCATAGTTATCAGCCGTTGCCCTGTTTCAAAATTATTACATACTTATAAAAGAGCAGCTTTTCTTAGTGTACAGCATTTTCTGTTTGTCAACTCAAACACAAAGTAGCTGAACAAAGCACTGTGGAAACCGCATCTCCATGTAGAAACTGCGTTTGTGCATTTTCTCACTCAGAGGAGACTGACCAATTTGAAGTTCACATTGGGTTCTAAATCTGGCAGAACCATTAAGGTTTCAAGGCCTCAGCCACATCTTTCAGTTTCATCCCCATACAAACATGAAAAAGTATCTCTGAACACCACATTTGGAATGTTTTAGACTAAAAATGTTTCTGTTCAGCTGGAAACTAGTGGGAGTAGACTTGCACATCCACAAATGACAACGTGTTTTTTTTCCACAGTAATACTACTTTGGCACATGCACTGCAACACCGCAGGGTTCTGAAGTCAAAGCTTCACTCAAAGTGTGCAAGAATTTCTGATTATAAAAAATGGTCTTCTTTCTGACCATCAGATATTCTACATGAATTTTCAGTATTAGTGTGAAATGAATGCAGATTAAAAAATGTTGTTTAAGTTTACTCATCTAGTTACTACCACCACCACCCTAATCTCCCACACAGTTCTGGAATTTTGCCAGATGTGGACTCATGCTAAAGTCACAAAATTTTTGGACCGAATCCTAGAAGGATTTGTGCATTAAATTTTAAGCACTGAAGCCAGGCTCCTGACTCAACATGCAACCAGAAGTCTTAAATCCCAAAAAAGGGAGTTTGGTGTTGACACTGACATTACTACAAGTATTTTTTGGGAGAAATATGCAACAAACCAAGCCTGCTGGAAGGACTGCAGTGCATCACATTAAAATAACCTAAAATATTCAAAAAGCTTGCTTCAATAACATCCTTCTCTATGAAAAAAATGATTTCTAGATAACTTGGTTATGAAATGGGGGACACTAAACTTCAAATGCCATACCATTGCTTCAAATGGTTAAATTCACACTCCATAGACTTACAATTGAACAGCACTGGGGGGGGATTAACTGCCTCTTACACCACTAAAATCTACTGATAACTGCATTGAATAACAGATTGCTTCTTCATTTCAACCATCACAGTAACAATATTCAATTCAAGTTACTCTTAGAGTGCACTTCTCACAGACACAGAGAGCTGAACTCAGAGACAGTGCAGCTGAGGAGAAGAAAATGAAAAAACTCCTAATCACAGAGAAAGAGAGAAAATTAAACCTCTTAGGGCCCAAGTGCCAGCAGCCACAAACCCCTTCTGGACCTAACTACAACAGAGAGCCTGTAGATATGAATATAAAAAGCAAATTAAAAAAAATAAATAAATCTACAACTTATAGTACAGCTATAAACACTAGAACCTAAAATCCATTCAGGGATCATAGTCATTCAGAATGTTACAAATGTCATCTATGCCACAAGACCCATCCCCTCAAACTTCTCAGCTACAAAAAGAAAACTACACTGGATTTTCAAAAAAAATTTTAGAACAAATGAGTAATTAGGAAATGGATCAAACAATAGATATAGGATATGAGACAATAAAAAACTGCCAATATTTTGTAATGGTTCCATTTAATACTTTCAAACACCTGGAACCTGTACAATCAAGTTAATACAAAACACAAAACCCACTGCATCAATCAAAAATTTCTCTTTAACCTTGATGTATGGCTATACATTTTGTATTACCTACAGACTTATTAGCATACAATTTCAACACTATTTAAGGCCACATTGGTGGAAATTTGACCTCATTCTCTTCAAAAAAAAAAAAAAAACTGGGAAAATATGGTGGGGATTTAAATTTAGGCTACCCAAAAGAAAAAAAAAAAATCATCACTACAGAAAACTTGCACAAAATAAACATTGGTACAACAAAAATTAATAAGAATTTGTATTCTTAAAACAAGTTTGTATTTGGCGTGCCCACCCTCAGTATGTAAAGCTGAAACAATTTGCTTTGGCATATTGCTGTACACCTTTCCTCAAATAGTCTTGTAGAAAATCCTTCCAAGTTTAACCAGGATTTTTCATGGCCCTTTTGTCTTTGGCAACTTTTTGTTCTTTTCTCCATCCAAGTGATTCTACATAGCTTCAGTTATGTTATAGTCAAGGCTGTTAAGCAGCCAATTTTATATTGTTAGTACTCCATCTGCAGACTTCAGTTCCATTTCTTGTGGCCATAGTGTTTGTGGTCAATGCAAAATAAAAATATGAAGTTTTTACGAGTAATTTTTCAAAAGGTATAGTATTTAGGATGTACGATGTTATTGGAATCAAATCCGTGTATTTTTTTTTTTTTTTTAAAATCAGCAGGCAGACATGCTTAGATTTGACCACTAATTCAAGCTAATACTTTGACGATCCACTCATTCCATTCCAGATGAGCAGAATGTTTTAGGTGATGCTAGACAATGGCACGAAAATGTATATAGTAAGGAAGTTTTTTTCCCCCCAAAGTAATCATGATTTCCTCAGTTAATGCACAATAAATATACTTCTGAAAGTACTCCATCTTGAATCAAAACGAGCAAAAACTTTCTTGGATACTGTAAACAATCATTTCAGTGATATTTAAACCAAACCCCTGAACTGCTTTGGTAAGTTATTTTTAGTGAACACTGAATTACAGCGATTTCATCTGAGTCATTGTACATGGTCTGCAGAACTGATTTACACAAATGTTACATTTGTCTAACTGTCATCCAGGCAGATTTAGTTCCTTTTTCTCTGTATTTTATGAACCAGCATCAGCAGACAAGTACATAAAAATTTTCAGATATTGACATCGGCACAGAATTGTTATATTGCTGGATCCCTACATGGTATGATGAGTCAAAATCTGTTTATAGTTCTTAGCAGTCATCATTCCATCAATTGTGACCAAATCCCCTACAGTTATTTGAAATGCACTCAATGACACGGATACAGCCACCATTGTGCTTCACAGAAGGCTGCAGACAGGTATAAAATTTATGGACTCTTCACTCCATAGGGTATACTGCCACTGATTTTCATTCTAGGCATTACAGTCTTCCTCATTTTGCAGTCTCTTCTACTTGTTGCCTTTCTGCAAAAATGGCTTCTCAGCTGCAACGCATCCTAAAAGACCATCCCTTTAGACTTCCATACATTCTTACACAGATGAAGTATGTGCTTTGGTGGTATATCGCTCTGCCAGATGCTGAGTGAGCACTTCACTAGGTTTCCTTGTGCCCCTATAGGAAGTGACCTTTAAGTATTGCTCATCAAATGCAGAGAGCTTTTCAAACCTTCAGCTTCATTTTCTGTTTTAAATTTGCCCAGCTTCTCCAAATTAATTTTTTTCTTTGACATCTTGAAAACCACAACTTAAAAATTGTCTCATGTGCTATTGCTTGTTGACTTCAGCCTTGTTGATAGAAAAACATCACTAAATGGCTGTCAAAGTATGTTTGCTTAAGCATTTCCAAACTTTTCCTGAAGGCTCTCCAGCATTTATAGTCACCATCCAGTACAGCCATCTATTTGCTAGACTGCACCACTAGCAGCACACCTGGTTCAGGTAATCACCACCTCATTTATTTCAGCCAGGTGTGTTGTTAGCAGAATTTAACAAATACATGGAACAATCAACACGCCTCAAGGAGAGACTTGGAAACCTATGTCCTAATCTTCTCACGAGATATGTTTATAATTTAAAAAAACAAAAAAAAAGAGAAATTGTTACTTTAATAATAAAGACAAACATTTGCTATAATGTTGTATTTTTGTATTTGTGCACAATACATGTGCAAGACTGCAAAGTCATAAGGCCCAATTAATCTTTCTTTGCTGATCTATAAAATTTACTACAGTACTTTCTTACAGTACAGTTTTTACAGAAGTTTCTCCAACCACAGATCTTATGAACCTTCACTGAAATTTAGTCTTCACAGAACTTAAACCAGTTTAAACCAGAGTATTGTATATTGGGCAAATGGGACAACAGACTGAGAAAATTCCTATCCCAGTCTACAAGGAAGAATGTGAATCTGCACCTATAAAACTATCACTATCAGTGAGTCAACAGCTCTGCATCTAAATAGTTCTATTCTCTGGGAAATGAACAAACCCTTGGCATGAAACAATTTCTAATACTGAAATAAGTCCCACTAATAGAGATGTCTGAACCTGCACCTGTAATAGAAAGCAACTGGAGACAATAGGTATTTATATACATCTACGTTAACCAATCCCCACAGAACTTGTATCCCTGGGGCACCATGAGCCCTTCAAGAATAAAATCACAAGCAACACACAAACACTAGGGATATGAGACTAGACCAAAGGAGAGCAATTTGGAAATGGGAGAGGGGGGAAAAAATGGCACACACAGGCAGTTATGGAAAAGCTAATATATAAAACACAGTAGGAATGCTTAAATTTCAAGGACCCTTGGTAATTTGATTGAGTTTTGTCAATTCAAATAGTAAAACTGTGCACATCCAACTGAAATGAGGCATTATTATGATGTAAAAAAAAATCCAATTATCAACCCCACAAAAAACATATAAACTTTGTACATGTGTGTATATAGATACCAATATGACATAACTCCACATTTTAGGCCCATAGTCTTCAGATGTGGAGCTAAACGTACTAACATACACAAAGGCTCATTTCATATACTGAATATGATTTATGCCATTTGGCTTCCTTTAATTGGTAGCTTTCACCAAAACACATATTTGTTCAAAAAGTGATTATTCAAACCAGAACTTTTATAGGAAAAAAAAAATTCTGGCAGCTATTACACTGAGAAGGGAACAAACATTATATGCAGCAGTTTGGTCAAGGAGAGACTTATGGTCATCATTTGCATTACTGATTTCTGCATGACAACACTGCTACACATACAGGGTGATTCAGAAAGAACTGAAAACTTTCAGTTGAGTTACTTTACAAATTGTTCATATGATACTTACTGAGAAACAAATTTATGAAAGTGTCCAATTTTTCAATTATCTTGTTCTTTCCCAGAAATTTCATAACAGTTTGGGTCATTAGACCCTCATGTGTATGTAAAATACACAACCGAACTGGAAATTAAGAAGGAAAAAACAACTGTGCACCAATTTGGACAGAATCACATATGAATGGTTTAGTACATTTTCAGTATTCATGTTAAGAGGAAGCAGAAAGACAAAGTGGTTCATGCTACAGAATGCATAGCACTACACTGTTACAGTGCCAGGTCTCCAAGGACGAGCACACATCTATTTAAACAGATTGCGTTTCACTTGTCCCAGTCTCCACTGACTATCAGCTCAGCACTTCTATATGAGGAGAAATCAATCACTCAGCTCAGTGGGTCTCATTCCTGCTGCACTCCCCAAATTAAGCTTGTGTGAGACTCCATGCAGAGGAGGGGCTTGCAGACCAAGCTTGGGTCACAAGAATTCATCCATTCACAGTGTTTGTTATTAGTTCAGGAAAAAAACCTTCTAACTAGGGGGAAAAAAATCCCTTGGCCTTTTTTATTGCAGGTCTCAAAATATCACGGCCCAGAAGGTAAGTGGTCACCTTCACATGCAGGAGGCATCAACAAGCAATGTCACAATAAAGAAAGTGGTCAAATCCCACAGCTGCCAGCATCTGACTTTCAGAGCATCCACAGAACTCCTGCAGTCATGGCTGATAGACTGAGCAAAGGCTACCTGTGGACAGAGCTGCTTAAGGAATACTACCTTGTGCTGCAAGTGGATGTTCTGCAAAGCGGACCATGGAAACCCGTTAGAAACGGAAGGAATTCCATCATGTTTGACCCATATAACATGTAGTTTCTCAGAATAAATTTGACATCTTCAATTTTAAAAACTGTCATAGGATGCCATACACCTTCAACAAAAATTCCTCACCTGATTAATACAAGACAGAAAAATTTAATGAACACTTAATTTCCCCCCTCCACCAGAGATTCTTTTATGAGTACATTTTATACTTCTGAGTTTGAGTCACTTTTCAAATATGGCAGAACTGCCCTGTTAAAGAGTCACCACCAGTAGATAAAATTTCTGACAAATCAGCACATATCAGTGATCTTTCAGCAGTTCCTGAAAGAATGTTGCCTCGGTGTGTAAAATGGCATTTTTTCCATCAACTGATAGAATGTCATTTTCCCTTAGCAAAGGATGCAACAAAAAACAAACTATAATGCTAACAATGCAAAAGTATCAGTAACTGGAGGAGCATTGGTCAAGGACCACAATATGCACCAACAAAAATATCTGTATGGGACCCCACATAAGCTTCTACATTTTCATTCAAACAAAAGCACAATCAATACAACTGAACTATACTATCACTGGCTACAGGTGCACATTATAAAAGCAAAGAATCCCTTCTAAATGACAGTGAACTAAAATAAATATGTTGACCCATTTCACACTGCTACATCAGCTGTACGCTTGTGGTTTCTGCAACATTACAATGGCAGATTCCCTAGGCTTCAAACATATTCAATTGGACATACCAGGCTGTAGTACCAATGGGACCATAAAGACATGATTTGTGAAAGCTGCCGCACACAAATTCACTTCTAAATTCTCATAGACATGAGGTACAGAATATTGAGTACAACGCTGGTATAGCCATCTGCTTAAGTACCAGGGATCTCAAAGAACATTTAATGTATTAATGAAAAGCATCCAACTTCAACAGTTATGTGACTCATGAGAGAATTAGGGCAGTGAAGGTTTACAAGCCTTATAGTGAACAACTACACAAACGTGGGTAATAAAGGGATTCTTCAATTAATATTTTGTCTGCAGTGTCTTACAAAAGTATTCAGACCCTTGACAAAATCAAACTTTTACTGGATAAAAATTATGTTTGATTCAATATAAGCTTTGCATCACAAATTGTTTAAGAAAAAAACTGAAATATGCCATTTGCACGTGTATTCAAGCCCTTGAACTCAGTATTTCCAAGCACCTTTGGTAGCAAATACGGCACCAAGTGTTTTAGGGTAAGCGTACCAGATTCCTTCAAGCCAGTGTCACAATTTTTGCCCATTCTAGGTGGCAAATCTGTTCAAGTTGTGTCAAGTTGCTTGGAGATCATTTGTGGACAGCAATTTAAGTTTTACCACAGATTCTCAATTGGTTGCATAACAGGACTTTAACTAGGCTACACTAGGATATAAACTTTCTTCTTCTGAAGCCATTCCAAGGTACCTTTGGCCTTGTGTTATGGATCATTGTCCAGTGAAAAGCAACCCCATAGCAAGGTGCTGCCACCCCCATGCTTTACTGTAGGGATGGTGTAACCTGGATCAAACAACACTTTGCAATAACTCTAAAAAGTTGCTCTTGTTTGCCCTGGCCACAGTACTTTTTGTCATTTTTTGCCAGACCACTCTAATGTTTTGTTGCAAAGTCTAAGCAAGCTTTGATATGGTTGTTTTTAATCAATGGGTTCCTTTTTGCCAACCTGCCATAGAAGCCATTTTTATGCAGACTTCTGGAAATGGTTGACTGCTGCACATTATCTCACAGTGCAACCACTGAACTGTGCAACTCTTTCAAAGTTTATGAGGGTCTCAGAGTGGCATCTATTACCAGTTTCCTTCTTGCCCAAATGCTCAGTTTGGAGCAGCAGCCTGGTCTCACCAGTGTCTGGTTTGCTTGATTCTTCTTCCATTTTTTGATGATGGAGTAGACTTTACTCACAGGGATGTTCAGAGCCTTTGAAGTTTTTTGCACCCTTTACCATATCTGTGCTTTCTGTAAATTGATCTCTGAACTGCTTGGATTATCATGATTTCTTTGATTCAGATTTCATTACCTGACTAATGGACCTCATAAATAGTTATTTTTAAATCTGTGATCATTTATTGTAAATTACTATTACTGAACAATTGTATAGGTCAACCAACTAATTGTGTGACTCAATGAAGTAATTTTGTACATCCAGCTTAAGGTTAACCACAATGAATGGTTTGGATACTTATATCAATTGAATATTTTGGCTTTTTTTAAATATTTTGTAATGCAAAATTCATGTTGACATATAAAAATTCATTTTGAATTAAAATAGTACATTTAAGTAAAACATTACTTTGTTATCCAGTAAAATTTGTGATTTTTTTTCAGGGATCTGAATACTTTTTCAAGGCACTGTAAATGTCTCTGTATCTATGGGTTGCAACTATTTCTACAAAAATATTCCTTGTTTATTAAAGACACTGAAAAAGGTTCAAACATTTTGAAAAAGAACTACAAACAGATGAAAGTATTATTCCAAATGAAAGCTACTGAGATTGTAAGTCGAATGTTTGGAAAGGTTTCAAAAAATAACAGTGATATACATTAACATTATTTAAAGGTTTGTTACTGAAAAAAAAACAAGTTTAACATGTACTGAATAATTAAGTGAATTTATTGAAAACCAAAGTCTATGTAGCTACTTTCATTTTAAATTTCATGACTTTCAGAACAAAAAAAAAAAAAATAATACAAAATTGGAATTTAAAACAGAATATGTTTTATGTTTTACTGTAAAGGTATGTTTTGTTTTGCAAAGCTCATGTAATGGAAACTACTAGAAATTGGCTCTCCAACTTTAACCTTGGTGCTCTGAGGTATAAAGACACTTGTCAAATACAAATACTGGGTGGTGGGGTGGGGGGGCTTACCTGACAAGCAGAGGTAGGTCATGTACTCTCCCTGGCCCCCAGTGGCCAAGAAAGGGATCTTCTTCTTTGTACGCCTCCTGACCTGCACAGCCGCCAACATCTTCTCATCCCTCGGTGTGAAGATCTCCTTGTTGATGGTGGATTTGGCACTCATGATGAAGTTGGGTGTAGTTGGACAGGCCACTGTATAGGAAAGTGGAAAAGAAACACTGCATTTCAGAACTTAATTCAGCAGACATGTTCATACCACATTAGAATCTCAATCTGTAACAAAGCATGGAACTCTCACTGCTCTGACACTCTACCCATTTTTTTTTTTTAAAAACGTCCACAACGGCTAGAAAGAGTTGCTATAATAACCAGTCATCTTTGCTCGTGTTCTTTCAACCAGTGGCAAGTTGTTAAAAGTAATAATTCAGTTTCAGCAAAAGGCAGTAGCTGTGTGACATTCAGGCAATCTTGCACACTGGTACAAAAAAACCTCAATGAAGAAAACTATCATAAAAATGTGGACAATAAAAATTAATAGATGAAAGCCAGCCGACCATATTATGCCATTTCAGCCATACATCTACAGGGACTGATCATCTCCCAGAAAAACTGCTATCCTCCTCCACCTCTGGTAAGAAGTGCTAAAGTAAAAGTCTGTTCTTGGTTCTCAGGTCTCGTAGACTAAACAATGCTCTGGAATTCAGCAGTTCTGAAGGAGCGAGCAGTGCTCATTTTAGTCTCTTGATCTCCCTGCATTACATCATCTGCCATAGTGACCTTTGTCTTAATATTTGTATCAATTTTATATGCCGTTATATATAACATGAGCCAACAAAACCTGCTGTAATGGACAAACTTTCACAGCTGTGTACCTGCATCCAAGTTACACATCGCATTGGAGAAAAGACTCTGCTAAATGAATAAATGGAAACATAGCAATTTTTACAGAAAATCTGTCAGTTCATATACAATGCAGCTGTTGCACAGCTTTCAGGCTGTTATGCAAACTGGTACTATTTAAAATATTATGGATACAAAATATCGGAATCATATCAGTTTCGGTCAACTGGTTTAATTTTAATCGGCATCAGTCTGATGCTTAGATTTGACTGATAACTGAAATGATATTTGACAATATAATCACTGTGCTCTGGAAGGGCAAAACATTTAGGTGATGCTGGATTACTGGCAGAAATGCCTGCAGTGAAGAAGTTTGCCCAAAATAAGTGAGTGACATAAAATATGCCATTTGTAAGACCTGCAAACTTAATTAACTTAGTATCTACGGCAAGAGATTGTCTAGTCTGGCTTCTAATATGGTGAAGGAAAAGAGAAACTGAGTTTCCTATGACAAAACAGATACATCTGTTTAAGAAATTGCCCCTCATGCTAAAAAAAATAAAATGATGCATTTCCAGAAAAAGTCGCTGCTATTAAGTGGTGTCATTTCTTTCTTATTTCTTTCATGTCTTTCTTATCACTGTCAATATATAATTGTTTTGCCACCCCTCCCCCCATTTTCATTATTTCAGTTTTTGTTACATTTTTTCCAGTGAAAAAGAAATGTAGAATTTAAGGCTACAGCCTGCAAAACCATTTTGTATTTAAGGATTAAGTAGCAAAATGTGGTTCAGCAGATGCCATTATTTTAATAATCGTATGTGGTCTGCAAAACAAATGTTACATTTATCCAGTTCTCATCTACGCAGATATAGTCCTGATTTTCTCTGTATTTTATATATGTGTGTATCAGTATTGGCCAATATAAAAAGGGTCTTATAACTCCAAGCAGTGTGTCCATCACCAATGAGACCCTCTTTAATAAATGTGATCTACATCTAACCGTAACAACTGTAACAAGAACAAAAAGGAAGCAGGCAAGCAAACCAGGTAAATTTCAGAGCTGTAACTTCATGTCAAGTCCACCATTCATACTACTGCTGAGAACGATCATGACAAAACACACAAAGGTACGTCCAGGAACAGAAAGCACCAAGGCAGGTAATAGCCAAAGAGCTCCAGGGGCTGAGTGACATACACTGGCCCATCCTTCTTATCCGGACATATTCATCCAATTTGATCAAATGCAGCCCCTTAAACCCCTCTTTTACTTACTGCCTTACTAAGCAATTATGAATAAAAATGGGGCCACTATGACCATCAACTCTGTAGAAGAGCAAAGAAAAATTTGAGTGGACTTGACAAGACACAGAGGTCACATTTTTATCTTTCTATTTATTAGTCTTGCATGGACTTCTTTTATCTATCCTTTATAATGGCAGAATACTTGTCCAAACTTACAGAACAGTGTTGTCTTCCTTGAATATGCAAATACTAATGCATTTTAATTTGAACTTTCAAAAAAAAAATTATGCAATACTTCTGCTTTTATGCATGAGTGTAGTACAGGTATTCCACATATATTCCGTAATAGCCATAAAGCCGTGGGATACAACCACGAAAAGGACTTTGGAGTCTTCCCTGGAAACTAGTAACAATCGCAGTCATTCCTGAAAGATATGAGAATCCTTGATTTTCAACTCCCTTGCCTTCTGATAGATTCAAAGAATGTTTGATTTCTTAGACACTATTTCTCAAAGGGATCCTCAGGTGTGGGGAGTGTACTCATAATAAAAACAAGTCTACAACGCTTCACCCTGTAGGAACAGAGGGGATGCACTCTGCTGTGCCGTGACCAGAGGCTGGTTTATACCTTTTAGCAGCACTTATGTCAACTTTTTGTTTACTTTTAAAAGGATGCCTTTGAAGTCAATTCAGCCAGCATGACCATGTCTGCAACTATATGGAGATGGAGAGAACACCTTCCTCTTCAAATACAACATGCTGACAGAGAACAAACCAATATTACGAAATATAAATTTGACAATTAGTGAAATCTTGGGAGGAATGTCTCAATTTCTTCACACAGAATTACTATGAAGTCTATCTTTAAATATCATCTTCATAATGAAAAACAGAGCCAGGCTCTGGAAGAGGAAAAGCACATAATAAAACATCAAAAATATAAAACCCTGCACACATCAATGCATTCAAAATGCCAAATCATATTTTTCATGCTGGAAAGCCTAATGCAAGTTTTAAAGAAATCTTTTCAAGATGTTGCAAAACAATTTAAAGCTTAAACGTATCCATTTACTACCTGCCTGATAGAGATGTTTTAAAAGGCCTATAATTTGTATAGGCCACAACATAACAAGGCCAGGCACAATTTATATTACCCATTTCTCCTTTTCAGTCAGCGGGAAGTAGCAAAGCTGCAATATTGGATTTAGTCGCTCACTCATAAGCAGACTTCTGTCCCATAATATTTAGCACTATAAACAAGGACTGTAACCTTCCCCAAGCTAATCACATGCAAACAAATCTTTTCAGTAAACTATGAAAGTGACAGTGCATAAAAATAAACAATGATTTAACCCTAGCAGTTACCCAGAACAAACTTTTGGGGAAAAATTAAACTTCACAGAAGACAGTAGCATCAATTTATGCCCAGAGTCCCTTCGGTTTCACAGTGCATGACAAGGACAAGCAATTTTCATTAAAAAATGCTAACTCCTTGTAATTTTTTTTTTTAACTATAAGCATCATTTCAAAAATAACACTTCACTCATTTTGAGCTCTTCTGGTGGAACACGAAACATGTTTTGATAAAACTGAAAGTAAACATTGAGGGAAGCTTCACAACTGACCATCTGAATGGCACTAAGCTCTCGCCCTCGACCAGAACAAAGGTGCTTTCTGTTGAAGCCAGTAGTAGTACGCAGACTGCTTCTTTAAGAAGCAAATTCAAAAGTATGTTGAGCTGATTGAAAACAAAGTAAGAATGATTATTTGGACAGTACATATCACTGTATATATACTAACAAATTATATATCACTGTTATGAGTAGATTAATTAAAAATACTTTTTATTCCAAGTCACTCAAAAGCTGCCCAGGTATCAACTATCCCATATTCATTTAGTTGACACCTGTGTCCAAGGAAACTTATAAAACCAAGCACACTATAGTAAGCTGCTCAAAATGATTCTATATAGCTGTGTACATTTTAACTGATGCAGCTCAGGGTAAGTATATTGCCCAAAGGTACAACCAGAATAAGGAAGCAATCTGGGGACTTCAGAACTGCAAGATGACAGCTCTAATCACTGCAAAAATTCCTAACCCATAACAAAGGTTACGCTTATTTCTGGAAGGCACTGGTGCTTAAGGTTTATCACCTTTTCACTCAGGACATATACATTCCTAACAAAACACTGGGGGGCTTCTGTTTGTCTGTATGCATCCAATAAAGCCAAGAAAAATGCTTGACTGGGGTTCTGACTGAGCAACATTCCAGAATCATTCAAACGCTAAGCTTTATCAAGATTATTTCTGCCAGCAGCAGTCTGCACTCCAGCCTCAGTACAGAAAGATTTAAGCACTTTTTTTCCTCCGCCAAACATGCAGTTCTCTTCTTATAATTCTTAATGGAACCTCATTAGAAATAATTCATGTCAACCTTACAATATCAAATATGACAGAGTGCACAAAGTGAACCTAGTTAAATAGCAAAATTTCACCATTGTAGAGGGAAGGATTGGTCAGACAGATGGTCAAACTGTAAAATATATTCCCATCTTCAGCCAAGTTGTTCTCAGCTAAGAAATAATGATTTTTAACTGCCCTTTCTTTACTGAATTTCTACCAAGATAAAAAAAGGGTCAGCATTCCCCCTCCATCCCCATCCCTACTGAATACCAGCAAAACTTCCATGAACGTCAGACTTTCTCCCACGCTACTTTCCCAAACAGCAGCTGAGTTTCACCCAGTCCTCCAATGAAAAGTACTGGCGTTCTCCACTGCTGACACTCTGAACGTTCAAAACTATTCTGAGGTCATAAGAAAATAAAACAACAATAAATGGATCCATTCTTTTTAACTGGTGACTCAGGATCAGGTGAGGATCACCATCAAGAGACCTGTTGGAAGCTCAGCAAAGTTTCATCCCAAACCTCTGTAAACCCTGACCACAACTTGAATCTATTTTGCTTTCAATGATTAACGCATGTTGTTCCATGCATCCTTTTTTTCCAAATTACACTTTGGGGGCCTCTAGGTAGTCAGTGGAATACATCACCTCAATAGTGGATAGAGCTTGTTCCTGAGCAACACACATACACAATCAGATCTAGAGAGTCCTTTACACAGCTGGATTTCATGTCACTGGAAAAATCAGACACAAGTGCATGTCTATAATCAAAAAGACCTAGAAAGGAGGCTACATGTGCCATATCAATGATATAAATCTGAGTCGACCAATCTTCCTGTTCTTACCAGAAAGTCTCTGAAGGAATAAAATATCTGCTGCATGCATGCATTATGTTTCATTTGCTGGAATGTTGCCCCATACTTGCATAGCAGCATGCCAAGGTCATCAGGAAAACCAGCACCTTCATTTTGCCAGGAAGGTGCGTCAACACACCCATCAGAAAACCAACACCTCGCTTTTCATACCTCAAACAAGACATAAGATCCTATAAAAACAAAATGACAGCGAAATGCCACTATAGTAACAATCAAAGCAGCTGAACATGATGCAAATAATTTTAAGGTGAAAGAGGTTTACAAAACCGTTCTTAAAAAAATTTTTAAAAAACACGTGGGTTATCTGTTCCACTTCCAAGGGACAATTTCAGATGAGCGAGGTGTAGAAACACCCCAATGGCACCAATACTTGGCAGCTCTGTGTCAGACTGAGAGAAGTTACATATCAAATTAGAACTCTTCAAAATCGTTACGTTAAAACAAGGTGACCGTGTAGCTACTATACGCAGGACCGAGTGGGACACTATCTGTCACAAGGCTTGTCCTCAAGTCACCAGGTTTCACATAAACGTTTTCCGATGTCAGCGGAATCACCTCTGCACAGCCAGCGTGGTGCACTTTCCTGACACGAACACAACACTGATAACTATCTATACAAACAAATTAACAGTTATCACGGAGTATATATTAATAATAACATTTCCATTTAGAGCTTCAGTAGGAAGCGCATGATCCGATTAAACGCCGCACGCACAGGCTTGGCGATACACGTATGCGTACGCAAAGACGTGGAACACACACACACACACACACACACACACCAACGAGAGAGAGTAGTGTCAAATATACAGTATTAGTATTTCTTTATAAACATTGGTATAAATATGGAGCCGTAACGAGCAGTTCTAGACGCCCAAACAATCCAACTTATTTATGTGAGGACTTATTAACGTAAGACTATTAGAGACTGAAGTGTCCAAAATGTGTGAGAGTAAAGGCCGAACAGCGGAGACGGAGCGTCGCCGCAGGACGGACCCGGTCGGCAGCTACTTCACTGTACTGTACAGTACGACACGCGACTACTGTAGAGCAGCGCGCACGACTCCAGTTGTGAAGGAGCGCTCTAAAGTTAAAAATCTATAAAATGAGTCAAATAATCCTGCCGTTTAAATGAAAACGTAAAAGGCGAACGCCACAGTTGCGCAGCGACGTTCGCAGTACCGCGCGCCACACTTGTACACAAGTATTCGAACGCGCGCTCAGCAGGTGCTCCCTGGCCACCCTAAGTCTTCGCGTTTTCACCTCACACCACACACTCGGAGATCACACGCAGGTGTGGGAAGAAGGAGCGGACCTACCACTTTTCCAGTTAAGTCGGCGCACCTCCACGTGGGAAGAGTCTGGCTCTGGGGTATTTCACCAGCGTTCGTCAATCCATGTAAAAACGATCCTATCTGCTCGGACTCTTTGAGGTCATTTCGGGTTCACGCACGGACCGCTGTACCTCTCTCTCGCGCTGGTAGTGCGCGCGAGGCGCTGAGTGCACGAGGCGCTCCGCACGGCTGTGGTGGAGGAGGAGGAAGAGGAGGAGCGCGTGGGACAGCAGCGCCACGCTTCAAGGGCGGCTCGGTCACGTGCGGTGCGATGCGGTGAGGTCCGGTGCGGTCTGCGCGCCTCCTGCGCGCTCAACGGCATCCGGCGCCAAAATGATCTTCTACTAAACGCATCAAATAACATTTCTACGCAGATTCTCACTTCTTCAGGCTTCATAACAAACACCACTCACTGTCTACGCATAGCAGGCTTCAGTTTTCAGTGAGAAATGAAATATCTATACAGAAAAGAATCGTGGCGGGTTCACGGAATAACGAGCTTTTCCAACGATCTAACACTGAACATAATATTTTCTTACATCAGCTCCTTAAAAATGTGCCACAGGACATACAAAAACAAATACCAACTTAATAACCAAGACTTCCGATTACAGACACATCAGATATCTGCTTTCTGTATTTTTTAGAGCATTTAAAAATTATCTTCCTCTAAAAACACTTAAGTTATTGATGTTTTAATTCTATAACTACGTGCTTCAGCCAATCGGCTGAAAGACTGGCCGCCGTGTGACACTGCTGTGACGCATGCGCCAATGGCTTGCAAGGACACAGCGGCACACGACGGTCAGTCTTAGAAGTTACTGACTGCGCCAGGAATACACACACACCTGGCAATAAGAATTGAACACTTTAATAAATGTATTACTCAGTAAGTACAGACCTTATGAACAGGTAGCCCAAACCAATCAATAAAGTAACAGTTTTTTTCTTAATGTTACACCTGCTCAATATATTACGTTTTTATTGACTCGCCCTATACTCCCTAGCACAGACACAAGAGACTATCGAAATTCAATGGAAATACCTCTGTAGCCATTATTCTTACTTTGCCCAAAGAGTGTCACTGTTTCTTGTTTGCTTCATGTCTCTTGATGCTTTCACATGCAATAACCTGGTTTATGAAAGCCAAAAGGAAGCACCTTACAAATATTGAATGTGTTGGCGTTTCACAAATAAGGTAAAATTACACTGGGATATGGTTCGTGGTAGACGATAAAGCGCACAATCGCACATGGTATTAAATCGTTCCCGAAACCTTGGTCCTTCACAAGAGCTATGTCTATCTTTCTTTGAAAAGTCACAGTCACAGCCCATTCACTACCAAGATGATGCCATCCTACCAAAATATGCAACTGCTTTAAAATGTCAGGCTGTCTGTGGCAAGACTCAAGCTCAGTGACTAAAATGGGGATTACTGACTGTCTAGCAGTCTACCAAATCTTCGCAACACTACACACATCTGACATCCTGAAGAGGATGGAAGATGCTCCTCAGAAAGACCAGTATTGCATCATGCATGGCCTTTGTTAAAAGCCACACGATGGGACAGTCTATACAGAACAGTTTTCACTTAATTCTTGAGAAATCCAGGGCATGACATTAATCAAGATTAGTTTTGTCTAAGAAAGTGAAATGATATTTGATTATTATTGATTCTATGCAGCCATATATTCCATAAGTCACACAGAGTTATGCTTAGATCTGTTTTAGATCTAACAGACTTGCAAGAAAACAGATATTTAAATAAGAAATATTTTTAATTTGAGAGAATCTATTTGTTTCAAAACAAGTAATTGCTTTGAACAAGAACAACCTGTGAAAACTATCTGGACTAGATTTCCTCCTCGTAGTTATTGTTACTCTCGGTCTGTAGCAGTTACTGGCTGGCTTCTGAATTATCAAAGTTCATGGCCCCTGAGATCATTGCAAGCTGTGTGGAAGAACATGTTCTGAGTTCAACAAGCCCTTCAAACTGAATGACATCTCAGCACCCAGTTAGGCATGCAGGTCTGCAACCTGCTAGTGCCTAACATGAGGTGATAACAACGTGGTGTCTCCTAGGTAAATTCACACACACACACACACACACACACTGTGTTGTGTCTCAGGTTACAGGGGTGAAAGTCCAAGATCTGACACAAACATTCGCTGCCGGTTCCCTTTCATCTGCCGCAAACTGTTTTTGCACCATTACAGCTGCTATATATGGTCCAAGCAAAAGCTATTATTTAAAAAACCATCAAGGCTAAACTATAAATAAAAATGACACCTAAAATCAAACATGTTTTGGAAAATTTTACTGCTCATTTCATATGTGCATATGAATAACCTATGCAGAAAAAGATTCATTGATTCATAGATCACAGAAGAAACGTCTGAATTTACCTGGAAGTTGCAAGTGACAAATGGTTTTTTCTGCAGGCTGAAGAAAAAAAATGTGAATAAATGACAATAATATGCTATGGTTATTTTGTCAAAATGCACACAAAATAAAGCACTATAATCCTGTGTAGATCAGGACCTACTATGACCTATCAAAACAAAAATGTTTCAAATAGCCGTGACATATCCTAAAATGGCAAATTATAACAAAATATTATTACTATTTACTAATTTTTCTGGCAAATTTAGGTTTGTATACAAAGCTAGAGACTGTTGTATTTACCAAGCTTGGTTATTTTTACTGCACCATATCAGGGTAAGGTTTTTGCTCAATGTGCTATAGCAATAGGCAAGGATTCAGATGCTGGTTTTTCAAGTGTAAGGCAGCAGTTTTAACCACTATGCCACCTGCTGTCCACTAATGAAAACCCTTCTCGACAGGTGGACAAGTGCACACTTTAGAGACAAAACACACCCTCAGCTCTTTGTATGAGACCCGCACCCCATTTCTGCCGATGTAGCACCCCCAGCCTTCCCACAGATGTCACTTCACTGGCCCTGTGATCTACGTTCCCAGCACTGTGACACCATTGTCCCAGAGGTGTTCCCAGCTCAGCATCTTGACACTCATTTTAACAGTAAAAAAACTACAAAAAATTAATATATGTGACAGTTTAATTGTACTTTTAAATTACCCCAAGGCTATAAAATGCTGAACAAAGTCAATCAGACAGTTTTCATACCCTGGGCTGTTTCAAACTCTCTCTAGAAGTAAAGTACTACACACCCCAGCACAAGCCCACACACACTTGCCCTCAGATGCCCTCCGGCACAAAACTATATTGTCCTGCTGTCAGATAACCTTCAGCACCAGCTAATTTAGCAGCTCAATAGTGAGCCTCCTGACCGATCTCATTACACTTTGGAGTCCAAGTCAGGCTCGGTCACGTGGGAAATAGCACACACAGACCCTGAGGTATCTTGGTCACGATTTCAGGTCTGCATCAGTGAGAACAGAAAGGCAGCAGAGGCCTAAAGAAAACATGACAACTAACAGCTTCTTTTAACATATAACATGTAACATCACAGAAACAGGACCCCAGGTAGTGAGTACGGACATGGCCTCGGAACCTGATGGCGGATTAAGGCCTGGTTGGGGCACGGCTGTACCAAAAACACACAACATTTCACTTATAGTTCAACCAGTGAAATAGCAGTGAAGGTCCTGGAAGACCAACAACATATTTTTGCCTAATCATAGCTGGTTGCTAAGTGCTTCAACTCCACGACATGGGAGCAATAAGATGACTGCTCCCTTAGTCGCTCAGCAGCAAGGTCCTGCTTGTACTGATCATCTAAAATTGTCTCTGTTTTTCTGAAGTGTTTTTCACATCCAAGTTTCGCTGCTGTTTACATTTTTGTGGCACTATTCCTGTGAATTTGCGGCAAACCACCGAATCAATGTCAGCCATTGGTCACCACATATATAGAGTTTCTCCAGAGCAACCATTCTTTCCCTTGTTTCCATAGAAACAAAGGTGGGTGTGTCATTGTGACTGAGTCCCCAACAAACCTTAACACTTGTACTGTAATTGATGCTATGTTGAGATGAGCTGCTAGTGATGTAACAATACAGTAATTACAGCATAAGGGTACTGTGATTTAACCCAGTATGGCACCATAAACCTAGGAATGCTTGTACCTGCTACCTGCATAAAACAAAGCTAGAATAACCTGTTTTATAGCAAGCTGATATGAGGTCCTATATATGTGGAGTTGTTCTGAAATGAAGAGAGTGTTTTCTCATACCTCTCACACTGCACACACTCCATTGCCCATGATTTAATGCACAAACATATTTTACCAGTTCCATTTATGGCACTGCTCCTCAAAATCAGGTGGAGCTTATTGTCCCTGCTGTGGTCTTATGATATACTACTTCCTGGCTTTATGTTTGTGCTAATTGTTAGCAATCTACTGAGAAATCCATAATGTCTGTTTAAGAATTCGGCAAAGGATTGATGAGTTTTCCTTGGGGCTGAGGCTGGCACTGTCCTAAGGCTCATTAACACCACAAAGGGGCACAGCATTTTTTTTCTTAAGAGCTACAGAGGTCTATAAAGCAGCTGAATGGAATTTTGGCACAAGCAACAAAGTCAGGAGTAATTTCAGTAGATACCAGAACAGACGAGTCCGGGGTGTTGACTGGCTGAGGGTAAAAGCGACATGAATGAGGAAACTCCAATGGAGAGTGCATCAGAAATAGAGGAATGTAATGTATTTTATAATAAAACAGATTTTTAAATTGTTTAAGGAGCAGGACTAGTGAGGAAAAGGCTACAAGTTCACATCCAGAGAGCACTGCTCTTAGAAATAGGCAATCCATGGGTAATACACATGCCATTTTAGTCTTCAGCAGGACCCTGTATAATTCTTTGTTTGGATTTCTGTGAGTTGATTTCATGCTTTTCTTTCTGAATGGTCTTTAATGTTCACTGGTCTGAATAAAAGCGACTTATTTGTCCTAAGTTCGACGATGCAGGTGGACACCTATACACTGGTTTGCTTCAATCACTGTCTTTGTTGCAATGTAGCCACACATATTCACACACATTTATTTAATTTATTTACATCCACTGGGTAGGAAAATGCAGGAATAAAAGCACAGGAGTACAACAGAATGTGCTGCTAGGAGGCACAAAAAACCAATGACCTTGTAGTAGGATGTTCCCTGAAAACAAGGTGAAGGTGAAGGTGAAGGTGACTGTAAAAGCTGCATCAACATTTCACAAATCACAAGCAGATTAGTACACTGACCAGAAATATTAAGTAGAGAAGAACAAATGTAAACATACCCGCAACATGCTGTTAAGAAAGTTATTCATTTTGCTGTTCCATATGGGTATTTTTTAAGTAATTTCTTGAATAATGTAATGAACAT
The DNA here is from genome assembly GCA_900497675.1 of Arapaima gigas. Taxonomy (NCBI): domain Eukaryota; kingdom Metazoa; phylum Chordata; class Actinopteri; order Osteoglossiformes; family Osteoglossidae; genus Arapaima; species Arapaima gigas. The sequence continues at coordinate 1,487,484 of UFQX01000024.1, read as the reverse complement.
GATTTCAAGTAGCTGGGAAGACTGTTCCACAAATGGGGGGCCTTGAAACTGTAATGAGAAATGGCTTTGGGTGGTTCTGAAGCAGGAAAGATGAAGGAGGATGAGGTTCAGCTGGTTTACTTGTGAATGTCAAGACTCCTATACAAGCAGGAGGAACTAATAAATAAACGTGGAAAAGTGAACATGCTGGGCAATTTACTGTCACCAATTGAACTAAAACACGTCTTTGGACCGTGGAAGAAATCCACAAAGACACCGGTAAAACATGGAAACTCTACACAGCTTGAGCCGGATTCAAACATACACCTGAATAGCTCAGGCGCTGTGCCACTGTGCTGCTCATTTACAAAAGTTGGTTGAGAAAATTACTAAATGCACTGACTATTCCACTATTCCACCTCTGTTCCCTAGTCTGTAAATTTACATTTTTTCAGTTATGGAGTCCTCACTACTTTATGCCAGCATTATAGATTTCTATTTCACAGCCTTGCTAACAGACTCTTGTGAAATCAACTACCTGGGAAAAGCGCAATTAGAAAAACATGAACTTTAAATTACACCAGTGCGGCAATTTAAAAAAAAAAAACATTGCAAACATTGCAACCTAATGAAGTGTAGTTGCTCTTAACAGCAAAAACAAGGGACAACTGACTTAATGGACAGCAGAGTAAAACTACCACGTTGTTTCTGAACTAAAAGGCAACATAACTAAGCACTAAGATAATTAAACACCCGTTGAACAAACAGCTTGCAAGATTAAGGGACACAGATGATGCTCTTTAAGACTGGTTTTAAATATTCATAGAAAATCCAGTTTGGCAACAAAACAAAAACCTCATTTTTAAAATAGCTAGAAATTATTGGCAAATACTGTATATGATACATGCCATTTATTGCAGTTTTTCTCACCCTCTGGGTTCGTCCCTACCCTACATTGTGAGGTAGGGCAGAACAGGCATTAATGTCTTAAAGCATGTTACACTAATGTCTTACACTGCATGGATGTCTTACATTAGACTAAGGAAGACTTTGCACCTTTGAGCAGGTCTACATCACAGGCTAAAAAGGTTATTTCTCCTGAACAAAAACAGGATTTTGGCCAAGCAGAATTACTCAGCTTTGGAAATGGTGAACAACCTGGGGGCTGGAATCTGAAGCTAGACCAGTTTGAAGCAAATGTATAAGCCAGCAGTAACTGCCTGATAATTCAGAACGCTGTGGCCTCCATCCACATGGTTTTCCAAAGCACCTGCAATCATCTGGGACAGCCTTCAAAGCCAGCACTAAAGCCGCCTGCAGCCAGATCCCTTCTGGAGGCGATGGTGCTCAAAACTGCTCCTCCAGCACCGCAGGAGCTGCTGAAATGCCACGAAAGAAGTCAGTGTTAATGCAAGGGGGCTCGAGGGACCCATATAGTTTCCCACTGCATGACTTTAATGTGGCTTTGCTACAGAGCCCTCTGTCGGCATAAAAGAGGCAACAAAACAACTTCTCCCAATAGTTAAGAAAAATCAATAAGCGTCCATCCTTTAGTACCGAATTGCACTTAAAATTCCTCCCATTGAACTCTGTTTCCCCTTTAACCAGAGAAACACAACAGCTTTAAAATCAGACCACTCCTCATTCTTTCCGGGTTTGGATCTGTTATTTTGTCTCAAATTCCTGAGTAGGGAGAAGATAACACAATCCCACACCAGTGTACTAAGAAAACTTTCAATGTTTAACTGAAAAATAAATATTCTTTATTGTTCTACAACTCCAGAACTCCTGAGGCATGAAACAGCAACAAAACTTGGTGGTGCAGTCACAAGGGATGGAGCTAATATTCTTATTTTAAGCCTCTGACAGTCTTCTAAAACATATCTCCAAATAGAAGCTGATTGCTGAAACGGTTTGTCTAGCAAGAGAATTTCTGATACCACATTAAGCCTGAACAGAACTCACATAGATGCTTCTGACCTGAGGCACCCCTCAAGATCCGTAAATAGACTTTAATGTGTGAATAAATTATGCAGCAAAAGTGGCATCAAGTAGGTTTCACTAAGTTTGCACCATGGTGGACGATGCCCTTGTAGTGTGTGCCTCAGACCTTCTCAGTGGCACGTGTTAAATTCCGAACAAGGGTGTGTGAGAAAAATGCGTGGGAGGCTAGCAGAGCATCTTTCCCGGCCATCACAATATCTCGCACCGTGGCGCCTGGCTGGAAAAGCAATTGGAAAACAGTACTCAGTACCAGCAGGCAGAAGAATAAAGGGTCAAACTCTTTCCATCCACGTCTGAGCTGCAGAACACATCAGCAGAACATGTCTGCACTCCTTCTCGTGCTCAGAGAACGTCATAAAACTGTACAGAAATTTGCAACTGTTCTAAGTGTGTAAAAAAAACTATTTCTTATCATATTACTAGTTGGAGTGTATTATAAAAAAGAAAAAGTGCTGCAAACAGTTCAAGCTGATGAGAACATCCAATTGAGAAGGCATTTCTTCCTCTGGGGTTCCACCGAGTAGGAGTCATAAATGGCTGTCATAGCTTGTTTGGTGAGAATCTGAAACACCAGTTTCCAGCTCTTTAATTAACTTTTCTCCCATGGGTCCTGCCTCCAACAAGAAAGAAAAAAATTCCTGTAACTGCACACAGGTTGCCTGTGATGGAAATGCAACAGAAATCTGTTGGACAATAACACGAAGAGCTACCACTCCGTAACCTCAGTCCATGTAGAAAGATGTCCAGAGGTGCAGCGACACAGGTGCGGGAGCCGGCCCATCAGTGGGTTAGGTCATAGTCCAGGTGGTGAGAGGCAATTATAATGTTCCAGAAAAAGGACTTTTCCTCGCTTGAGTTTCTATGGGAACGACTCTCCTTGCACTTTTAGTGGAAATGAATTCCCTGCTGCTTCTCCTCTTTGGGGGTGGCAAAGGAAGACTGTAACTTTCATGACCTGTTCCATCAACCGGACCTGTGTTGCATCAGCTGTTTTGACTACATTGCCACAGAAGAATATGGCTAATGCCCAGTCTGCCCCAATGCAATTAAAGCATATTTAACTGTATATGCTTTAAATAACCTGAAACATCTGAGTATATCGATTATTTTGGCAGCAGGTGGCATAGTGGTGACCACTGTCAACATGTAACTGGAAATTCCTAGATTTGAATCACTGCTCTTACTGTTGTACACTTAATCATTTACCCTGAATCGATTAACTATTCCCCGCTGCATAAATTGGTAAATAAGGTTAAAATTGATCATCTAATAATGCAAGTCACCGTGGATAAAGGAGTGAGGGGGAGCAAGTGGTACTAATGCTCAAAGTGGGTTTAACTGTGTGCCAGCACTTCTCATAAGCTCTCTTCTGCCACGTGCTGACCAGGTTTTCTGGCTGAGCTGCTCTTCTAGCATAACACTGCTGTAGTACTTGAACATTTTTCCTAACAGCTTCATAGCTATATTTTAATTCCCAGGGTGCAGTAAGTTATGCTGCAAGTTGGCTTGTGCACTGCTTTACTATAGTGTGTTCAAAATTTGGGTCTCCAGGAACATACTGTGAACATCAGCAATATCTCCTAGTATCTTTTATACCACTTCAGGCAGTGGTGGTTAGTTCTGTCATATTGCAGCTGGAGTACCTGGATTTCACAGCCTGTTCCTGCTGTAATACCCTTCAGCTAAGTATTAACGCTGAATTGTTCAAGTAAAAATGATAGATAGATAGATAGATAGATAGATAGATAGATAGATAGATAGATAGATAGATAGATAGATAGATAGGTGGGTGTTGTTCTAATGCCTGCAGAACATCTTTGCTGTTTGCCTATGTCACAATGAAACAAATATCTGGCAAATATTTTTTTGCCAGACAGAATCCCAATCTTACACTGAGCCAATACAGCACAGAAAGCACAAGAGCATTCAGAAACCCATCTGTGCCAAAGCGCTTCTGCTTGCCAGATATTCAATTTAAAGCCTGGATTGCAGATAAAGCATTCCATAAATCAAATGGCCATTTCATAGAAAAGATCACAATCAGAGGAGAAAACTACAAACTAATCAACAGACCTTGGAAAGATGACTTGTGGAATACATTTTTATGTTAGTTTTTCTAAGACAACCTGCTAGGATAGTCAGCAAGTTCCGGAATGAGCACGCCTTCTCCCTCCGGGATCAGAGGGAATAGAGTCAAGTACACAGAGATAACAGAGATTCAGGCTTCGGGGTGAAGTAATTCATTTTCTGCCGATTAACACGAGGTGCTGACTTCCTGTGCCCGTCTGCACATGTGCAGCATCTCTGAGGCCGAATTCTGTGGTCAAATCATATCCTACAGAGAGCAGCCAGGGTTCCAAAGCAATTACTGTATCTGCACCTTGCTGGGACGTTAAACAAAGAGAGGAACGTGAGTCATATTCCCCACTCCTAGGCTTGTAAATTGCTTTTAAAATACAGATGAGCTCTTTCTGACATGTATCATCCCCATTTATGGTGGAAAAGAACCCCCAGCCAGGCTGTATGTATATAAACTGTATAATGGTTGTGGTGCCTTGAACTCAGCCAAAGTTATAGAACATGTCAGGAACAGCATTCTGTGTTCTAGGCCAAAGGCTGATAAAATTGATCACTTTACCCCTTGTATTGTCTCAGGTGTCCTCACCAAACCTGGGCGGCCCATTATAGTTGTTTATGAAGCAATTGTAAAATTTATATGAACAGCTAATGTGTTTTAATTAACTTCATTTGAAATCATTATCACACTTCTTTTGGGAATTTGTGGCCTACAGATCTCATTTACCTCATTCGCGTGTGTCAACTCCTGTTCACAAAATACATTCATCCTTCATGGCTGACCACTGTATCCTGGTCAAGGTGCTCCAGAACTTATCCTCAAATCAAAGGGTACTGGGCTATGAAATTACACGTGGATAGGACTCCAGTCCATCGCAGTGTGGTCACACACAGATGCACGTACACACTAGAGGCAATTTAGAGTGCACAGGAAACTTTGAATCCACATCTTTGGACTGTAGAGCTAAACCCACACAGCCGCCAGAGGAACATGCAAACCACACACAGACTGAGCTGGATTTGAACTCGAATTCAAATTTATGCCCAAATAGCCCAGGTGCTGTTAGATAGCAGCACAACTTACTAAGCCACCATGCTGCCCTTCGCCTCACAAAATCTTAATAAAAACACATACAATCCAATGAAACCGATAATCATTAATTTTACATGTTCAGATGGCTGGTGTGGAACTTGTCACTAAGCCTTTGGATGAAGAAAACGATGTCCATGATAGGTATAAGTTGCAAATGGTTTAAATGGACAGCAACCCAAGAGTTAAAGGAATATTATCGTTGCACAGCAGGCAAATACTGGCAACTTCTGACCAACCTGGTTTGTATTAATGAACACATTCAGCCAGCAGTTTTTTTCATGGGAAGTCACACTTATCAACAAAAAGACCCCAGAAGGCCAATGTTTCTAAGACACTCAGTACCCAGAACACAGCTTTCCCTAAAACCAACCCTAGGCAGCTGGGTTTATGCTTCTCCCCAACTGTGCAAGTTAGAAATGTTTTGCAGCATCAGGGATATATTCAGCTCCATTACTCTAAAATCAGAAAAATCTAACAAACCATGTTGGTGCTCTGATCTTAAAATGGTTGTGGCTCAGAATGTAGAATATAAAGTCATAAATATGGAAGCAGGCTGCAGTAGCTTACTGCAGCATCCAGAAGAGGTGTGGTGGAGGAGTGAGCTATGCTGCCCAGCACATGCAGCGAACGCCTGTTCTTACACATGCCGGATGCAGAGTTCTCAGCCAAAAGCCACAACACTGGGTAGAGAGTGTGTTGCCTTCGCAGAAGTATTAACAACAAATTGTTCTTGTGCTCTGACCAACAGCAAAACACACCATCCAAGCACACAACCCGCATTTCTCATTGTGTGCTCTTCATAAAACACGTTCACGTCTCTATTGCCACACACTGCCACACTTACACCATCTTGTTGTGAGGGGTTTATTGGGGCTGAACTGCAGAGGAGAAAGACCCAAGGTCTAACTCACGTTCAATAACCACTTTGCTTAAAAGAGGGTCTGGTGGTCCAGAGCCTATCCTGGAAGCCCAGCATGCTAGGCTAGGTAGGGTACACCCTGGCGAAGACAACAGTTCAGTCACATGCTCATTCACTCACATAAACACACACATACACACAAACATTAAGGGCAATGTAGAGTCACCAGTTTGAAACATGTCCCTTTGGACCATGGGCAGAAACCAGAACAGCCAGAGGAAACCCACGCCAAGGTGGGGGAGAACATGTAAACTCCACACAGACTGAGCAGCGTTACCCACTTCACCACCTACTTTTTTGATATCAGCATAAAAAAATGAGGATTGCATGATGGTTTTGAATGAGCTCCATAATCTCTGTAAATGGGCTGACAGTGTGGATAAGCCTTCTCCTGAAGAAAAGTCTTTAATACCAGGAGGTGTTACTGTCTGCTGTAGTGGAACTGGTGGTCCCACCACTGCCAAGGCCTGCAAAGTTCTCCCGGGGTCATTCCTCTTCTGCTTCCTCTTCCTACCTTTAGTCACAAACATGTCAAAGCACTGTCTGCCTAAAAGTGCCCCATCGCCAGCTGATACCACCCTATCGCAGCCCAGCTGAAGGACAGGAGGGGCAAGTGTGCAACACCGTGCTGCACTTAAACGTGAAGTAAAGGGTATAAACAGTAACTACTTGCCAGTGAGCCACCTAAATTGACTGCTTCATTTAATCGTAAATCAGGCTGCCCGATCCAAATTTATTCCACCACACAAAATTATGGCCACCCTCAAGGAGTCAATGACCAAGGGGGTCCCAGCATGCAGCTCGTTGCTGTGTTGAATTGTGCCAGGTATCCAGTACAGTAAATCAAGCTCCAAAGTGAGACAGGAGACCAGCAGGCAGAGCAGGGAACCACTATGCGGCCAGTGATGTAGTGCAGGCTGAAAGCTGCAAATTGTGCTGTAGGAATAAACTCTACACTAAATCACTTTGAAAATGACACCCGAGTATGAAGTGACACGGTGCGCTATTCCACACAAGGACACTTTCTGAAAGATAAAAAATACACTGTATATTTCAGTGTCTCTCATACAATATGTTATTATTTAAAATTGGATTTTTTTCTGAAAACAGTAGTATAGTTCAGTGAGCAGACATTTTAAAAGAAATACTGCACCAAGTTACACTTGTATGAACATCTGACCGCTTTAATGGCTTACAAATGTACTTTTTTACTATTCTGAATGTTGTGACAAAATCCTTTCCAAGCTCCGTCTGATGGGGAAAATATGAAAGTCTAAATTTCGAAGGCGAGGGGGCAAAATCTGCTGATTTGGTGGCAGAGAGAAGATGTAGGACATAGAATGTTTGTGTCTAGGTCTTATCAGAGAGGAACTGCTGCCTGACTAAAGGTGGAATAGTCATGGAAAACAAACCCAGAGGCCAAAAATCCAAATTCAAACATGCTGTCATGCTGGAAAAAAGCACTTGGTGGGGCCTTCTTCAAATAGTACTGCTGAGCATTGGATATTGTGCAAATGCTTGCAAAAGAGGTTGTTCAACATCTGAAGTATGCACACTAAAAGCGTGTGCGACAGTGACAAACTGTAAACACTGGATTTATAGGCATCCAGTTTTCTCGGATCCACGTATAAGCATTTGGCAATGGAGAAGTGGTGGAGAGTGAGGGCTTCCCTTCCACCACACATCAACTCTCAGCTCCTGGACCTGGGCACCATCTGCCAGGAGTGTGCAATAGAGCAAAACTGCACTGGACTCTCGGAGGATCGTGGAAAAACCACTGGGAATCAGTTATACAGTGAGGGTCAGAACCACAGTGAGTCAACCCAGTGTTTCTACTGTTCAGATGTGCCAACGGTGCCCTTTCTTTTTTTTGCCAATCGGATCAGTTACATAAGATTTGCTACCTGACAACTAACAAAAAAAGAAGCAAGTCTGAATACCAGTTTCAATCATAGAAATAACTTGTACGCCTCCTGAGTGTGCGAAACAGATGCTTTTTAAGCAGTGTTTACCAAGTAAGGGTGTGGCGTCAAGGCCACCGGATGACAAAAGCTGACAAAACCGCTGTAAGCTTTAGGGTGACATCTGTCTAGACTCGAGGTGAATCATGCTTCCTGATACCCCACATCCGTGCTCCTGGCTGAAAGACATATACAGTGAAATCTAACTTGTGAAAACAGTTTTCTGCATATTTTCAAAGTTTTGATAAAAAGAGGTTTTAGAGAAGAGGTAAGCAGCAAAGACGTGCATGGCTCTGCTCCAATGTAAACATTCAAGGTTGAATTTGAGGTTGACACGTATAAGATGAACTTGATGTGACTCCACTAACATCTTTCACAACATAGTGTCTGTTAGCAGAGTATTTCCGCTTTTGTTTTATTCTCAGTGGTATCCACTTCAAAATCAGAAGCATGGGTATGGGTCACTTCCAGGCGGCTAAATTACCAAACAAATCCACTGAAAATCTATAGTAAACACTGGAACATCTGTAAGCCCGTGTACTACGTTATATGAGACTAGGCTGGCCACCCTCAGCTGGCCCCCAACTGGATATTCCAGCATCTAAACACAAGTAAAGCCTCAAACTAGAAACAGCTGTGAGGGTAATAAACTGAGACTGGATATCTGGAAAGGACTGCTGGTGCAATGTACACGCTGGAGGAATTCCCACATTCACACAGGGAAAAAAATACACACATGGGTGCGTCAAAACTCATCCACAGAGTCTTATTAACAGTCTTGGCAAAGTCAAACTCAGTTTAGACAGGTTTATTGGCGCATAGATTTGTATTTGTTGACTGGTTCCTTTTTGTATTTTTTGTTGTTGTCAGTTACACAGTTACTAGGACCCCCTCCCTCAAGTAAGACAGTCGAGAACAGTTCAGGAAGAGGGTTGAACACAGACACATTTACTCCTGCTTGTTCACTCTTTGGGCTACAGGCTTCACTGGGTGGCACAGTGTACCTGGTGTGGAGTGCAGTCCACCTCACTCCTACCATCCTTCAGATGCCATGTTGGTTGCACACCACCCAGTCTCATCCTGTCCATCACACCCATCCAAGACCTCCTACCACTGTTAATGGTGGAAATATGGTTCCTCCTGAAGGACACAAAAAGCATTCATTTCAGCTTTGTGTGCTAGAGTAAACAACCAGAGATGGCAGCAGATTCCAGATGCTGGGAACAAAAAAGTGTCTCCGTGAAGGAAAACATGCATACGAAAAGCTGCTGTGCCAGGCTCATTGTGCAGCGGGGTTTAGGCGTGACAATCTGTCTTGACAGGGATGCTGGCTAGAGGACCTCAGCGAACTTAAAGGCAAATTGGTGGCCTGGAGGAAAGGAGAAGCTGGGGAGAAGGAAGGGGGCCAGAGAGGAGAAGTGTAGAGCTGCAAAATAAAAAGTAACAGTAGATAATGTGAGCCAAACCACATTCTTACTTAAGCACATTTTTCCTCGTGGAGACCCAGACAACATCATCTACAATGTATTAAAATCCAGAAGAACAGAGTTCATCCTCAGGGTATTTTTAGTTTAGTGTAATTTTATCACCGTGTTTAAAGGGAGCACTCCATTGATCATATTCACCCTTTAATTTTTTTGTCAGTTTGACAGAATAAAGTGAATCATTAAGGTATAACCTGCCAACTAGAGTGCTGTTGCTGCTGAGATTGGTAGTTTCCCTCCCTCGAATAGTTCCCTGAGACCCCAAGACCAGTTTCGGGGGTGTTTCATCAGCAGCAATGCAGCTTGCCGAACAGGACAGTTTGACATGAAACACGTCTCATATTAGTGGCTTCAGTCAAATGTTTGACAAGTGCTTCTCCAACCAGACTGAACAACACCACCCGAGGTCTTTGTTGTGTAAGTCGCACCAAACCTGCATACAAATTCACACTAAATGTCAAGCATCTACCATGTACGTTCAGGAGAGCTTTTGAACAGAGAAACAGCAAAGGAAAAGCAAATGATATGAGGCTGTGAGAGAAAATGAAGCCAGAGAACCTTGCTACACCATTCCATGTGTCCTGCTCATACAATAGCAGGAAGATATATCAAACCAACTTACATTCATGGGTGGGCGTGTTAAAAAGGCACAGAATGCTGCACATCCAGCAGATGTGACGGACGTCTTTACGGCCAGAAAAAAGCTTGCTGCCGTAGTCCTCTTGCTGTCCAGCTAACACGGTGGCTCACGCAACCAACAATGCTGCTCATTTATAAAGACTGTGTATTATGCTGGAGCACACGTCAATATTTTATGAAATATTTTATATGTTGTTGGTTAAGTACTACATGAAAGAGAAGATTCTCTTTGTCAGACTATCTGCTTCATCTCCTCTGCATTGTTGGCCAAGTGCTAATAACTGGTCTGAAAGTGTGTCCTCCGAGGCTGTAAGAATATGGCAGAATGGCCACCGGTGCTCGGCCGGTTATACTGATAATTAGCTGATGATGTCATAAGGTTTTAAAGATACTTTGATCCCAGTAAGTGTGCTTTAATGAAGTATCCATGGAGGTTTCACAGAAATATCTCATGTAAGAACAGCATGAGCTGGCCAAACCCCATGAAAATATCAAGGCTGAGAGCTAGCAGCTAATATTTCCAACGTTGCAAGATAATAAGCTCATCTCAGTTGTGTTCCCAAGGGCTGAGAAGGCAAGGTGAAAGAAGGTCCACAGCCATGGCTTTTTTTAATGAACAAAATGATTTATCAAGAAGAGCACCACTGGACATGTCAGATGAGTTAACAGAAGTTCAGACATAACAAAAGACACAAAACACACAGACGTGTTCTTGTTAATGAGCAAAATCCTACAGCTTAAGGAAATTCCATTTAAGATTAAAAGAAAGGAAACAAAAACCAGAGAGGAACCAGAAAATTGTGTGAAAATGACCATGGCATAATGTGATACAATTTCTCCCAGTTTCATATTGAGAAGAATCCCACTCAAAGACTCATAATGGCTGTCAGTCATCTCAAATACAAAGTTTAACAATATATAAACGACTTTTCTGCAGACTGAGCACGGTATGAAAAGAGAAGAGAGACAAAACTGGAAAATGCTGACAAAATACACAGAAAAAAGACCCAGGTGTTCAAGGTTTCATGGCACTGTTAAACATGCTACATAATAGTGCAATACATATTACAGGGTCGCCAAAAATATTTACATTGTGCTAGTAATTGAGCTGAGAGAGTCATTCCTGCAAATTCTTCTGAGAAGGTATTACAGTGCCAACAATAGCAAGTCACTGCTTAGGGATTCAAATGATGGTCAAAAGGACCAGGAGGTTTCACTAGCAGCACGTCACCTTCACACTCTACAGCTACACCTTATCCCTCATACACACTACATACTTTGGGTTATTTTGTACTTGGGGGAACAGAAATGCACACAAACTAGAGAAATAACAAATAAATAAATTACACACAGAGGTTCAGCTGGATGGCAGGAGTTAGTGAACGGCCACTGAGAGCAAAGGTTGTGTCAGATTCTTCAAATAACTCCGCGAACTTGTAATCCTGTGTTTTGTTATACTTTGGCTATAAGCTGCTGCGATTTAATCAGCTGGAGTAATAAATCAATCCGTACTACAAGAAGTCTGTACTTCCTGTTTGTATCTTGTTCGTCCTCATCGTTTCCTTCATACGGCTGAACCACTTCATCGTTTTAAAACGCTGCAACATTAAATATGCAAATTATTAGCACTAGTCAAAATAGAAACAAATATAAAAATACAGAAAAGTTATTTCAGCTATGCACAAACAGGCAGAGACAAAAAAGGAATACAGCACAGAAGGATAACAACTAAGGCGAGGACAACGTTTTCATCCCTCAGAGCCACAGCCTGGTGCAGGTTCACCACACTGTACCTTCAACTGGCCTGTCTGTGTGTCTCTCTCGGGTCACTGGGCCTGTCTAGCTGAGGACGGCACCCCTCTGCTCAGGGGACGGGGTCTCCACGACTGTTTCACACTGAACCTTCACCAAACTAACCGTGAACATTCTCCGATGAGTTGTCAACCACTCCTAAATGCACAGTGACATCTGCTGGACACAAAAGGATACATAAAAAATAAAAATGTACAACTGTCTGGCGGGGTTTAAATCACTGTAAACATAAAGGTTATCTTACCACTGTATGAACATAAATAACAAAACACACGTACATTTAATCCTGAACAACTGATACTTTTTCAGCAGGAAACAGTAAAGACAGGTCTTTGCAAACCAAAAAGTCAGACCATTAAGTAGCAAATTTAATCACTTTAACTGAAAACAGAGACCAGAGACCAGTGACAGTTAAGATAACAAAAAAATTTGGCCACATAATGGAGCGGGATATTCTAAAAGCTTTAAATTGTAACGTCAACAATAAAGAAATACAAATTGTAAAAAAAATGACAGATTGAAAGACACAAACTTCTGGGCACATTTGTAAACATTTTTGCTAAATCCTTATGTGGCTTATAATCTGTTTCAATTAGAATGAACAAATTGTGATCAGCTGACAGGTTTTTAATACCCTAGTAAATTAAAGTCTACAATGATGGAAAAGATACACTCGTACCTTGTGTCACAAACATCCGAGCTAAGAATTTTCTGAAGGTGCGGCTATTTCCCAGTCTATTTGTATATTTTTCATTGAACTTTCTTCAGCATTTGCTATTCTACATTACAATTTCAGCAGCAGATCAAAAATGGCTTGCATTACAGCACGCTTCCAAGAAGGTACACAGAGGGAATAGAACCTCGTGTTTGGACAGGGAAGGTTTTTTTAACCTTATTATTGTTTTTCAGAAACCACCCAGCGAACAATTAGAACAAACCCATATCAGGCGCATATCAATCATTATGCTTTTTGTTTTTTTACCTGCAAACTTAAATTAACCAAATGCTGACAAACACATTTATGTCATACTTCCATCTCTTCCTCATGGTCATTTTTGTGAAAGTTTACCACTTATTAATGGTACCAAGTTTAACACTATTAATCTGTTTTCTTTACTTGATCCTCCAAAACACTGCAGCTCACTCTCCTGTCTCCTGACTGATGGAGGAATGTGGACCACTGACTAGGAGGCTGTTGGGATAGTTATTTTCAGTCATTCTGAAGTAAACTTACTGCTGCATCATCTTAATAAAATCTAATAAAATAAACTGGCTTCCATGTTGTGTCCTGTGTCATGCCCAATGTTTCCAGGAACGCCGAAACCCTGGATTACATGAGTTGCTGACAAAAACATAGTAAATAAGTTGGTCTTAAAGCAAATTTCCCATTCATTTTATCTGATGTTTTTAAGAGACCTTAATCCATAAATCAATCATAGAATTAAGCTGTTCTAGTGAGTCTTTAATGATTGTGGAAGAGTTGGTAGACTTACGAAAAATTCTGAGTTAAATATAGCATTGTAGTCCCAACTGCATTCGTAAGTTGAGGTACAAGTGTATTTGGAATTTACATTAGACTCGAACAACCTAAAAACTCATTATAGATGTTTAAACATAAAAAAATGTTTTTGGCATAGATTCAACTCCAGACTCCGCTCCATAGAGATAGAAAAAGTCCATGATTACTACACACAATAAACTGGAAACAAGGACCAAAGAGCCAGTTCGTGCTGGACTGAGCTCAGCCCTGGCTTCACACTGGGTTATATGGCTGGGCTGCAGGCTGGAAGAACTCACAGGAACAGCTTCGGTATCCCGGCAAGATCCTGGTTTAGACATCCTCTAAGGCCCCAGTGGTCAGGACAAGGGAAGGTGATGGAACTGGACAATGGCGCAGACCAATCCATCACTGTAGGTGAAAAAAAGCATTCAAACCACACAGCTCTAGCAGTGCAGTTCCCAAGAGTAGCAGGGTGTGTGTGTGTGTGTGGGGGGGCATCTATACCTATCTCTGTTTATAGAGAAAGGGGAAGAAGCTACACTGTGCATCACACAGACTCAGGGCTCTGGGTAGGTTCAACTACATCATTCTGCTGGTACATGAATGTCAGCAGGAAGAGAGCCACATCCAGAGAGCACCAATATGCTGTGTGTGATGTCACTGCCGACCAGTAGCGGCTCTCCACCAGGCCCTCACGCAGTTCAAAGTCGATGCGCTGCTCCAGCTCAACTGAAACAGAAATTAAAAATATCTTACTGGCGAACACCTAATCTGCATGTTTACCATCACATAATAACAGGAGTACAAGCGTGCCTCAATCTACAAATATATGACATTTCTGGGAAACCATAAGCTGAGAAAACATAAACTGCAGACATAAATCCAATTAACTTCAGTGCTAATGATATATATGGGTTCCAATAATCCAGAATAGTAGACTATGGCAACACAATAGTTACTTTTTAAATGCAGGACTGACACAGCAGTGCCCGCTGAGCAGCACGACACCCCTCACCCTGAAACCATCAAACACACTCGACACCATCAGGGCTTATATCTGTCCTGTAACTGCCCACCATTATTTATATACATTTTTTCCTAAAAAAAAAAATCAGTATGGATATAGCAAGGCACGAAAGCAGTATTACCAGTTGTTTGACAGTTATAATCTCTCTTGTCACCTCAGTCTGTAATTAAAATTCTTTAATTAAACTAACTATTAACTATTTACACACTTCTATACATCTACTACTAACAACAATAATAATAATAGTTATTGTTGTTGTAAATTTAAATACAACAGAGAACTAGTCTAAATCACATAGCAACATGTGTGTATGTATTTATTTTACTTTTGTGCATTTGTGTTAGTGCTGTTACACTATCTGATGCAAAAATAGAAGTATTACAAGTTGCTAGAACATTACAAGCTCCACCTGGAATGATGGACCCTCTCCACGACATCCAAGTCTCTGTTATGTTAATTATAGTTTAGTAACTGGGGTGGGTTACTGTATTTGTGTATTTGTTATATTTGGTTGCCCACCCCAAAAACAGCTGTTGTGGTTTTGTCCTCAGTCCATTTATGAGCATTTAAGGTAATTCGAGCCCATCATTTGTTATTGCAGGGAAATCTTTGTAAATCAAAACAGTGGATCTAAACAAGAATGTTCATTTTATTCATGTATCAAATGTTTGTAAATCAAGGGATGACTGTACTTCCCACCATTGTGCATAGTACCAGCCACATTACTGATCAACAAAAACTGACAATGCCACACATGCTTTGTGAGAACAGTGTGCAATAGTCCAAGGGCA
Source organism: Arapaima gigas (assembly GCA_900497675.1). Lineage (NCBI taxonomy): Eukaryota > Metazoa > Chordata > Actinopteri > Osteoglossiformes > Osteoglossidae > Arapaima > Arapaima gigas. Next base: position 1,472,198 of record UFQX01000024.1, on the reverse strand, counting down.
AGGAAATGCGTCAGGATGGGCTGAAATATACACTCTCCAAGTCTGTGCAATTATGTGAGCTCCCAGCGAACACACAGACAGCTGGCACACAGAGTGGTGGGCATAACATAGGAAGTAGTGGCCTGGAAGAGGGGGCACTCACGTGAGGTGTCTATGACGGCTGAAGCACATGGGGACACACAGGTTTGGGCATCCAGTGGCTGACTCTCGCCCTCAGTGGCTCCACTCTCCACAACAGAGGGCTGACTGGTGGAGCGGGAGAACCGTGAGAAGAGGATGCCGCCGATGCCCTTGCCAATGCTTGCCGCGCCTTCCAAACGGAGACAGATCACAGATTAGTATTCTGTGGCTTATTCTAGTTTTAGCTCAAACTACCCGCTCAGACAGCCAACCACACAGAGGAGACAGAACAAACATTAAGATATTGCCTTTCTAGACAGTTTTCTTGGTTTGAAGAAACTGTCAACATTTTTTAACTTTTTTAACTTTTACTCAACTGAAACTGTAAAAAAAACTTTTATATTTTATCTAAATTTAACAATTTCTGTTTTGTTTCACTGCTTTTAGTTTTTCTTTATCAGCGTTTCAACATTTAATGCAAAGCTCATTTTTTACATTTTCTCATCCTCATACATCTCTACATGCAGACAGCCTAGGATGTCAGCTCATCTTATGACTTTGATCACCTACACATATCATAAGCAAACTGCTGTTTTAGGAGGTCTGTTTTTTACTGATGTCAGATAAAGCTGAATTTTATTTGTAATTTTGATCTGGGCTTCATATGTTTTTGAATTTGTTTTGGTATTCACAGCTGGTGGGGAAGATCATTTTTATTTAAAAAGTTCGACAGTAATTTCAATTTTCTCAGTGAACATAATGAGACGTGTTGTTTTTATTAATGTTGGCACCAGAAATGTCTGTGGCAGATGATACTTTTTGTGTCTGAGCAGTAAGCTTTAAGAAACAGACCAAACTACTGGTCCCAGATAAGACACATCTAACAGTACTGGATGTAAGTGAATGTACATAGAACAGAACACAGTCCTTTACCCAGGATGCTTGCTTTTCCTAGGTTAGTGATGGACTCCCCATAGTGTCCTCGTGTCATCACGGGTGAGGTGCTGGGACTAGGGTTGCTCTCCGTGTCCGATGTGACTTCCTTCATTGGGTTGATAAACATTGGTCGGATCTGGTCATAAGGTGTGGGGCTGGTGGTATTCCACCTGCGGCCAATGGGCAGTGCTGTCACACTCATGTCAGAAAATATCTTTTTCTTCTCTTAGTCAAACTTCTACATACTTCTACATATAGCATTATATGTTCTAACTCAGGGTCAGATGAGAAATTATACTTATATGCATGTACACAGCAGGGTAGATACTTGCCAGTGAATCTGTACAGGTGCAATGTTGCTGTAGTGTTTTAATATAAGAGGCTCCAGTCTGTACGCCTGTAGAAACAACAGAGCTAACGCTAACAGTGACCAGTGAAGAAATATCAACTGAGCAACTAACTCATTGATCAAGCTGAGTTATGAGACATGCACAGGCTCACCACTGGATCAGTAGGGTGAAAGATGTTGAACAGACGTTGGCAGATGGATTTGGGTAGGATGTGATCCTGAGTCCCATTATTTCCAGGACGAATGCCTCTCAAGGCCAAAAACACAGCAAGTGGAGAACCCATGCAGAAGAAGTTTTCTACCTGCGACCAAAAGGGAAAGAACCCATATGTACAAAGTTCTCCAGTTGCAAGTTCTCTGCTTAAAGTGAGAGAAAGACACAAAAATTGTACCCCTATATATTTATTCTTAGGTGTTGGACAGCACGCACCTTAAATTTTAACGCTGGAGAAGGCTGAACTGCAGGGGACTCCAGACTCTCGAACTGATCCTCGAGTTTTCTTAGTCTGTCAGTGATACCCAAATGATCAGAAAAGCACATTACAAAGGAATGAGAGCCAGTCACACAAAGACATGAATGCGTTTTGTCAAAATCAGAACAAAAAACAGAAAACAAAGCGGATGAATGATTAATCTGACTGCTTGTTTAAGGTCTGAATCTCTTATGCTGGTATGCTGAGTACACCTGGTGGGACTGTGGGATGTTGACCACAGAATGCTGTGAGGGTCACTGATTCTAGAATGTGACTATAAGCATGACTGTGGCCTGTGGGCATGCATTTTGCCATTTCTTGTGTGGAAACATTCCTCACCGCAGACGCGTGTAGTTCAGCTCGTGCAGGAGATGGCGCTCTTCGCAGCTTGTTCTCCATGACTCTGTTTCCTCTGCCTCCAGTGCCTCCTGCAGGTAGAAGCGCACCGGATCCCAGCCGGTCATGATGTCAAACGTGATAACGCAGCCCAGGGAGTGGGAAACAATGGAGACTTTTCCCTTCTCCTCAAACTCTGGGTTCCGTGAGCAGAAGAGTGAGTACAATCGGTTCATCTCCTGCGTCAGCCCCTTGGTGATCTGCAAGCAAGGGAAAACATTAATCCAGCCTAAACACACCCATCTTATTTAATCCTTATATTTACACAGCATTTACTCTTAAATCCCACACATTCGCATTTACATAATTCACTGAAAGTGCTCTACATATCTGTTTACACGTTCCTTCCCTACAACAGCTTTGTTTGCCACAACCCAACAAAATTATAACCATAAACAACCTAAAAATACACAATTCACTATAACTTAATCCAAATATCTAAATATGCTATTTGTATGCCTCGTCTTTTTTTCGTCAGCCACAAAGAACATGGAAGAAATGTGTACAGAACATGCATTTGCAGCATATACAGCTTTATATATCACAACACTTAAGTTTGGTACATAACATTTACATCAGTGCATGTGGTTCTTGCATCAACCATCGTGAAGTATAGTTTATCAAACACAATTACATGTACTTTTATTCTGATCGTGTGTGGCCCTTGAATCTACAAGCATGAGTGAAAACCTCAATCAAATATATTTACACAGACTGACTATTTGCATGTGTGGTCTTTGAACACAAACCCACTCTGCACGGTTTCAGTCAACACACTTACATCTCACAGTGGTATTTCCCCTAAAAATATTAGTCTGCACTGATTAATCCACACATTAATCTCCACTTGTTTTTATACACCAAGCACAGAGTATTTGGGAATCTCAGTCAGATACTGACCCATTATTCATACTGTTTTCTTGAATAAATATTTCTTTTCTCAAGTACTGAAAAACCTGTTCGTTCCATATGGGTGAGGACTTCATGCTTAGCTGAGGTTTTCATGTTGTATACCTGAATTGTTCATGAAAGACCAGTACAGGGCAATAAATGAGACGCATCTCTTTCGTAAAGGGGCCTAGTGTGTGTTTACAAGCTGAGTGCTCATATATCTGTGTGTTTGTGTGTCTTAATCTGTGAGGGGCTTCTTTCTCACCTCATCTCGGTACAGAGGGCTCGTGTAGTACATAATGTCCATGGCACTGCTATTAAGCATATCCCTCAGTCCTCGAACCTTGTCTGGAGTGATTGAGTCCACCGTATCTGGAACAGTGACATCACACCAACAGACACTGACACACCAGCTCAAGCCCTATAACTATACAGAAACATCCATACTTAAGCATACAAGTATTATATCCAATGATCTGCCTCAATCTGGCTGTTAAAATAAATTGCAATGATCATATTTTACATCAAGACAGCTTGATGAATCATTATCTACAAATGAAGTCTGTTTTATACATAAGTAGCCAGATACATCACAATTTAACAGTAGGCAAACCACAAAGTACCTCCATCCAGTGTAAGCCTTGACCTCCATTCCACAGGGAGGAACTCGACATGCTCTGAATCTCGGTCTGAATAATGCTTCTCCTCCATCTTACGGGCAGCCTCCCTCATCCTGAATGCACACGCATATACATACACACACACACACACACACACACACACACAGAAATCCAACGTGCAGTAAATCCCTGCAATTGGGCTTTTATCCCAGCTCTTCAATAAAAACACTTTGAAGTTCCTTATTTTCACCATATTTTCATGGCTCATAACATGCAGTCCTTAATTCAAAAACTGTTGACAACTGGGAGAAAAAAAATGTTATTTAATTAGTTTAAAATGTACTGTTTTGTCCTTGCTGTGCAGGATGAAGATCATTTCTTATCCATCCAGAAATGAACAATGCTATTTCTTTAAACAGACTTGTACTTTGCAGAAACCGACAGCAGAGTACAAAAAATTATTAACTCCATTAATCTGTACTTTCATTATAGAAGAACACATCACAGAGCTAATGTTGGCCAGCTCATAAATCCCAGACCAGGACTGCAGACTCACATGGCTGTATTCTTAATGATGCGCAACTGGTCCATTTTCTGCCCAATTCCATGGACAACAAAGACAATATGCGTGGTCTGGGGGGGCTTGTCTTCAAGGGACGCCTCCTCCACAAACCCCCGATGGAGACGTGTTCCGCTGCTGGAAGCTGAAAACACAAAAGCCATGTCTTCAAACTGATTCACAATGGTCCACTACGGTCCAGCTTGGGATGCCACTAAGTACTTCACTGATAATATTCTTTATCAATGGACACGTGCATTCAAAGGCTTATTATCAAAACTGTCTAGGACTTAACACATCAGCCTTAAGCATTTAAAAGTTTGCAAAAGGCTAGCAGGGCAGGAATAACTGAGTTAGTTGGAGGCAGGACCCAGGGCTCTGGGCAGGAGTGCACTTGGACTGCTTCACAAAACCTGTTCTATGTCAAATGTCAGGGGGTGAAAAGAAACTGGGACTAGCTGGACAATTAGAACATGCTGCATGAGCGAACAACACAGAGGAGAGCTCAGTAGCTTTTTGTTTTGTGTTATATTTGTGCTACTGCTTACAATATAGAAGCCATGTATCCATTTTCTGTTTTGCATCAGTTGAATAAAATTTTGCTTGAACTGCTCTCCTCTGCATCTATCTTGATCACATGGCCACCTCCTTCTCAAAGTCAGCCATATAACTTAGTTATTTTCATTATTATTTAATTCTTTATACTGATGGTTTTCTTCAAACTGCATTGCAGTGTTAGGTTTGTTGGTTAAATTATCCAGCTGAATGAATGGGTAAACCATTCATTCAGCTGGATAATTTATACTGGAGCAGTTCAGTCCATGAACTTTGCTCTCAACAGTACTACAATACAGCAGAAAGCGGGATTAGAACCTGGGTCCTCCAACTGCAAGCCAGATGCTCAAAACACTACACTACCAACTGCCTGTAGTCCTTTTTGTAAGCCTGAACATAAATACATCTGATGAATGGCTGAATGGTGTGAATACAGTACAGTTCATCCTTAATTTATCGGACCTTACGGATGTCGAATGTTATGGAATGTCACGGATGTCAGGAATTCCAGAAAAAAAAAATCAGTAACACTGAAAAAAACTTTTTTGTTTTAGGCATGAGGGAAAACAAATATTTAACTCATTTTTCACTTTTTTGGGTGAAAATAACTTCATTAACACATAAAATGTTTTAAACAATTTTGACTATCTCAAAAGACATCTCTTTTGAGTCACATCAGTGCCTTATTCACTATGTTTTATATATAATTTACTTTATGTTTCTGTGTACTGACTTTATTTCATTTTATTAGGTATGTGTTCATCACACATTACATTAGTTTGTAAAATTGTTACTCTAGTACATAGTGTTGAACTACATAGTCATAACTATATACAGTTGTAGTATATAGTCAACTATATAGCACCATAGTAAAAAAAAACAGTATAACAGTACAAAAATTACTGTACAATTACACTTTCAATTTTCTAGACTTTCACAGCATCCAGATACCTCCTCCACCCATATATTCTGGAAAATCAAGAATGTGCTGTATCAGTGACAGCTGAAAGAGATAAACATGTGAGAAAAATAAATAAGGTGAGGTTGATGAGTTTGAGTTGCACACGACAGACCTTTGGAGAAGCCGAGCTTCTGCGTGACAGTGCGTGCAATCTTGGAGGTGGTGGCATCACTGTAGAGGTAGACCTCATCCACGCTGTGCCAGTCGACATGGGAGCGGCTCAGCTTAACGCTGTGGATTGCTAGAGGTGGGGTGGAGACAAAATAGAAAGGAAAGAGACAGGAAGGTAAGCAACATTAAAGACATGGCAGAGGTAGACCTAAAATTTACAATATACCAGGTCTTTTGCATCGCAAATGCAGAAATCCCGAAAATGTTTTGCTGGAATTTATGCCTTCATTAGTGCCTTACTTAGAGTAATATTTTTGCACACATTTTCATCACAAAAAGTGAGGGAATGACAGGGCTAAAAGTAAAGAAATAGGACATGAAATGAATAAGATTTAGTCTTCTGTTTAACACGTTTTTAAAGGTAAACCATCGAAGACCACAGTATGTGTTAAAATTTTGACTACACACACACAGCAGGTCTATAAATAGGTTTTCAGAAAAAAAGTGACAGGAACAGGTTTCCTATTTACATCTGAATGTACAAAATACAATGTCCATATCTCTTTGACTTTAATGTAACTCTAAATCCTATGTATTTAAGGGTGGCTAATAAGCTAAATATATCTGAAAAGAAAAAAGATCTTTGGCCTTTCTTAGCCTCTCTAAAGTGTTAAACGTGTCCAGCATGAAAATAACTAGAAATACGAGCTTGCTGTATTCAACATTACAGTATATGTGACAAATTAATATGCATATCCAATGTCTAGTTACATATTTTCACATACATTCACTTATAAAACATTTTATGACTGAACTGATCTGTAAAACGCTGACCTCTGCTTCCCATCAAAGAACCTCATAGACCCATGGACTTCTCAGTGTGGATTACCCAACCCATTTTACAGAGCTGACTTTAAATTTTAAAAAAAATCACAAGTTCACGTGACCACATTTGCCTGGTCCAGATAAGAGGCACAAAGCCCCTTAATCTATCTGGGTTTAATCATCTGTCGATCATCACAAACTCTGCCAAACCCCAGAAATGTGCTTCTCATCAGCCTGTAACCCACAGACTGTGACATGAAAAGAAGAACATTCCACTAACATCACAAGAAGATGACACCGCTAAAGTTACGCGCAAGTTAAGCACAGGTGTCAGAATATGAGAGGTGGGATGCATGTAAGGTCAAAACTGCCATCATCCTGGAATAATTAAGGCATGTTAGCCTGTAGATTAGGTACAAACAGGGCCTATTAATAGTGCATTATTATTGTTAATAGGATATAGGAGGCTACATAAATGACAGTCATACAGGAAGTGTAGCATTCTTTCATTATTATAAATAGCCACCATTTTATTCCTATGACACTAAACAAGAATGCATAATCCTGGGATGGTGCTACCATGGTTGGGACTTTTTCAAGCTGCCTTTCACTGCCAATATTACATTCAAAAGCTGCCTTCGGACACAGGCTATGAAGACTCTAAAAACTTGCTCTTATGGCATTTTCTGCTCACGGTAAAGTTCTAAATAAAAAGATATTTCTTTACTCTTAATAACTTTTTTGCCTGTAAAGTCACAGTCAGATGCCTGTGTCTACAAACCCCAAATTCTGGCCCTGATCACCTGTCGCACCTTGGAGCCCATGGTAACAAGGACCCCTGCTATGACTGAATGGGCACTTTGTTCCAGTGCTTCCAGTAGACTAACTAATTCATGAGCTGGCTGCAGCAGGCATCGCTCTTGGTAGGTCATAAAGGAGAATGGAGAAGCGAGGCCGGTTGCTCAGGGGGAGGGGCAAACTGACAGCCAGGACCATAAGTCAGAGGTAATAGCAGAGCAGAGCCCACTGCTGACTACAGCTACAAGAATTAATGGATGTTGATAAAAACACCATATTAAAGCACTCTGGCAGCAGATTGGGTTGGAACCTGCAGACTGAGGCCTCTGCTGATATTGTCTCCATTGGGACAGAAAGTGAAGGTAGAAATTAAACAGAAAGGAGAGAACTAACAAATCAGAGATATCCTCAGGAGTAATGCCTCTGCCAGTCCTGTGCTGTACCACAGCACACCTGCTATGTGATCCCACATCTGTCATCAACAGTGTCTCCCACTATTATCATTTAGCAAGACCTCATAATCTGTTTCCAATAACTTACAAAAGCTATTTAACTTCCTACAGATAAGAATCGGACTCAAATATGGCAAGAGGAGAGGGCTTCATCTCATTCAGATGACTTCCCCCAAGCAAGGTAGAGGGCTGCTACCGCACATGTCAGTGACAGAACTATCCAAGAGGTCAGGAGGCATGGCACATGAAGTTACTGAAATATTACTGTCAAAGCAACCTCAAGTTTCGAGGTAGATTACTATTGTTTCCAGTGTTAATTACAGATGAAGAAGGTTTCAAACTAAGTATGACTCTAATTAGAGAGGAGAGTCACCCTTGTTCTCTAACTCTAAGTACAAAGAGCTGGGTCACTGACTTCCACAGGCCACAACATTGACAAAGGAGCACAACAGTACATCACCCACTGACTTCATTTGCAATTACAAATGAGGACTATGCAGTATAACAAAACTTTTTAGGAATGCAGTGCATTACTACTGAACAGAGAATAACAAACTCATACCTCAGAACAAAATAACAGATTATATATTATCTTACAGTTATCCATCTCCCCTATGTGGTCCTGTGGCCACAAAGCAGGTGTACTTCACATAAGCACAACAGCATTTTTTACAAGCAGGCAGTCTTGGTACAAGGGGGCTAAAATTTCCCCCAGATGCCCTCACACACAGTAAAACATTTGCACCCTAATAAATCGGTTGTGAATTGAAGCAAGTTCAGTCTGTCAACCAATTGGCTGCTACCATGCTTTTCGTTTAAACTGCAGAAAAACCACGCAACAACATGCCCTGCTTTGAGATGAATTCAGATATATCACAATTGGCAATTGTCCTCCTGCTCCTTTTACAAACATCAATATCTCCACAGCCTACTCTGTAGCGAGCCATTACAGCATTATTGTACTATTAGTACATATTATATTTGTCAGGTGCATATTTTATTTGTAATAACTGGTCCATTTCCTAAATGTCTAATAAATTAACAATTTTTTTCCACACAGTAATTGGAAGACCAACTGAAAAATATTGTTTTTCATTAACCTCATAAGAAGGCGAGTCCACATTTTACACGGTGGAGTTTTTTGGAATCAACTTATCACATTATGGCCAGATTTATTGCATTTGTCAGAAATTTGCAAAAATTACTAAAATTGCATGAAAATCTGTTTTTACAGACAAAACATTTAGAGTTTAGGCAGAAAACAAAGCGTCTCATTTCCAAAAACTGCACTTGTATGATTATTTAAAATAAACTATTTACATGGATTACAATCCAATGAGTTTAACCAGACAGCAGCATGAAGCATTCCTTGTGGTGTATCCATATTCTACATTCACCCAGGAATGAGAGCAAGCTATGCAGAATAGACACCACAATATTATTTTACCGCTGCTAACAGCCTCATCTGCTGCTCAGTGTTGTGCTTTCACACAACATACTGTGTACATATTTACACAAACATGACAATGTGGGAACCACAAGTCTAACTGGCATGAGGCATATACAGCTGAGCAGCAGCACACTAGACGTTTCACCTACTACAACATAAATGTACGGTTCATACTGCACTCAACACAGAAACACAGAGGTTTTCAAGTATCATTTGTTCTGTACCAACAACCTGAAAAGTCAAAAGTCTGAGGCAGACTTATACGCAGAACACAGGCGCACAAACAGTAGAAAGCGGACGGCTGGCTGTTCACTGAATGCAGACACCATGAAAAAGGTTTGGCCTCATTTTTGTCATTCAGCCACCCAGGGTTTTATTTGTACAGCGCCACTGTGCCATTAAATTAAATGGACCATTGGGTGTACCATCCTCAAAAGACCCCTTTGTGGCTTACATTTCTGGGAGGTGGCATACTAGTGGTGGGAGAGTTATGTCACGCGTCACAAAGGAAACAACTATTCAAAGTACCTAATGTGGCACCCAACAGCAACACAAGTCCCAGTCTGGTGATCTGATGTGAGCTGGATACATGGGTATGTTGTTTTTGCTTAATGAATTTACGGCCCTTTCCTGAAAATAGCAGATGCAACACATTTTTTTACTATTTTTTACTAATGGAACAACCATATGTTAATTGTTTAATAGCAAATAAAATTATGTTTTGTCAAGTCCTCAACAACCTTATTTTATTCAGGGAGAATCTTTTTCTGTTATCTTACATAACATATTTTGTGCTTACAGCAATTTGGACAAGTAGGCATGAAAGTGTGATAGAGAGAGAGAGCAATTTGACCAGAAATAACAGAAAATAATGCCAGGATGACTTGCCCAGGTAGGTGCTGGTGTTACATGCTGGAGTGGTGCAACAATCCACTGCAGAACTCAAATATATACTACAATAGGTGAAAATTCCACAACCTACTGCTTATCATACAGCTGAAAGCTCGTTGCTTAGACACATCAGGTAGCTGCCATAACACTGATTCAGATTAGAGGAGAAGGCCGGGAAAAAAAAATAAAATAAAATAATTATTTTATTGTCGCAGAGTTTTACACAGATCAGGTCTGTTTATTTTTACTGCAGCTTCACCCAACAAAACCTTTCTTCATTTCATTGTGACAGGGGAGGTGTACTGACCGGACAACTCTGGTCCCCTGTCCTTAGGCTTTTCCTGTTGTCTTTTGCCAGCATGCTTCCTATGGAGGCAATTTTATGTTTGTAAATACAAGGTCTGATAACCTTGCAACTACATAATACTGCATTTCAGGATTTTGGTGGGGTCGAAGGTCAATGAACCTTTGCTGTTTGAGCAGTCACAAGCTTCTCACAATTCATATTCAGTCAAGACAAGTGATAGTTTTCAGTCGTCTGCTGTTGTGCATCGCATTTAGGATGACTGAAAAATCAGAGCAACACGTGCATGGAGTTTTGTTAAAAACTTGGTCGGCTGCCTACTGCAACATGCAAAATGATTCAGTCCCTCCATATTTGTAAGACATTTCCCCCTGCAACTTTCTTTTTCCAAAATGGTACTGAAAGGACAGCGGCACACAGGTGCATTACCTTGCAAATATTGGGGCAAGATCAGGTTAGTATGGAGGCTGCAAAAACTTTGCTGATTTAGCATTTTGCAAGGAACTGTTGCACAAGTTGCAACACGTGAATCATTGTAAACACGATTTTTTATTGTGACATTGTCAGCAAGGGTTCACTGACCTTCCATTCCAACCACAATCAAAAACGCAGTATCACCTAGTCGCAACGTTAACAGTCTGGATACTTTTTTAACAGACCTCGTAAACTTATGTTAAATTCTACTAAGATGGCTATCATGATACTTGCATTTAAGCAATGACCTATCATATATGGCCATGTGACATTTCTTCTGACAATGTATCTTTCATGTTTTATGTGGCTCTTCTCCCCACCCCAGCAGCCCGGCTTGCTCTCACCATCCTTACTGTCCACTGTGACGGCAACAGCATCAGGGTCAAAGGTGTCCTCCATGGGCTGACCCCGGAATCGCTCCAGGTGCTCCAGCTCAATAAGGTCGCTCTCATCCTCCTCCAAAGGGAGCCACGTGCCATCAACAAACCACTGGCCACGCATCACAGGAATACGTTCCTGCTCTGCAAAAAAAACACATGGCCATCTCAGAGGCCTTTGCACAATAGCCACTGGGTTTATGAAGTCAAACACAAACAACCTGAAATATTCATGACTAACAACATTTGGTGCCAAAATTACGCAGTTAAGTATTTGATGTTTTCCCTCTTCTACAAAATTAAACACTCAGTTTTAATACATAAGAAACACCCCTTTACCCTAGTGCCTGCAATATTCATACATTTCTATCGAAAACAGAGTCGAACAATTACACCAATTTACACATCACCATGTAAATGAGATCATACCAGTTTGACCAACTGCAAGACTGAAGTTTTGCTTTTACTCTGGCTTTGTGTTTTGGGTCTCTCGTTCTCTTTTCTCCTCTTCCAATCTTTCTCCTTTTTTTCTGTTTTGTACTGTACTAGGTAACATTTTCTATTTCATGTTCTTTCTGATAATATCACAGACTGTATGACAGTGGTTAATAGAGGTTACCATTAAACAGTAAAAACAACTGATGCCTATATAACTAGGGGTAGAGGAATTCAAAATGTTTCAATATTATACCATAAGAAAAAGTCTGTCTGTTTAATAGTGTAAAAAAAGTCTTATAGTGTAAACAAAGTACTAGCATTTTACTGTAGTGGCTTATATTCATTCTTTCCTCCTTGTATGGATGATCCAAACAATTTGTTGTTTTTGTACACATTTTTCAGTGGTGTTGCTTTCATACCTACGTTGCTATTGTTGTGATCACCAAAGAAAAATGCAGAAACATATCTACAAAAATGTCACAATGACAAGAAAATGGACTAACACCTGGTAGGTATCACTACTAATAAAGTTCTCAACTAAGCCCACAGCGGGGGGCTAGAGGGCTGTATATAAGTTTGCCTGCAGATATGTTGTCACAACGGTGCAGTGATTGAGAAGTATGAGCTCAAGTGCTTGAGTTATTTACAGTTATTTATAATGCAAGCAAATAGAGATTGTGGTCATCAGCAAACTTTGAATGCAAAGACAGACAAAAAATGCGGGAAACACACAGACTGCGAGATACAGTCCACTGGACATCAAGGAGGTTTGATGAGGTCGAGGATCAAGGAAACAAGGAGGTCCTTGCACACACAAGGAGTACCCGACAAAAGGAGCAGACGCAGACTTTACAAGGACCATCACAAACTTGAGCAAGCAGAGAAAGGCACTGAGAAATTCTGCAAAAGTGCAGAGACAAGAGGTTTCTAGTTCAACAGTTTTAACTGACTCGAATGAAAACAGGTGTGCTGGAGGCGTCAGGAGTGCGAGGACCCCTGCTGGTCAGCTGGGGTATTATCTCCTGGGCATGTAACATGCACTCCTATTATAGAGGAGAGCAAAGCTGCAGGACATCCAGCGTGAATAATTCACTGCAGGGGGGTCATAAAAATCAGGCTCAACTGACAAAAGTGGGAGGGGGCACCTGGTACAGTGGAGTAAGAGAAAGTCCAGTACTGCCACCTCCTCACAGCACCATTTTGAGGCTTCAATCCCAGCGTAATGAGAAAGAACAGCAGCTGAATGAACTGCAGCTTTATCTGCTCAGTTTTCTAGCAAGGCTACAAGAGTTCTTGCAAATATGTACATATTTGTTTGATGATCAAGTATCTCGGAATTAGATTATCACAGCAAAACATGTTTGTCAAAATATGAATCCTTGACATTGTAATATGTTGATATTGATAATTCATGATAAACAAACCCAAACTTTTTACTATGAAACAATGAAATCAAAAAAGTTGCGTCACCTAGTGTGTTTTCTGGAACTGATCACCAACAATACCCTGTGAATACATTATCTACCAATGCTGAACACGTAAAAATATGTTCTTTCATTAATTCAGTCATGCAGAAACTAAGTATTATTTTAAAAGTGCTGTTAAGTGAAAATATGTATGTAGGTTTTCAATTGGATTCTGGGAGCATCTTTACTCAGGTTATAGCACTAGCCTGCAATGTGTTTGGAGACCATTTTCCCTTGCATCTCCTCTCCATGGCAGAAATAACCTGATGTAATCTTTCTGACTCACAGTTAGAAGGAAACAGTGACACGTTGCAGCTCACAGCTGTGTGTTTTAAAGTGGTTCACAGTCATTTTCAGCCTGAACTACAAATAACGACTTCATACATCCGCATATAACACACATGTGGCTGCTGCATGGTCAGTAGTAATAAAATGGCTACCATTTCCGCAATAAGTGCACTGGATTCTGTAAGGATTATACGTTTTATGTCACGGCAAAATTGTGTGTTGTACGGTGTCATCATTATCCTCAGCATCACCATCTTCATCATATAACCGTCTGTGAAGATGCTGATACTCGCTGCCCTACTACTGCTACAGATGACTCCACTTCCGAGGGTGTGCGCGCGCCAGAGTGTGTGTGTGTGTGTGTGTGTGTGTGTGTGTGTGTGTGTGTGTGTGTGTGGATACTGTTTCCGCGCTCCTACACTCACGGTTCCAGTAAATGGGGTAGCACTCCCTTTCCTGGACGTCCACCTCGTAGAGCCCCCCGCGGACACACACGGGCTCGACCTCCCGCGGTCCCCTCTCCTCTCCGCCGCGCTCCGGCCCCTCGGCCCCGTCGCTCCCTGCTTCCCCGGGCTTCAGCTCGCAAAGCCTGCGGTGCGTCAGCTCGACCCTCAGCGAGTCGTGTCCCACGAAGGGCTTCCAGGTCCTGCGCTCGTCCCTGTAGAACCAACGCACCTCTTCGGGCCCCAGCTCGCGCACCACCTCGATGCGCGATCTGGAGCCCGTCGATCGGTTCCGCCGCCGTGCGCCCACGCTGCGTGCACCGTCCACGCACCCGGACTCCGGCCCGTGGTGCCCATGACAGCCGGGACACGGCTCCTCCTCCGGGCCCAGTGTCGCGTCGCCCACCGCCGGCGCCTCGCAGCAGCACTCGAACGCGTCGCTCGCCATATCCCAGTGGGCGCTCATCGCGAGGACACAGTACACTACAGTACACTACAGTATACTACAGTATAATACAGTATAATACAGTAGACACCGGCTCGCGCCGCGCCTTCCCGCCAGGTTATAACAACTCAGAGCAGCGGAGACAGCAGAAAAGCCCTCCGCCCGTTCCGTGCGCAACCATTACGACCTGTCCGTCCAACAGGGAGTGCCGCAAGGCCAGCCGTCGAGCTTCTGAATCCCTTTCCCTGCTGCTTGTTTGTTTGTTTATTTGTTTGTTTGTTTAATTGTTTGTTATAGCAGCAGAACGCAGACCCTCCGCTGCGCTGGTGCGGCTCGATGGGCGGAGCCGAGCCGAAGCTCCTCCTCCTCCTCCTCCTCCTACTCCTCCTACTCCTCCTCCTCCGCCGCCGCCGCCGCCGCGCGCGTAGCTGGACGACCACATTGACGGACGCCAGCAATAGACGAGCGAAAAGAGTTTATTGTTCACCTTACTGCGGTCCCTTTGTTTTACTTCACCACACTGTAACGCGTCATGGCGTCTTGCTATCCCCTCGCCAGTGCTGCTGTTTTTGCTGTTCTTTTAGCTCCACATCCAGTAGTTTCCCACCACAGCGGTTTTGTCAGCCTTGTTCACTGAAGTGTCGTCTTCATTTCTTTATAACGCTGTACTTAATTTAGCCCTGGTCATACAGGTAAGCTTATATTTCCGTACAAATTATGAATAAGAAACTGGATTTAATGTTTTGTTTAATGTTGTGATAAGAACACTAAGCAGATGCCCCATGAGGGGGGCTTCGATTTGCCCTTAGACTGTGTACATTTTGGCTGTTTTCCAGGTGTTCCCACAGTCCAAAGACAGTTCAGGGGAGCCAGTCAGTCAGATTGCCCCTAGAGTGTGTGTGTGTCAAATAACACATTACTGGCAAACTGTTTAAACTGCCACAAAAGCCTTCATGAACCCCTTCAGTGACAAGCTTGATGACTGAGGTAATGTGCTAACCAGCGCCCCCTATAGACTACACCAAGCCAGGGATTATTATGAATAGTCATCCCATCGCTGCTGTGGACAAATTCACCTGCTTGGGAAGCACCGTCTTTCATTGCACCACCATCAACGATGAAGTCGAAACCTGGATTTAAAGTTAGCCAGGCCTTTGGTAAGCTACAGCCTTCAATCACCACAGCATCCACCTGTCCCTGAAGTTGGAGACATAGAAAGCTGCTGTGTGGGCTTCGCTACTGTATGCTGCTGAAACCTGAATAGTTGAGCAAAGTTGCTCAATTACTTCCACCTGAGCTGCCTTGGAAGGATCTTGAAGGTCAGATGGCAAGAACAGACCATCTGAAGTCTTGAACTGAACGTGTACAGTACTGTGCAAAGGTCTTAGACACCTGCGGGAAAAATGCTATAAAGTGAGGATGGTTCCAGAAATAATGCCATGAATACTTATTAGTCAATAAACCTTCTAAAAAGTACAGTAGACAAAAAAAACCTCAATCAAATCAATATTTGGTGGGACCACCCTTTGCCTTTAAAACAGCATCAATTCTCTTATGCAGACTTGCATGCAGTTTAAGGTAGAGGTTGGTAGGTTCTTCCAAACATTTTGAGGAACTGTTCACAGTTCTTCTGCAGACTTTGACTGTCTCTGCATGTCCTCCCAGACTGACTTGATCGTGTTGAGATCAGGGCTGTGTGGGGACCATACCGTCTTTTGCAGGATTCCTACTTTTTGCTGAAGATAGTTCTCTATGACTGAGATTGGGTGTTTGAGGTCATTCTCAGGCTGCAGAATGAATTTAGGACCAATCAGAAACCTCCCTGATGGTAGATAAGAATCTACCTGTACTTCTCAACAGACACTGAAGTTGCCTGCCTAAGACTTTTGCACAGTACTGTATACAAATCACCATCCAAATGCTGAAGCAAATTTGGCTTTGCTGGAGTAGCCAGGTTGTGCAAATTTCCCAAAGCATCTGTTCTACAGTGATACTGCTATAGGAGTTTTCACCCAAGATGGACAGAAACAACATTATAAGGATATACTAAAGAATTCACTCAAATGCCTTGGAATTGAGCAAGGATCCTGGCATACACTCACAAAGGGCTGATAAGCATGGAGGTCTGTGGTGAGGACAGGAGCAGTATCATTCTAAGCCAGAATGACAGAGGATGCAAATAAAAAGGGGGAAAGGAATAAACAACAGTGATGCAAAAAACTTGCATCATCACTGGATACGATTCCCCAGCTTGCCTCCAGTACTAACATACATTCAAAGCCCAGACTGGGCTTGTCAGTCACCTTCGCATCCACTCTTACAGCAACAGAGATTTAGCAACTACCCTGTGATAATTACTTACAAATTGCAGTAATTGTTATACATCCCTCCATACGTCTTCAGTAACCACTTTCCCATGGTTGGGATGGTGGTGGTCCAGAGCCTGTCCTGGAATCACTGGGCAGTAGGCTATGAAAGTTTAGCCTGGTCAGAAAACCAGTCCATTGCAGGGTGGCCACACTATACTATGGGCAATTTAGAGTGACCGATTAATTTGAAACGTTTCTTTGGACTGAGGGAGGAAACCCAGTGAGACACAGGGAGAACATGCAAAGTCCACACCCAAACAGTTCAATGGCTGTGAGGCAGCAGTACTACTTGCTGCACCGCTGTGCTGTCTAATTGTTGTTATAGGAGTCATTTCCGGCGTCACATATTTATACAAATATTTCAAGTATATCTATATTATCACTATAAGTACAACTGTTTTTATTTAATGCCTTGTGAGCTCTACTTTTATTTATTAACTGCAGTGTATTTTTTTTATCCTTTTGATCTCTTGTGTTACAGTTCAGCTGTGCAGGCAACTGGAAAGAAACGGTTTAATGGCACACTGCAATGAGTTATGACGTAAGCATCACAGGAAGTGGGTTGTCCCTGCTGGAGGGTGATCAGTGATGTTGAAAGGGCAGCTCCCCAGTGAACTATTGGGTGACGCAGGGGCCATAGTGTGGGGTGGTACCACCCAAAGGTGTCATAAAGAAAAAAAATTTTCTAATTGTTTCATCCAAATATGTGAATACTAGTTAAAGGACCATGGCTGGGAAAGTGGCGTAGTGAATGCAAACATTCTGGTTTTATGTAATAGGGTTATCTCAGCTCTTTGGATCCAGAGAGTTCTTTCAATGTACTCGAAGGCAGGTTTTTTTTGGTTTTTGATTTTTTTACATCGGTCCCCATTTACAGACACTAACAATATTTACAGTGGGCTGAAACGGAACAGAAATCAAAACGCTAGCTATATTTCCTCGTGTCTGAAACTTTGCTGCTCAAGTTGCACAATCACTCCTTGGAGCAACGTCCCTGGGAGCAAGTGCTTGCACTGCGGAGGACGCGCCTGTGTTTGACAGAAGTAGTCAAAGCACAGCAGCCCCAGCCCCCAAGTGTGACAGAAAGGCTCCATCTGTGCAAGGCAGTGGCAGTGGCTGAGCAAGTTGACCAGCGTAGCTTAGTGCTCTCGTACATTGCTTTTAGCATCAGTGCTTGGTTTGTGGACGGCCTGAAAGTGAAGTGTCAGATAAATTTCCACTTAAGTTAGGAAAACTACATGTTTTAAATATCTGTCTCAATCTCATAAACTGTTGTGGAAGGCCTGGATATTTGCTAAGAAACGGCTGAAACATATTTACCCAACAAAGCTAAACATGTTTTACCCATGTTGAATGTGATTGGAAGGACAGCTGTGGTAAAAACAGCACTACCACATACATAAAGATGATGAAAATAGCTGAAAATGTTGTATTACTTGAGTTTGGGACTATTTTGGAACTGCTTTGCATATGTAAATATGGTTCTTGTATGCAAAGTGTAACTGCAATAGATGGATGTTGACCAGCAAAGCACGCTGCACCATGAGACTGACCTTGCCTGATGTTGTCATGGTACCTTCCAGCACCCTCTCTTCAGCCGGCAGTCTGCCAGGAGTCCAGTGGCTTGATGAGAAAAACACTATATTCCAGACCATATACAGGTTTGACATCCACATCCTGTGTGATCTCTGAGGCTGACTGAAAGTCCTTCATGAACAATGTTCTGTATGTTTCCTTCAGTAACACCAGCAGCACTACATGAAAATACATACATCATCACCGGTGATGCCTCTCAACCCTTCTGCTGTCTGTTTATACAGTTGCCGTTACGAAAATGGTATTGCAGTTTGTGGGCCGACGCCACTAGGCTTACTACCATCTTTTTCCCATAGGCTGTAGGGCTGCTAAATTCTGGGCAGCACAGGGACTGATCCCCCACTAAAACCACTGACCACCTGTATCATCACCAACATATATGCTACCTTTTTTGCATAAATCCTCTTTTTTATCTATTTATCTGTCCATTCATCATCTTCTTATTTATTTATTTACCTTCTTTTAATATCTACGTATGATCACTAGGTGCAAATGTGCACTTTTTGTGCAAAAGAGCAAAGGAGTCTATCGTGCGGTTGATGCAGCAAATTGCCAGAAGAGGGCACTATATACCATAAATTTCAATACCACCTTTTTTGTTATCATCATATAGCGGCATGTAAAAGATGATTAAAGTTAAAACCAGAAACAGAACAAATCTAGTAACAAGATTCTATAGGTTTTAAGTAACAAATAAAAGACAGCATATTATATTCTCACTCTTACTGTATTGTGACAGATATATCGCAGACACAGTTTTAACTTTGGTAGAAAACTAAACTGATGTATCAAATTTTTGCTTGCAAAAAAACCCACCACAAGGGATTCTTTCTTTTTTTGGAGGAAGCAGCAAATACAAAATCACAGGCTTAACAAGCAATTATAATAGATTTGCTAATAAATGTAACACAAATTATTGTTGTTATTGCTGAAAAGTCAAAAAACAGTAAGCTCTATAAATGCAATATTAGACGCCACACCTGTAATTCAGCTGCAGTCTCTCTATGAGAGGAGCACTTGTATGTGTGCAGCTACCTTTACCCATCAAACTATTTTCAAATCTT
Source organism: Arapaima gigas (assembly GCA_900497675.1). NCBI lineage: Eukaryota > Metazoa > Chordata > Actinopteri > Osteoglossiformes > Osteoglossidae > Arapaima > Arapaima gigas. The sequence goes on along the minus strand of UFQX01000024.1, from coordinate 1,452,547 downwards.
TTGAGAATAAAATTAACTGAATGTTTTCCATATACCAGCAGAGAGTCATAAAATGCTATATAGTATAATGGCTGTGTCAGTTTATTGCCCAGCATAAGCTACTACAATTCCTTCCCGCAAAACATTCTAAAGGGGTCGGGAAAAATTCAAACAGGAAAAAAATAATTATAAAACGGCACTCTAGTATTTACTCATTCACTAAAGGAATGTGTTATATTACTTTGCTACAATGCAAAGTAAAGCATGAGTTGTTAACATGTCAGCAGAAGTAACTCAGAGTCTTAGATCACAAGGCATTCCAGATTCAGAAGCAAACTGGAGAAAGTCCTCATGCAAGAACCCGGTGTTGGTGCTAAACAGTCTCAGATGTGTGTTCGCTCCAGTACGCCTCAAAACAACACAATGCCTGTTACGCACAGATCGAGCATTCTGTGTGGCAAAAGTAATGTTGATATTTGTTGCCGTCGTTGCTGTTCACGACCTGCACAATAAAAGCAAATCAGAAACACATGCAACCAAAAAGATCAATATGCCAAACTGAGCTCACGGAAGTCTTCAATATACTAGTGTGTAAAGTTGTGGTGGTATTACATGTGAGATCTTTAGTTTTAAAGTGTAATCTTTTAATATGGGCGACAGTATTTGCACCAAACTCAGCAGGTTGGAAATTAACAGGGAATACTGGACTTGTTTTGGTAGCAGGAGATCCAGCAAGCAACCTTTGACGAGACCTGGTGCATCGGCCAATTTATACATTGTATTAAGTTTATTCTTTTAACAGACTCTGTTATCCCTAGCAACTTTGAGTGTTGTCATGGTAAGGTACAGCTGAAGACAAAACAGCTGAACTGGCTTTAACATTATTAGTCCAAAAAAGTGGAGTTAAATCAGTAAGACCTATGATATATTTGCCAGATAGTTATTTTCCTTGGGAAGGGTATAGAGAATATTGTATGATTGTGACAGTAGCAATATGTTGAACACAACTAAAAGCAGTGTTTGACAGTACAGACATGGCCGAAAGTATTGGTACCCTTCCACTTTTTCCAAAAAAACTCACAATTTTCCTATAAAAAAATGACCAAAGTGTTTGGTATCCACCATGCTTTATTTCACATTTAATAGAATAGAAACTTTGCTTTTGATTTATGACTTAAGTTATTATTTCAAATAACAAAACAAATGAAAATGGCATGAACAAAAATATTGGAGCTGTTAACCTAATATTTCATAGTGCAACCTTTGGAGACGATAACTGCAACGATGCACTTTCTGTAGCTCTGAATGACACTTTTACACTGGTAGTCTGGTCCACTCTTCTTGAGTAAAGTACTCCAGTTCTCTCAAGCTTGATGACTTCCAACTGCAAATTTTAGCTCTTTCCACAAATGTTTTATGTGATTCATATCAGGACTCATAGCTGGCCACTTCATGACAGTCCAATGTTTACTTCTCATCCATTCTTGGGTGCATTTTGAGGTATGTCTCAGGTCATTATCCTGCTGGAGGACCCATCACCTGTGACTGAGCCACAGCTTTCTGACCCTGGGATGTATGTTTCACTCCTCCATGTTTCAGGGTAGGGATGGTGTTTTTTTCTCTGAAAGTTTCATTTTATTTTCTGTGAGAGATGGTGTGATTTACCAAAAAGCTCTAATTTTGTTTTGTCTGTCCAAAGGATATTCTCCCAGAAGGACTGTGGCTTGTCAACATGCATTTTGGCAAACTTCAGTTGGGCTTTTTTGTGTCGACTGGGTCTTCCTGTGTCTTCCACCATGGAGCCCAAACTCATTCCCACAGCAGATGTTGCAACTTGAAACTGTTGCACCTTGAACTTGAAGGCCACCATGGATCTGTTTTGATGTTTTCTGTGGTTTTTTTCTCTTCAATCTTCGGTGATTTTTCCTTTTGTGGCCACATCCAGAGATGTTGGGTACAGTCCCATGGAACTTAATCTTCTTGATAATACTGGCAACAGTGGTCACAGGAACATCAAGCTCTTTGGAGGTGGTTATTGTAGCCTTTACACTGACCATGGTATTACCTTCTTGCTAACCTCTTCAGACAGTTCTCTGCTTTTCCTTCTCTTTTCCATGTTTGGTGTGATACACACAGTGACAGAAACAGCAGTGAATGCGTGAATGCTTGGAGGACTGAAGACACCTGTAGTACTAATGCAAAGAGAATAGCCTGCTTGAACTATTGCTACAATACAATTATTTCTTCTTTCTAACTTCTAAAGGGCACCGATACTATTGTCCAGGCCATTTTAGAATGTGTTTGTAGGATAAGCAAGAATTTGGTTCTTTTCATAGGTTTTATGTTTTGTTCCACTGCAAACCAAAGGAAAGTATGTATGGATCGTTTTGTTTCAATACTTTTAAGGAAGAATTGTGCATTATTTGAACAAAATGCAGGGGTACCAAAGCACATCTGTATATATATAGCAAATGTGGCATGCCAGATTTTTTTTACCCTCCTCTTTTATGGATCCTATTTATGCAGGGACAGTGTATACTGAGAGGCACAACCAAGTGGCAGGGATCATATACAGGAACATTTTGGATACTTGCAAGTCTAAATGGGAGATACCACAGAGAGTGGTAGAGAACAACAGATCCAAGATCCTTCCACATCCAGGCAGATAAACAGATACCGGAAACCAAACAGAATTGGGTAGTAATAGATAATGAGGAGAAACCAGCATTGGTGTTCTTCAACAAATACTGGTTTCTTGATTGACTCATTAAATCCATTTCACTTATAAAGGAGCAACTCCTGGTGACTGATTTCCTCGACAAGCACGCATTAAGGTGTCTGCATTTGCAGCTGCCTCTTTAGCCAAGTGAATGGACTGGAATAACATCAGCTCTTTCCAGAAGCTGGGTGAGATGGAGCAAGAGAATGGGGATTGAGGAGATTGCAAGAAGAGGGTGGAGAATGGAACAGCAGCCGGCCTTTGCCAGGTCCCGCTTGGGTCCAGGCTGTTATTTCTGCGACGTTTGAAGTGTGGGGAAGTGGCAGGCCACAGAGTTGCGGGGTAGATGAGGAATCCAGGCCCCCGTCCTTCAGCCCACGTTCCAGCTGCGAGTCACTTCCTGCTGGAGGCTATTCTGGGCCTCACCGTGCAGGAATTGCTTTAGGTGCTTATTGCGAGCCCCACTGTGCAGAAGTTGCTTCGGAAAAGCTATTCCGGGTTTTACCGTGCAGGAGCTGTATAAGAAGGCTATTTTAGGCCTCTCCATGCAGGAATAGTTATATATACTTACTCTGAGTCCCACCGTGCTGAAGTTGCTACAGAAGGCTATTCTGGGTGTCACCATGCAGAAGATTTATCGCAAGCTTTTTCTGGGTCTCACGTCTCAGCAGTTCTGTTAAAACGCTGTGAAAAATCCCACAATGCGAGAGACGCTATTGAAAGCCACAACTCCCAATAAGCCAAAGGTAATGCAGTAGACCAGGTCCGTGGCCACCGTGTAGGACATCTCCGGGAAAGCTGTCCATGTCACAGCTGGGCTTTGGTGGTAAATACCACACGACAGGCTCTGTTCTCACCACTCTGCCACCAACCTGAAAGGAATTGCTCGGAATCGCAGAGGCGTAAGGGAGCATAGCCCTTTGCAGTGACCCTCTATCATGCACCTGCAGTCGGTGTCATCCTTCACCTCCCAAAATGCGAGATGGCAGCCATTCAGTAAGATGTTGGCATTGCCCCGGGGATTTATTTTAGCAATAACAGGGATTGTAAGAGCTACGCCATTTGTCACAGGCCAGAGGCTCCAAACAATGGCAACTCCAAGGAAAGGGCCAAGTCCAAACCAAGAAGAAAATCACTCACGCATTTTGGCAGTTCAGACAGGGGGAAGCAAATCTCCCAAATCATAATCTTAAATGGATTATTTATGCGCCACGGCTTTTACAGTTATGTAGCACTTTGCCCAGATAAAAGGCTCGGATTCAGTTCAGTGCACTTTCAAAGAAACAAATTCATGTTTAAAATGTAAATGTATAAACTATGAAAAAAGTAAAAGGCTTTGTGCGGCAGGATGTCAGAGGATGTTGTAAAAGTTTTCTCTGTAGCACTGGTGATCCTGTACTCTGACCACAGTGTGGAAAGAGGAAGCACTGAATTCAAGAGGGAAGCCAGATACAGAAATAAACAAAGCATCATTAACATCTATCAGGAGTCCTTTCAGCTGACACAGAGCACAGAGCAAATAAAAGCCCGTTCGGAAACATGACTTTAATCAACTTTGTGTTTCTTCTCATAACGTCTCACCAACTGGACGGGTTTGGATGGATGTCGCTGGAGAAAAAGCTGCGCTGGAGAAGCCCAGTTATAACCATCTGGAGTTTGTCTGCAGAGAACTGCAAACCTCCTGGCATCCGTTCTCCAAGGCAGAGAACATCACTTAAATTCCCATCAGGAATTCAAGAGCCAAGACTTCGCACACTTTGACTGGAGAGAATTAATTAATCTGGGTGGGGTTGGGGGGGGGCAACATAATTTTATTTATTTGTTTGCTTGCTTATTTATTTGTTTATATATTTATTTCCTGCCAGGAACCACAAATTCCACTACGTGGGGACGGACATTCCTTAGCAAATATCCGGACAGTTTATGAGATTGAGATGTCAAGACCGCAACGCGCATCTCCAGGCAGCTCTTCTTCACGGACTGCTTTCCCATACAGCCCAATCCATACAAGTTCCTCCATACAAACTAATCCACATAACCACAGTGCACACAACCTATTCCACACAACCTAGTTCAAACAAACTAGTTCATACAAACTAACCTCAAGTTCATACAACCTAGTCTGTACAATCTAGACCATACAACCTAGTTCATACTACCTAGTCTATGTAACCTAGTCCTTATTACCTAGTTCATACAAACTAATTTATACAACATAGTCTATGCGGCCTAGTCCATACAACCTCGTTCATGCAAACAAATTTATAAAACCAGGTCCATACAAACCTAACACCATGAGATGGCAGCAGGTTGCATGGTCATGTACTATGCAAGCCAAGAGAAGAGCTCTCAAACACACACCCTTGATCTCTTTGACTAGCCCTTGCAAGTCAGTAAATCAGTGTTTAGTGCCCTCCACCAAAACAGGCTTTTTGCAGAATTCTTCTTTCATGATGAGCTAGCAGTGCAGCAGGCATCGGTATCATTAGAAGACCCAATGCTTGCCTTGCTGCTGATGGAGCATAAGTGAAATACAAATTTGGTCCATGAGATTCTGTTCCTCTTCTGCTACCGTCATGTGATGTTTCCATTTCGTACTGAGGCTGGATGCCGTTTATTTGAAAAAGGATTGAGATGCTTTGGCTCTTATGTGCAGCTCCTACCGTAGTGGTCAAGGGTGCCCCAACTTTTCGCGGCATGAGTGTACCTTTAACCTACCAGCACTGACTGCCTACAGTCATGTTCCTTCAACTAGTGGTCCTACCACTGAAGCACATTTATCACAACACCTCTCTTCAACTCCGCATATCTGCAGACAAAACCGTCATCTAATCTCATTGTACCTCAGTTCACTTGCTGCCTAAACACTATTAAAACACGGCAGTCCTTTTTCTACCTTTTACGTGGACTGGCGAAACTGGATCTCCTACTCCTTAGTAGCCTCCCAAATAGGCGACTAGAGCGGAAGAGAACTGACGGCAATGCAGCGATCAATACCATACAGAGTGCAAGAGAACACAGAGCAGCAGGTAGTGTAAGGCACTAATATCCATTATTTAATCATGAACGCCACAGCTATGTTTTTGTTCTTTGAAGTGAACACGACTAGGGGAGCTTTGTGTTTTTTGGCTCTTGATTGGATCAGCATGGTCTCCCAGGTCTCCTGTTGTGCTCCAGCCTCAAAAACACAGGTCTCCTTATATTGACCTGCCTGCAGTCATCTGCGACTTGATTAACGTAAATGAACAAAAAAAAAGGAAATATTTCCCAACCAACCCATACGGCAACTTTTCCTACCCGACCTTTGTGCACAGATGTACAACCAGCTGGTTTCCTCTCTTCCCTCCTTCCCTCTGGTCTCTCTCTCACACACACACACACACACACACACACTGGATTCATTTAGAAGAAATCTGGAGAGGAAAATAAATACACACTTCCAGTTTGGATCCACAAGTCATATGTCCTGACACACTCCATCATGTTAGAAACATTGAGTGCCCCTGCTGTGGCACCAGACATTTAAGAAAATTATTTTTTTCCTTTTTTTTCCGTGAACGCAGCCTCCCACCCCCAAGCCTGGTGGATGTGGCGCACATGCTGGAGTGCAGAGACTTGGCAGGCGAGGAGGTGACCCTCGAGGAGGAGGATGTTATGGTTGGCAGCCTCAGCGCAGGACAGTTTCATAACTACTCCACAGGTGCGTGCTGCGGGAAACAGCTGCATTCTGGGAAACAACCTCCTCCTCGAAGAATTAATTCCAAACTGCTCTGACACCACAGCCCCAATCCTTCCCCTTCATTACTCACATCTGGCCACCCAGTATAAGAAAGATGTCACTTTTATCTCCCCGTGTTTCTTTTTTTTAGAACTTCTTTTTCTTTAAGCCATGTTCTCTTGTCTGCAGAGAACCAGGAGGGCAGACAGCTCACACATGTGTTTTCCATTTGTTTCTACTATTTTTAACTGCTATTGTCCAGTTGTGGATTCCTTTGGGACAAAGGGAACGTAAAGAACCTTGGCATCAGGCACTAAGTTATAATTTAATTTCTTACTTTTGTCAGTAGGGTCTGTTGGTATTGTTCGAATTTTGCACATGACAGTTTCGCAGATGCCAGGGCTGCAATTCCTGTACAAATTTTAGTAAAAATTTCATTGTCAGTTCTAAGTCCACCTTTAGAAACATGTTGCATTATATTCATTTTAGGCCACTGCTCCCCATATTAAAGGCTACCATGTGATGTCAGACAGCAAAGGCTGGACAATATGGTGCACACAGGAGACACCAGGTGCATTTCGAGGCGCTACAGACACAGACAGTTGTACCCAAATGCAAATATGAATATGGAGCTGACACTGCCTTCTGCAACCCTGTACTTAGTTGCCACTTGCACCTGCGCCTTGTTTCTCTCTTGTCCTCACCTGTAATTAACAGGTTTGCACACCTGCAGCGCCTGCGTTACGCCACTCAACTGCACATTGTTATTAGTGGCTGTGTACACCTGCAGTGCCTGTACCGGCCTCTGCACACCTGTACCGTCCAAGCTAGAGCTACACCCCAATGTGGCTGAGATTGCTGCCCATCCCAGACAACCATCTTCTTCCCGCTGCGCCAGAAATTCCTCTCTCACGCTTGGGTACAGTATATGACCGCCTTCGTTTCCTGCAACCACCCCCCCTCTTTGGCTTGAGGCCACAGACAAATTGCCTTGGAAGTGGGAAATGTGAGTTTTGTCTCATCCAGAAGGAATCAGGTTTGGACTGAACAGTGAGTCAGAAGACCTGCAGTCTGAGAGAAATACTCCAAACAGCCAACATTTTGACAAAAATCCCCGCGGACTGCCAAGCTGTGAAATAACTACTGTCAAAATCCAGGTCCGGAGGAAGGCGCACAAACATTTGCGCAGTATTCCAGAGAAAATGGACTAGGGTTACAAAAACAAACATTTGAAAATTGCACTTAGATGTGTGGATTTAAGTAATGGGAAATTCACGCGATCAGTCAGAGTTGTCTGCATTCTTTGTTAGTTTGCAATTTATAAACTTCAAGCATGATTTGGCTACCCTCTTATTATGTATCACGTGGGGCCACGATGACTTCTTAATTTGTTAGACGGGTATTGAAAAACATGCTGTATAGTCAGACTTGTACACTTGTTGCAGTTTTTTTTTTTACTCCACACACCAGCAAAAGAATATTGGGATCATGATTAAATTACAGTAATATTGACAAAAGGATATAAGTGAGAAACAGCAGCTTGTTCCCATTTTATGTTCTAAAAGAATACTTTATGCAGAAAAAGATTGTTTACCTCAAATTTGCCTGCAAGGGCAGTTTAACAGTATTGTGAGGTAATTAAATAAAAAAAGTGTAAAAGTTGCAATGAAAAAGATCTCCTTCCTACCACCAGGCCTTTGCCCATCTGTCCATCACTCTCTGTCTATCTATCTATGTATCTATCTATCTGTCTATCTATGTCTTTCTCTCTGGGCTGGAATTACTACCAGTCTTTTCCTGTAGGAGTTATGGTGCTGGAAATAATATGCTCCAGACATTTTTACTTCTTAATGACTTGTTGTGCTCGAAGCTTTTCCGGACGCAGCTGTGGGCTGCAGCCGCCCTCTGCACATGGTGGCCAGCCTGGGAGAGGTGCTCACCTGCTCCTCTTTTGCAGCTGCCTCACCCTCACACTGCCTGAAATGTGGCCTCCATCGCTTTCTCCTGCTGACTTCCTTTTCCTCCTCACATCTTCCACCTCCTTCTGCTCTGGCTGCTCAGCCCCGGAGGGTCCCACCTCACAGGCAGGCGAGTACAGAGACCGATGATGGGCCAGGAACCGGGTGGGGGGGGGCATACAGTGCAATGCACCCTGAGCAGCACTGTGAGCAATGTGAGCAACTGTGAACAAAGTAGGGAAATTAACCGCCAGGACTTCCGTTATAGGCATGCACTGGTCAGCATCAGCAAAGTATTAACTATTTCGAATTTCTGCAGCAAAAAAGATACTATGAGATACTGCTGATGTTCACAAAGTACTATATATAAAGGGGACACACATTTTGAACAAACAAGCAGCATGTGAGTTGACTTGCAGCATAACTTAGTGCACCCTCGGTAATGAAATGTAGCTATGAGGTTATTATAAATAATGGCCATGTGCTACGGCAGTCTTTTGCTGGGATAGCAGCTCAGCCAGAGAATCTAGTTACCCACAATGCGGAAAGACCACCAAGGCCACCTTATGGCATGTGTTGGTGCACAAGGAAGGTCTCAGTTCTCCAAAGAGCAAAATGTAGAAGTGCTGGTGTTGCCTCCTGCTGAGTGCTGACCCGCTTCAAGGAGCAGGTTATGCCACAAGAAAAAAAAAAAACTGGCAAAAACACAAACACTTGTCCCATTGTCCAAGCAAAGGGCGAGTACTGGGAACATGTTTCCCAGTACCCCTCGGTAAGAACTGCTCTGTTAGTTTTTTTGTTCCACTTGTTGTTTGCTATCTTCCTGTAAATAGCATTATGCCAAAGAACCACACAAGTTGGGCTCAGCAGACCCACAGAACGCTGCTCCCGGACATCCCTGCATCTGGAGAATTAAGCTGTTTGGTTACCAGTGGCAACCTCTTTGTTTGTTTGCATGCCCCCCTCCCTTTTTTACAACAATATGGATTGCTCAATCTGAATTTTGTGGTTTTTTCTTTAGCCGTTGTGAACCAGCTGAGGTATTTGCTGTGAGCGAAGGAGCACACGACAGATGGAGAATTATACAGCTTCCTATCCTCTTTGCACTGTCGAAGACTTAGGTTTTATTGGCTCTGGAAGAGATGGACAGAAAACTTGGCCTGTGTCTGATAAAAAATACACTTTAGTTCTGAAAAAAAACAGGTATGTTTTATACCGTGTGCACTTGAAAATGCAGGATCAGACCACCTTTGACTAGTAAAACAATTCAAATGTGAGAAACTCAGTGGTGTTACTGGGTTTTAAATGGATTAGTGCTGCTTTTCTTCATGTTTCACACTGACATTCATTTGGGTTTGCTTAGGTAGGTGGGGCACCACCTATCTCTAACTGCGCCAATTTAAGATGACTCCTTCCTCAACAGAGGGTGCTATGGTCACCACACCCTCCAGGAGCCTGTAAATCCAATCGTGCTACAGCGTTCAGCAACCGAGTGCCAAGTTTAATGGGATTACTTCTTATTCCTAAATCCAGACCAGAGTCTTGAAGAGCAACTGGGGAATTTTTTTTCGGCTGGAGTTTAGGAACGTCTCTGTGCACTCGTCCCTCAGTCCCCTGACAGAGCTGACCCACCCTGGCTGCCTGCCCTCTTGCCTCCCAGTCACTGAGACAAACCATAGCTCTGTCCCTCCAGATGGCTCTTGTAAACCATCTGCTATCTGCAACCGCTGTGTGAAGGATTTTTTTTTTTTTTTTTTACTTTTTCATTTGTATTGGTCCTCCCCTTCAGTATAAATTCCCCAGATTTGTATCATGTTTTGCTCCATCGGTCACTAAAAGCAGACATCTGTTTGGTCATAGCAGAGTGCGGTTACGGTCCAGGGGCCATCCTGCGGGGTTCTGCTCTTCATTCCGGGTGTCCAATTGAGCCCTGCCGCGTTCCAAACACTGCTGCAACCCCAGTGACCCCCCTCTTATCCCCCAAACAGTCCCCACATTCCGCTACGAATCCAAGAGGGGAAGGAGTCACAGGAACAAACAACAAACATGGATGATCTCGAGCCCGAGTTCCACCCAGAAAGCGGTGAGTTATTGCAGCAGTGCGATCCTCAGGCCTTATCACTGACAGGCAGCGCAGGCTACTGCACATTCCTCCAGCAGCCTCGCTCTTCTTAAGACCTGTGCTTCACTGTGACCCTGTGGTCCATCTGACCCAGCGAACTCCACAGCTGGTAAAGAGGGTGGGCTGATGGATGACAACCTGGTTTGCATGTTTCATCCCTGCAGAGCTGAAGGTTGGCCTCCATCCAGGGGTTCACATTGGTCCCTGCCTGCAAACCCCTGTGCTGCACGTGTGACTTCCACAAAGTGCCCACATGATGCTGATATACCGTTTTTTCACTTAACACACTGGAACTCTTCAATCGGTTCAATTTAATTCATTTATGTAGTCATACAACATCCAACATCCATCCATTATCCTTAAATGCTTTTTCTGATCCTGGAATCACAGGACATTAGGCTACACCTTGGATGGGACATAAGTCCTTTGTAAGGTGCCCGTGTACATATACACACATGCAGTGGGTAACTTAGAATGACCGATTAACCTGAAACACGTGTGTTATGACAGTGGGAAGAAACCCACACAGATACAGGGAGAGCACGTAAACTCAACACACACTGTTGGGTTCAAACCCATACCCAACAAGGCCATGCCCTGTGTGGTGGCACTTCTACTCAGTGCTCCACAGTGCTGCTTTGTCATGAAACAAATATAACAAAATTCAATTTCTGCAATTCCCACTGTGTGATGCAGCATACAAGACAAATATAGGATACATATTACCACAAAATATAGAATATACAGCATTTACATATGTAGTATTTGCTATTATTTGTAATCAGCAGCAAATATGAATATAACGTCATCACTTATGCAGCACAAGTCTCCAAAGGGAGACTTTGAATAAATAAAGGCACTGCAATAGAAAACTATACGATAAAACCCAAAGAGCAAAGTAATGAGTGGAAAGCAGTAAAAATAAGTGGCTAGAAATATGGCCACCTTCTTGGGGGCATAGTGCACAAATTATTTCATTAAAGCTGGGAGCAAAGCCTACATGGTGACAGAGTTTATATGGATGACAGCCTTGGGAAACAAGCTGTTCTTGAGTTCCACCGGGGGGGGGGGGGGGGGTTAATGAGGATGTCGGGTCTTGAAAGCTTATGTTCCTACATCTTAAAGCACAGATGAATGTTTACAAAGCATTTTGGGATAAAAACGGGCAACAAAAATGAATTGCTCCTTGTGGTTTCTTCCACTGGCCAAACAACAAACCCTTGAAGCGATAAACAGTAAGTGGTACTTCAGCTGTGGGAGGCCAGTAGATGGTACTGCTATACGTTGTCATAAAAACAGTTTTACAATCAAAGGTTACATGCAGATAAACAGTGTAAGCATCTCCATGAATGCCATCTACGGTAGCTGTGAGAAAGAGCTGTGCTTTCCAATGCGCAGCAGTGACGTGGTTTTTGACTGCACTCACAGTACTGCCGTGTGAGCCAGACGTCTATATCGGTGTTATATATGGGGTGCTGTGGACAAACTTGATGACCACGTCTTATCAGGGTTATTAGTGATCGCTTGGTTGATAATACCAGAGATGTCTCACACTGACACGTTCACCAGTACTTACCTCGCCACGTGTCGAGACATATGGAGTTGGAGTGTGCCGTGATGCAATGAAATGCACACTGCATCAGCCGCCCATGGGGATGGACCAGACGAGCCCCCAGGATGTGGAGTAGTTTACTGACGTCTCAACCAGGCTGGGATTCTAAGCGTTACCCAGAGTCACTTTGAAGTCAGTGCTGTCTTCATCATGGCGAAGATACAACACACGTATGTTAAGCCTTTGAGAGAACAAACAAATGCTGTGAGCCTCACAGCTCTGGGAAAGAACTAATTTAAAAGTGCTCTTGGGTGGGTGGTTCCTCACTAACCACAGCGTGGTATTTCTTCACAGGCCATTTCACCAAAATGCTATTTTCCGAGCTTTTCTAGGGAAGGACTCTTTAAAGGCCCTCTTCAAAGCAGGTGCAAGGCTATATAAGGGCCAGGATCGGACTGGTCTACCCAGATAGACAGCTCGCCTGCAAAATCAAACCTGGGGGACCTTTACAGTTTGGGCTCAAAGAAGAGAAACACTAAATAAAACTGAGTTTTGTTGCATGGGAACGAAACATAAATCATATACAGGAATCCCGCTGTGTCTGAACTCTCACTATCTGAATATTTGCTATAATGAATAGCAAAAAAATTCTAAAAATTCGCTATCTTAATGAAAAACCCACTTTTCCGAATCTGTAGCAGAAAAAAAATGTTAAAGTGTGCACTAGAGAAAGCATTTAAGTTGTCTTCAAGTTCCAGCAAAAGGATGTAGTGTCAGGAATGTGAAGTATTGCTTTAAGAGAGTGGAGCACTGTGGGAACTGAATGTAATTCCAGAGAAATGTGTGTTGACCATTTTTGGCCTGTTATTTAATTGAATAAATGAGAGATAGTAAAAGTTGCGTGGACTGTTTTTTGATATATGTGTGCATTTGGCACAGTTATAAAGTTGTTCTCAAATAACACAATGTGCTCAGTGGATCCCTGCTTCAGTTCAGTACTGATCAAGTTAAAAGCGGGAATTGCCCCCCAGGTGTGGAATTTTCAGTGCAAAACTCCACTGGGATTTCTCACCAGACATAGCTCGGAAAAGTAACAAGAATGCGCTGCAGTTGTATCTCAGCTGTTCTGATAGAATTTTGTCTCGAGCTCATGTTGTGTAAACATGTTGTGCATTATCACCATCATTTTCCTCACATTATTAAGTGAAAATGTCTTCTGAAAAAGTGTGAACAGTCATTATATAGGCATTTAGAAATATTTGGGGAAATTTGTTTGGGGATTTTGGGATGGACTAGGAACACATTATTATTTTTCTCATTAAAAATAATGGACTACGTGCTCCCACTATCCAACATCCACTGTTTGACGTCTTCAAGAATAGATCACATTTGGAAAATGAAGGATGCCTGCGTGATGCTTGTGTATGGAAGGATGCCTGCACCTTTCAGAAATGTGTTTTCATTGCATTTAATTAGAAATACTTTATATGACTGGTTAGGCTACTCACAAAGCTATAGCTATTAGCTACATTCTTTCCCCGTTCCTACCAATTGTTTTCTCTCAATCCAGATAATATGAGCTAAAACTGTCTTTGCCAGGATGAGATTATGGCCAAGCAGAGCTGTTTAACTTGCTGTTTTAAAAACCAAGGATAGAACCTGAAGAAATTCCTGCTTCACTACTCCATCACAATACAAGCACAGGAAGCAGCAGTCAAAATTACCAGCAGGATCACACACCCACCTCAAGACATCAGACTCCTTGCGGTGAAAAGGGTGCTGCCCACCGGCTGATTTATCGCCACTGGATGAGCCGCCTGCATGTCCCAATGTGAGCAAGATGTACCACACAAAGAATGAGTCCATATATTTATCACCAGAACAAATAGTTGACTTTCTTTGGAAAAAGGGTTGCACTCATATTTCTCACAGTAAAACTTGACAATAGGTCCACAGTAGAGGTCCACTTTGTTTAACCAGTCCACTGTCAAATTTCTAGCCTCGCTGCTGGGACAGAAGTGTTCTTTAGGGAAAGGAAAAGTGGACATATTATTGTGGAAGTGTCGTTTTCTAGCCAAGTGCAGGTCAGTCGTCTTTCACAGTGCGCTGTGTGAAAGCAAAGGAAGGGCTCCTGACTAACTACTGTAACCAAAAGGTTATGCATAAGCAGTAAGTGGAACCCATCCTTGTGAAATTGCTGCTCATACACACAGTCAGAGTTTGCAGAGACTGGGCACAAAGACCGTGATCAACATGTGGGGAGAGATTCCAGCTCTCGGCACACGTGAAGTAAAACAACCGGATTCTTCTTCAGCATTTCCTGCCAGACAGTAGAGTTTATTTATAAGTGCTGGCTGATAAGAAACAGCCCTTCAGCCTCTTCGTTCTGTTCATGTGGGGTCTGCTTGTTTCTCCACACTCTGCTCCAAATGCACTTTTGATATTTTTAATAACAAAATTCCTTGTCCGAGTCTAGTTCCCAACAATGTTTGTATACTGACCGTGACGACCTTTTTAAAATAAAGACAGTTAGGGACTGTCGTTGTAGTGATGATCTCAGAATACTGTCAAAAAAGGTAAAAAAAAAAAAAAAAAAAATCTGATCCTTTCATCACATCATTTGTTTAAACCATTTATGACATTTAAATTCCAAATGATAAACTAATACCTCCTCATGGAAATCCCACTCAGTTTTCACCACAGGGGGAAAACAATTGGCCTTGGTGCCTGAGGACAAAAAAAGATGATGTCTGTCCTGCCTCGGTGGTCGTGGCCACCTTCCATCTGCATCGTTGTTGTATCTACACGGTCATCAGGGCCACCAGCAGGGTACCTGGCAGCAGATGCCACACAGCAGGACGGCAGCAATGCTGTTGCGGTCGCAAGAGGTGGCCACGTGTACATGCTACATCTGCTTAGGTTTTTTCTTGTTTGAAAGGACTCTGAAAGTGGAGACTGAGACTGAGAGCACTACTTCTAGGGAGTCCCCAGTGATCACCAAGCCCCGAAAACCAACCCACCCATCTCTCAAGCTCCCCACACCTCATCCCAGCAGAACTCCATCATCCCATCTTTACTCACATTTTCTTGTCCAGGGGTGAGGTGGCGTCACCATCAAAGGCATCAGTGCTGTAACAGGAATCGCTCCATGAGAAACCTACTCTCATTTGTATTTTTTCCCACACACAAGTCTATGCAGAACACACGAGTGCGCAACTATGAGTTTAATTTAAGTGCTGGAACTTCTGATTTTTAATTGTCAAAGTAATAGCAAAATCTTCAAATGCCCCAGCACCTTGTAGTGCTTCACTGACACGCCGTTCAATTTTTGTTTCAACCATTTCAACTAGAGGAAAAGTGGCCCACTTTGAAACCCCAGCAACAATAAAGGAAATATTTATGATTACATACCAGTTTTGTAAAATGTAATATTTATTTAAAGCATTTAATTTAGTTATTTTTATAAAAGTATGTTTAACATTTTTCCATAATCATTCACTAAGACATTTTTGAGTTGGCACCAAAACCGGAAATGTTTGTGCAGCTGACAGAACTGACAACCTGTGACATTTCACTAGTTGGGACATTTTCGCTAAGCAAGAAATGATTTTCTGGTGAGATAAAGTACCTGCTTTAGGGTTGCAAAGGCAATTCGTTTTAACATTTAAAACATATTCCATTTTAAATCTTCAGCGAAAATTAACCTGATTGTTATTCCAAGTCTGGTGAACCTCCCCTGCATTTTCTCACAACAGACCTACTGAATTTATACTTGGAAGACTAAATATCCTACATTTCTTCATAAAACATCATAATAAACTGTAAGGGTGTAATACTACCTGGTAAATGCCCCAAATGTATGATACACACTCTACTGGACGTTTTCTGCATTCGCTTGTGAGCCAACTGTTCTGTCGTTTAGACTCTTCACTTAAAATCAGTACAATCTGATATACAGTATAAATTGTTTCTCTTTTTATTACGTTTAAAATAAGGATGCACATTTATTTGTAATATGTTGTTATAAATATATATATTTTTGTCAAAATATATGATCATATCGTCACATGGAAAACGATGAAAACGAATTTTACATCTAATTATATAAATAAGTGTCCGAGTGGAGACATTTGGAGAGCTTGCTGTCATCGGCATCCACAACCTTCCACCACCATTTCTTGATAGTTCTTGAGTACAACCTTGTCATGCTCGTCCAGGTACAGCATGGAAATGGCGCTCAGCTCGGTGGGCACACAACACGCCTTGGGGACGCTGGAGTTCACCGAATTGACCAGAGTCTGCACAATGGCGTGGTTCGTGGAATTCAGGTGGTCTGCAAGCGGGAATGGGCACTCGCCCTGGCAGTAGAAAGCGTGGTAGCCAGGGGGGGCCACGATCCAGTCATTCCAGCCCACATCGCTGAAGTCCACATAAAGCGCGTGGCGGCGGCAGTGGCGCCCCCGCTTGCGGCCCCGTGGTTTGGGGCTTCGTCTGCTTCGCCGGGTCAATGACTGTCCTCGGCCATCATGGCCAAAGGTTACTAGTAGGGGCCGTATTTGGTCCCAGTCTTCTCCAGGCTCAGCGTGAAGCGAGCGGGAGAGGCGCACATGCCGGTCCTGACGGGAGGCGCCGGGGTCTAGGTGCTGCACCTCCACAGCCAGGCCCAGGTTAGGCAGGCGCTCGCGGGTCCATCGGAGCACAGCAGTACTTACGTCAAAGCTCTCCCAGCCAGAGGTGTTGTGGTGCACGAGTCGTGTGTCCAGGAGCCGTGTGATGAGCTGTCCTGGACGCACCTGCTTCAACACCTCATATATGTTGATGCGGTGTCGCTGTTGGCCCTCGGCATGCCACTCAGCCCCAGCAACATGGCGACGGTAGAGTCGCAGTTCTGCCGAAGACAGCAGCTCCTCTGATGGGATGCTGCTCAGGTTGAACAGGAAGAGGAGCGGCGCATTCCCGTCCACGTGGTCCTTCACTGCCACCTGCTCCAGGTGCTCTGCAGGGATGGGGTATCACACATGAGCCTCACTGACCCTCCACTAACCCTTACCCCACTGCCAGTCTCATATGCTACCAATTTTAGGGCTGTACCTAACTACCCTTGACTGGCCCAGTACCACCATCATCTTTTGCTGCCCTTTTTGTGTGTAACATAAACAAGGTCTCTCTTAAGCCTTAACAGGAGGAGCAGTAATACAAACTGACAGAAAATAAATGTTCCAAAAATCCAACTTACAACAATTAACATATTCACCAGTGGGTACTTACAATGGATTGTTTTACATAAATGCACAGCTGCACCCTATTAGATATGCAAAATGCCTCACATAAACGTTTGAATAGCAAGGAAATATTGGTCCCAGGTGCCACGCTAATACCCCTGGTAATATGTTAGTTCTGGAACAAAGGGCCAAAGGTTCCTATTAAGCTTTCGTTCAAAGAAGGTAAGAACAAACATTCAGACACCACTGCCGGCCAAGAAGTCTGTTGCTGTGGTTTGTCCAAGACCAATACGCATCCTCTCAAGTGTAGCACAATTAGTCATGGCTGGTAAAATGTAACCAGATTTGTAAGCCGTTGACGGCTACCGGCGATGACCCAAACGCGTGAGCGCCTCAAGCTGCGGACATTTCCTTGACACTTCCTGCTGTCAGCAGCTGGGACAAAAACACCGAGCAAGAAGATGGTAAATGAGCAACCAGTGCTGCGCGCAAAGTGTCCAACCTCAAGATATATACATATTTTAATGCACATTAAATTGTAGTTTGTACTTTTAAATCTTAAAAGGAGCTTCTTCTAAAATTTCTTTTTTGTGTTGCGCCTCCATATATGTAATAATGCAACCTGGAAGTACACTGTGAACATCACAATAACTGATATGACAACAAAATATAACAAATGCATAAAATATGTTTTAAATAACGTTTTTGGTGATATTACAACAGGTGGTAGTGTGCTTTTAGCTAATACGTTCTGGTGATGTTGAAAGAGATCGGAAGAGTTAGGGTGCGGGAGGTCATAAACAGATGCCTGTGAAGTGTGCTCCCCAGGAGTGGCTCTTTCATCTGCGCCCCCACCCGTTTGCTGCTGACGCCCCCTGCTGCTCTTAGGAGAGCTCCTCTTCATTTATCAACGACAACAAAAAACAGTGGCCTGTTTTGTGTCCCCGTGTCCCCTCGGCCCCAAGCGGGATTGGGCGGCCCCGCCAGCTGCCAGTCTGGCCAGACTCCGCGCGGCCGCTGCTCTGGAAGGCTTTATTTAGCCGGCTGCGCTGGGGTAGCATTAAGTATAATTACACGGTAGGAGGCCTCTCTAGAGATGCGTTTGTCCAGCGAGAAAAGCCTCTGCCTGGAGGATATGCTCCAGTGCTGCTGCAGGGTGGGGCCAGGTGAACCTCCACAACACAAGTGTACGCTCTTCTCCGGCATGATACTCACAGAAGACCAAAAAAAATACAAAATCCTTTGTACTGTAATGGAATGGAACACTGGCACCTTTTCAAACACCACAAACATACAATTTTACTTTTTTGGTTGAGGCTCATATATTATATGCAAAAGTAAAATGTAGGAAACTGCACTTTACATGCCTTTAATCAAGTTGTTTCAATTTAAGGTTACACTGTACATTTTGCGTCATGTTTTGCAGTATCCGTCACTCTGATGTCCATTTAAGTAGTTTAATTATGGCAAGACTAGGTCATGAGTGTTATACTCTGAGCAGCTAGTTCACACAATAATTCACCTTAAACTGTTAAGTACTGCCAGGTCGTTTCAAGACAAATAAACAGTTTAGGAAAGTAGTATATGCTGGTATTTCAGTGCTGGGTCTTTAAGCCCTCAAAACAAAAAATAATCTTGCACTTAATCTGGCAGATTGGGCTTTATTCCCATCGCTGGTTCACATACATCACCACGTTATTTCTAAGGGCTATTCAGCTTTAGACCTTAACAGCCAAGTCTAACAGGTTTTGCACTTCTTACTCTCATAAGAGACTAGAAATGTTAATAACTGGCTGCCCAGCAAGAGCAGAGTCTTCCGGTACTTGACCATAGAGATGCATGGTCAAACAACCCAGTCCAACACAGTGATGGTGTTAACATGAGTATCTTACTCACCTAGATGGTGGAAGGCCCTCACAGTGTTGGCTCGGCTGGCAGACTTTTCGGGATACTCGAAACTGGTACTGGAGGCCCCAGGCTGGTCCTCCTCCCCTGACTGCATCCGGTAGAGATCTAGTAGGTACTGGGGCACCACTGCCGCCTGACTGGGTCGCGGCCGCCTCTGCAGGCCAAACAT
The DNA here is from genome assembly GCA_900497675.1 of Arapaima gigas. NCBI lineage: Eukaryota > Metazoa > Chordata > Actinopteri > Osteoglossiformes > Osteoglossidae > Arapaima > Arapaima gigas. The sequence goes on along the minus strand of UFQX01000024.1, from coordinate 1,433,200 downwards.
CTGGAGCAGCGTGGCCTCAAAGTCCAGCAGCGCCGCATGGTCCTGGTCCAGGCTGTGACCCTGCTGGTCTGCCACCCAGCGCCTCCCCTCCTCCGGTATCAGGCTAGCGCGGTCGCCCTCTCCCAGCAGGACTTCGCACAGTAGCAGGACCATCAGCACTTGTTTACCAGCATTCATGGTGTCTCTAGTTTAAGCAGTGCAAAAGATGGGTCGTTGATTGGACGGGGGTGGAGTTACAAAAATAAGTAGGAGCAGAAGATGAAAGGAGGTGTAGTGCAAGGGTGGGGGCAGAGGAAAGCTTAGATGGTAGTTCCCTCTTTCATCCAGCCATCACCTTACCTAGGCAAGCATTTATCTTGAAAACATCTCTCATTGGTAGTAATTGCTGTCCTGTATTTTACAGCCAAACAGCCCACAATCAGATATCACCAGCTTTTCTCCTCTAAATAATTCTTCACAGAAAGAATGGCTGGGCTGAAAATAAGACCTCTTTGAATGGAATTCGGAGCTCAGTATCTTACTTTGCTCAGGCTCTGGTGATTAGACGAATCAGCAAGAGCTGGCCTTTCAATCCAACTAAGCTCTAACCCAATAAGGATCAGAAAATTGAGCAACTCTGACTAAACACAGTAAAGACAGCTGTGGCACATAACTGAGTGCACAACTGTGGTTTATTCTGTAAACCCTCTTTCACGGGACACGAGGTTCAGAAAGACGTACCGACGGAAAACAGAGCCCGGAGAAACAGTCCATGTTTCTGAGACTGTGAACGGTGTTGCAATCTCAGGGGAGACGTAGCTCGCCACTGCAGGGCTACTCGAGGTCTTCAAGGTGAACCTGGTCCTGAAATACAGAGGAATGTATTTTAAAGGTCCAAATAAAGGAAGTTCTTTAAAAGCTGTCATGCTGTTATCCACATTCAATAAAGAGATGTGTAAATTTCCTACATTTGTTTGCCAGATATACTTTTAATGCATACTTTTAAGTCATTTAAATTCTAACTGTCAGATATTTACTGAGTCAATTCCAGGTATAGTACATTACTTAAGTATATTCTTTGCATACTGACACACGAATCCCAAATATTCTGGCTATATAACCAAAAAAACACCTCCTTCCCATTAGCATGCCATGATTTATTTACCCATAGATTAAAGAAAAAGATTGACTATCAAACAAAATGTGTTGCAAAACAATGATTACAGAATACAATGTCAAAGACACGAGACTCTCTTAACATGAATTGTCTTATTGTCACTGTAAATGACACAAACTGGAGCCACAAGACATTCCATTTAAACTGACCAAGCTGCTCCAAGGCAACAGGCTATGACTTAGTTGAAGAGAAAACCAAAACAGAACCATCAGCTCATCTTGAAAAGAGCTATTAAAAGCAGCACATGGCAACAAGGTACTGATCAGCGTTTCAATCTGCATTTAAATGGGGATTTGTTTGTCTGAGAATTCCAAAAACCCTTTTTAGCAAGAGATCCTTCAACAAATCACTGCTCACCCATTTAAGTGCACTCATCTAAACTGTGCCCTGCCCTCAGGCCACCTCCCCCCCCAGGGTCATCCCTGTGGAGAGGAGAGGATGACAATTTTGTGCTTTAAAATGGATGTCCATCCCCCTCCAACACATCCCTTGTGGGGCGAACGTGTTACTGTCTTAAAACTCCCAGGTGATGGGTTAGGGTAGGCGTCTTATACGTCCAGTACATTACATAATGCACGTGCAGCATACATTCACAGTCCTGCCATACAAGGCTTAACTCTTACTAGTGTGTGCCGGGTGAAATCCTTCTCACAAGGACATAACTCATAACAGCAATAACTCAGCCATAATTCAAACCCATCAAACCCTGGCACTGTGCTTTAACCGCTGCCTCACTAGCTACCCCAATCTGGAACACTGAGGCCCAGCAGATCTTAGCCAGCGTCCACCTTCACACCTACACCCAGACATCCGGCTCGTCCAGTTGGCTCTCAGTGCAACTTTGTGGCCAGCATGCTAGGGCAGCGCTTTGAAAAACAGCACTTACAGTCTGCACAGCCAGCACCTACTGCAGGAAGTGCTTGACACACAGCAAAATATCATTATCAACAGCAACTTGTTTTTAATAGCCTGCATCTTATTTCCTTCACCACACAGCTTTCAAAGTGGTTCTTCAAACCAGTGTGTGTGTGTGTGTGTGTGTGTGTGTGTGTGTGTATGTGTGTGTGTGTGCATGTATTAGGTAATATATAATTCATGCAGTATATTATACATACTATAATATACTTCAGGATTTGTATACAACTATAATACATAGTGTGTGTGTATATATAATTACACTTATACCACTGTTTTAGTTTTTAATTTGAACATTTTGAGGGTACTTATATTATACATATTATACTGCATGAATTAGTATACAATTATAATACATTGTGTTTGCATGTACACACACACACACATAATTAAACTTTTACCACTGTTTTGCTTTTAAATTTCAGCGTTTTGAGGGACTGAGTTTGCAGTCAGTGTCCGTCTCCTCGTCCAGGGGAGACGCCGCCAGTCCGCGCGCCACCGCTCTTGAGCCGAATGCTCGCGACCCGAACCAACACCGCCGCGAGGATCGTCCGTGTGTCGCGCGCGACGTCTCAACAAACGCATTTCCGCGGAAAACGAGGCAACGGGCGCAAATACCCTTTCACACTGACATCATTTTTAAACTCTTACAGGATCTTAGTACTCATTTATAGCTAAGCAGAGCAATTTTGTATGTTCTTTTGCTCTTCCTATTTAAGTTAGAGTAACAGCTCAGACTTTCATGCTACGGACAACTTCATTCTAAAATCTGTAAATGAAAACTTTACGTCACAAGATACCTTCGCACTGCAAGATGCGCTTTCAGCGAACGGATTTTTAAAAATAAATGATAAACTAGTAGGTTCTAATATGGGCTAATTTCCCTAAGATTATACATAAGCTCACGCTTAGCTTTCTGACGCAATATTACTTAGAATATATTTAACGCAGGGTGTGTTCGACACATTGGAAAGAAAAATGTCCGAAAGAGAGTATTTAGGTGAAATGTGCGAGTATTGCCCCAGTAGCAAAGCGGCTATGTGGCGACATCGCGATGGTAGACGGCTGAGAGGGCAGGTGTTCATATGGGTATAAAGTCCACCTACAAGGATGTCCTCAATCCATAGTTTGGAAATTATTGGAAAAAAAGTTGTTTTGTTTTTTTTTTACTGAAAAACACCACGAGCGGACACCAAAGCACGATTAACTGTCGTGTTTTCAATAGCTCATCCGTTAACTGGCATCACTTACTTGATTTGTGAATAATATGTTAAAATATGACTCTATTATAAGCGTTACGGATAATACCATCTAATATTGGAGAAATGTTTTAAAAATGTAAAAAAAAATAAAAAGATTATGGATAAGTGCGTTTGAAAATTAGTCTAAAGCGGTAACAAGACATGCATCTCATGCGGGTTTGTCCGTTCCGCTCTTACCATGAGCTGAAGTGCAGGTACAGCGCGGTGACTCGGGCTCTCGCACTAAATATGGAAAAGTCCCCGACAATCCTGGAAGGCAGGCGCAGCGGACCTCAAGGGCAGCCCGCAACGTGTGCGTGCTTTCTGTGCGTTTCGCACATGTCCGCGAACTAACAGGCCGTCCGCTCGCGCGCCCGAAGACTGCCGCTCGCGCCCGGCTCCTCCTCTCCTGTTGCGAGCTACGCGCGCTGACTGGGCCCGTCGTGCGCACACTGGGCGCAACTAACCGTTCTGGCACGTGAGGCTGCGCGCGGACCGCCGCGTCCGCCCAACTTATCCTAGTGCCTCCTCCCCCACTGCGGATTGCCGCTAACTGCTCACTGCCCGATCTTCTGGGCTCACACGCCTGCACGCACTAATGGTTGAAGGTGATGTCTTAACCTGTGACGAGTTATTTAGTTTGCATAATAAAAGAGATCAGCCAACTGCGTGTATCGTTCAATATTTCCAGAGAAACTCAGTATTGAGCAGCTGCAACCACATAGAGTAGCCTACTGCACACGTTTAAAGTTAAACACCCTTGATATCTGCACTGACCCGCAAATGAGGAAAATCTTATATGCAATAAAATTTCCAAGATCACCTCTGCCTCTTATGTGAGTAAGACGTGAACTTTAGAGACCTGTTATGCTCTCCCACCCCTCTACATTCATGACAAAATAACGTCTATATGCATAAAGCTCAGCCGGTTTGATTTTCAAATCACAGATTTGAAATATGCCACAGTGGTACTTCTTCTTAAGTTCATTAATATCCAATAGGCTACTTACTATTTTAAATCTTTAAAATAAAATCTGACTAGGCTTGAAGAACAGAAATAGTGACATCACATGCAGCACCTAGCAACATCATATGCAGAGTGTGAACCTGACGCTGGTGGATTTTCTCTCCACACATACAAATGCACTTTCTTACACACTTCGTGTTCATTTCGTGATATATATTTTGGTATTGTTGTCTGCTCGCCGTTCTGGCTCTACACTAAAATTTGTTATAACTGTGTGCACATCACTACAGCCAGTGCACGTTGCTGTCAGTGCCATCCACATGTTCAACCACAGGAGCCAGTAGCTGTTATATGTGAGAAATGAATGTAAAAATTGAAAAAAATTATACCTCACACACTCATGGTTCTGTATACATTACTGATGTAATGGTAACAAACTTTGGCAAAATTTATTTTGTTTTTTCCTCCACTTGACTACGACCAGCATGTGTGTCACTCTCTGTGGTGTTCACCTGTCTAACAGCACTAACAATACTTAGGTACTAAATGCAACCACATTAATGGTAAAACAATTTGGTGATTATGTGGTACTACTTTTTACCTTTCCACAAATACACATTTTTGATCCAGGCAGCACTGGGTAACTCCACTATGCGTTCCTTTAAAGGTTAAAAAACCCACTTTCCTCCTAACTGCTGTTATATTTCTTGGGAGAACTTGGACTTTTTCTTTTGTACCAGTGTTTCCCATAAGCTCCCTGTGCTCTGTTCTGCCCCTGGTGGCCCACTTTGTGTGGCTGAGCTGCTCTCCCAGCAAAAGATTGCTTTAGTACACAGTCATTATTCATACTAGACCTCATAGCCACATTTCATTAATCCGGGTGCACTAAGTTACACTGCAAGTTGGCTCACACACTGTTATCCTACTGTTTGTTTGAACTTTTCGTTCTCTTTTTTAAACCAGTATGTATTGTGACATATGCAATACTTCTTAGCATGGAGTCATGTTGAAAAAGGGGAGACCCGGCACTTCCTGTTTTCCCGCATCAACTGCTACCTACAAAAATGAAAAGATTATCTTCCCGACATTCTCTCCATAGCCAGCTGAAAAGGAGCTACTGAGAAAGCCTGGACACTATGTGTCCACCCCTAGTTAACCAAGTTTACACCAAAGGGGAATGTTGTCTTTTCCCAGTAACACATATTTAAATGCTATGCAATGTCTACATGTCATGTTTGTCAAGAAAGATAAAACATTTTCAAGAAACGTTTTTAAAGGAAAAGCCCATTTTGGTGATGCATTTTTGACTTTGAATTACAATAACCAGCCTTTTTAAAAGGCACATAGATCTTTTTTGAGGGAACACTGTAGAAAGAAACTGGCTGATTTTAAGTTGTAAATCTGCTGTGGCTTTCTCTGTTTCTGTGGGCAGGGTCACACAAATGGCCAAGAAGGCCAATCGAGTGGAGAGGATTAGGGTGAGACTGAACAGTGGTCTAAACAGGAAATATTTGCCAGGGGCTCCACAAAAATGGCCTTGTTATTTCTTTCAGTTTATTTACTTTCATTCCCTTGTTTATTAATTGTGCAAAATGACAGAAACATCCACCATATGGCTCTGGGCCTCAGAATTTGAACTTCTCTATCAACACAGCAACTGTATCTCTCACTGGAGGATATGGACACATATAACTGTTTACAATAGTTTTTCTCCAAACACTATGTAAAGTTGGTTTAGCCCATGACTGATGAAATGCCCCCTTCTTGTGCTCTTTCTCGATACAGTATTCAATTGCTGCCCAAAAGTGGAGTTTGATGGACTGAAGGCCTTCTAAATATCAAAGTATCATAGTCCTAATCAGATGTATCCCACCTTCTGTGTCACCAAGTTTGGGATTCTATTCATGATCATAGTTCCTAGCAGGTGTTAGCAATGAGTAGCACTGCTGCATCACAGCACCTGGGCATCAGCACAGAAGTGGAGTTTGTTTTCTCCATGTTCATGTGGATTTCTTCCTAGTGCTCCAAATTTCATCCTGACTCCAAAGACCAGTGTTTCAGGTTAATTGATGTCTCCACTTTTCTCATACTGTGTTATATTGCTCTGTTGTATGTTCGTGTTAATATTAATCTCTCCATCTATTGTCCTTAACCACTCGACCTTGTCAGGATCGTAGCAATCTGGAGCGTATCCCAGAACCACTGGGCACTAGGCTAGAAGACTATTTCTAGAAGCGGATGCTAGCCCTTCAAAAGACAATGTTAATGTTAACATTAATGTGTAAAACAGAAACCAAACACAGTTTGTACAGAGTCAGAACTAATATAAGTGAACCTAGTGCCACTTCCCACAGTAAAAATAGATGACATATGTTAATACAAATATATGTACATGCATGATAAAAACACAATACAAAATACCAGCTGCTGTTCTCTGAGGTAATGGTAACAAAAAATTTTTAATGAATTTTATTCTTAATGTTGTTATAAGGTGCTTAGGATAAGGTGCAGATATAGTGATTAATAGATACATAGTACAAGTAAATATTAGTGTAATGTGATTTTGAGTAGAGTTTAATGGATATTACGGGAATTTAGTGTATCTAGCAGTGTAAGTTGCCTTGGACAAAAGCATCAGTTAATAACCATTGTGCATCACTTTGTAAAAAAGTTTCTGCTAAATGCATAAATCTAAATATATTTGTAGAGACTCATTCAAAATCACACTCATTAAGATCATTAATCCGGACAGACAGAAGATTCTTCTTCCCACCCATTGTTAGACCTTCAGCTGAAGACAAAGTGTCAGTGCTGTAAACCCTGAGGAGCTGCAGTACAGAGGTAGTGTGAACCCTCCACCTAAGCGTGAAGTGTATCTGTCCTTCCTGATTGAACAATTAACCCATCATTTGGGAACCTAACTGTCCTGCCCTGCTCTCTTAAGTGAGGTGCAAACAGGGCAAAGGTGGTCGCTGAATGTAGTGACGACGCTCAATGAGTGGGAACTGCTTTTCAAAGATGAATCGCTGTCACTGTACCTCTTACTGGGTCACCATCTGTTTAAAGTGAATCATCACCAGCAGAGTTTTGTAAAAGGGGTCCCAGCAAATGCTTTGCTCATTCTAAAATACAAATGATGTGTTGTGATCAGGGAAGGAAAGTGGTTGGCCTCTATGGCATGCGAGCTATTGGGTGATGGATAGCCATTTTGTTTTCCCTGTCTCACATTTGCACCACAATGTGAAAGTTATTGCTGTGTCTTCACAAGTTAATTGGCTAAAACCATACATCCCAAGAGACCATTCTCGAGCAAACTAATCTGCCCTGTGGTTTCCACTTTGCTAAATTTCAGACTAGATGTAGAGAGATAGCGCTCAGCAGTACTGTAATTAAGTTCGCAAGATCAAAAGCTGTTTTGAGAACTGTTTACTGCGCTGTGCATCTCTGTATAGTACTAGCAGCAGGGCTTCTGCCTTGGGTATGTGTGTCACAAATGCTCATTTGAACTGGTATTTCAGTTCTCCATTTCAGCTGGGTGTTTCGTGGCATCTGCCTTGCTTTAAATCCCTGTCTCTGTTCACAGATCCATCCTGGTGAACATAGCTGGCCCTTCATTACAGACTAATTGTCCTGGGTCTTGCATACCAACAGGGGTGGCATGAACACAAACTGCAACACCAAAAATATGACCCAGAATGTTCCCTAACCCCAAAAATGTGCAGCTGTTTCATGTTGTTGTGCAACACATGAGCCTCCTAGCTTCTTCACATGATGGTGTATTTTTCATGTTTCTGTACCATATAGTTCTCTACAGAAAAAAAGGTGACTGGATGCAAACCATAATATCTGTAGGCTCTCTGTAATCACAACCTGTGACTGCACCTGTTGGAGGTTAGTGGACATGTGCTGGATGTAGCTGCCAGGCTTGGTTGTGCTGAAGGGAACACTTGGAAGTAGTTTGGTTTGTGTGAAGTGCCAGGTTCTTTGCAAGCCTTTTGTAATACAAGAAGGTAAAGGAGAAGGGAACTTTCACCACTTATGTACTGTACATATCCACCCATCCATCTACTATTGTTAACTGTTTAATCCTGGTCAGGGTCGTGGCAGTCTAGAGCCTTTCCCAGAATCACTGGTCACCAGGCTATTAAACTACCGCCAGATGGGATGCCAGTCCACCACAGCATGGCCAGACATGCACAGTCACACACTCTTAGAGAGACCAATTTACCTGAAACACATGTCTTTGGACTATAGGAGGAAACCCACACAGACATGGGGAGAACATGGAAACTGCACACACACTGAGCTGGATTCAAACTCACACCCAACCATGTCAGGCGTTGTGAGGCAGCAGCTCTACTCACTGAGCCCCCATTACCACCCTTTTGCTGTATATAGTGCACATTAAATAATGTACATTAAATGTAAATACAATATATGTAGTACATTCAAATGTACACTTCACCAATGACACTAAAATCATTTATCTGATTCTTAATGCTACTGATTCTGATCCTACACTAATGCTTGTTCTTACTACAAATCAGTAGGTTCAAACAAAAAAAAAACATTTATCTGTTTTTACAATATTATTCTAGCTACTTGCTTTAAATAGAACTTGTTCATTTCTATTTCTAGACCTAAATTGTCCTAAGTACGTCCTTTTCTAAATATGAGCAAACAGTTTGGAGCAATCCACTTTACTCTTGTCCTGCTGCCTAGTAAACATTGCCATTGCTCAACCACTGCTAATGTGGGCTAGTATGAGAGACACGCAACCACTCCCAGGGTAGAGTGACCAGTTTAAATGTCTCGGTGAGTCACTGCAGTAAAAGATTCCAGTAAGTGTTCACCTGTGAGTGTGTTCTGTCTGCCTTGCTCTTGAGCCCCCGTGCTCCACGTGAGAGTATACCTTCCTCAGACTTACCAGCATGATGCATTCTCCACTGCACACCTGGGGCCTTAGTCATCCATTAAACACGGCTGGCTCTTTTCCATCTTCCGGCAAGGACTTCCTTCACTTCTGCCACTTCTGCCCATTCTGCCTGAACCTTTGTGATGTTTTTCCTGTGCCCTGCTGTAACCCCCCCACACACATACTCTACCCAAACTGCCCTCTGCCGTCCCTTGAGGCTCCTCCAGTTTCCACTGCACTCCTGTATTCTAAGCCCATTCATTTTGAACCCAAACGTTCATTCAGTGGAAATGAGACAAGCATTCAATTCCCCCAAAATGGAAGTGGCATGTAAACTCGTGAAAGTACAAGTAAACAGAGCCAGTCTCTAGACACTGGTCTGGTCCAGCTTCCACACATCGACCTAGGACTGACCCACTGACCCCTGTGCGAGGTCTCGGGTTCCTCTGGTTTCGTCTCTGAAGCCAAAGGTAATGTTAAACAAACAAGCAGCGGGGAAGCAGCACAAACCCGATGTTGAAGGTGCTCTACATTTTAATCTTGCCCCTTCAAAAGTTTAAATATTTGTTGTATTGAGGCATTTTTTTAATTCAAGACTTATTAAATTGTCATCTATAATAGAATTTTTCAATTGAGTCACAATTTTAATAAAGAGCAACTTATTCTGTCATATGACTGTGAGGTCCAACATGTGAGGTTCAGTATACCTTCGGAGGCATTATCACTTCATAAGCAAGGCATATGTTTTCATACATGGTTAAATACAGTGAAGGGCTCATTTAAAAACCTTAACTGAATGTATATTTTGTAATATACATTGACCAGGTAATGTTGTGAAACGTGGTGGGTCTTTAGGTAAATACATTTTCATAATATTGTAATAATACTAACTGTAAAAGAGCCTGAAATTAAAGGGGTCTCAATATTGTTATAACAAAAGGGGAGCCTTTCCAGGTCAGAAGAGCCTCAGAGGGACCAGTTTAACTCCGGTGAACCTCTCAGTAACTGGGCAACCAGCCATATTTGTAATTGTTCTTCCATACAAAATAAGAGGCATGTAAATTCTATCCTTTTGCTGTTGCCATTACAAGCTTGGCCCACCCAAATGTTATAACAGGGACTCAACGACAGGGACAACAACGTATCCCTAGTGAAAGCTCAGTCCAGACTGTACTTAGAGGAGTCACTGCTGGGTAACCAGGACAGACACAGTCTCCTGATCCAGTAACCTCTGGTCACACCAGAAGTTCATCTGCAACAAGTCATGTGTTGCTCGATGTAGCTGTTGTACATACATCTCTTATCCATAGACAAAAACGTTTTCAGGCCCCTTCCAGATAATGACAAGCTTGCAAATTTACACCAGTATGACATTTAAGATCAGTGGTGTAAGGTGGGCAATACTGTGGGTGTTCCCCCAATGGTGGCATCCCATCAAGCTCTTCTACTCATTGGAGGTCCTGATATGCCCCAAGGTGAAATCCATCCATTACTATTGTCTTCACAGTCATCTGGTAGAGGTCACAGTAAAACTCAGACGGGCGGCGTCCCCGTAAAAGTTTTGAGGGGAGGGGGGGCAAAAAAAACATCAAATGACTGGTGAAAAGTAACTCAACACGGAACCCTGCTCTGATCTTAAACACTTGCATACTGACTGCAGGAAGCAAGATTCCAATCTAAACACGGCTTTTTCCTAAATCAATTGCAGTTGCCCTCAGACCTTGAAGTAAACATATGGTACCCGACACACTTTGACCCAGAATGAAACCATTACAGTGATCGACAACATAGAGAACTTTTAAAGAACTCAAATAATTCATGTTGAATCCATAAACGCCATAAAAAAGCCTCCAACCCCATATGTTCAAGCAGTGTTGTAGAGTGAATTCATTCCACATAGCAGCAGGCTTTTAGGATCTCAACACATGTTTTGTAACACTTTCTGGTTCCTGGCCAGCTCAGAATTGAACCAAAAACTAAGAAAAGGTAAATGGATTCAAGGACTGTTCTTTGGTTTTTTCTTCCGCTACACTTTCTTTCCATATATTCATTTTATTGTAGCCTCTTTAGCTCACAACCCCCTTTTAGTTTGTTTTAGTTTTGGATTTTAGTCTATTGAGAAGTTCTTAAGTGTCAACTGTCTCTTTTCAAGCACTGACATTTAATACCCTATATAAATCACTTGTTGGGCTGGTTATTCTTACAAGAATGTAATTACATGGCTTCAAATAAAACTTGAAAGAGCCCTGCATGTCTTAAACCACAATGTGTGCTTGTAGGACAACAGGAAGGAGTTGTGAGCTGGAGGAATAAGCTACATCCCTGCCTACTTTCCCTGCAGATCGGGAAAAGCCCTTTTGTGCTCTAGGAATGACAAGAAGAATGTATGCATTTCTGATTCTTATGTGTCAGTTGATCATTTATTCTCTGTGAACGGGAATTTTAAAAAAAATAAAATCCTATCAATAGTTTACATCGGGGATCCGAAACTCCTGCCTCTGGGAGTATCAGTGTGTATACTGATTTTTGTCTGACACGGTGTCCACGATCACATTTATCTCAACAACACCCGTACCCTCACTTAAATGGATATCAATTCGCCAACAAGACTGTTGTGAAATAGTTGCACAAGTTGTTCCCTGAAAATGTGCATTCAGTTAACCACCCACAACCTGTGGAAGAGTTCCCATATTTCTGTTTGTTCTCCCATTGAAGCCCTATCTGTCTTCAGTTATGCACTGATTAATGGCTGTCACACTGGCGTATTCAGAGAACAGCGACATAAACTTCACAAAAATTGGTGTGGATTAAGTCTGTTTGTTTTTACTAATTTTGACAGCTTGGAACACAAATGAACTGGCTGGGCACAGAAAGAATTTTTCAGCGTTGTTTTGTTGTTGGATTGTTCAGTGTTACAAACCCAAATATATTTCTTGGCTTGTTCTAATAAATAATTGTCTACACTTTACATATACAGACAGATGTTTTTTGAAGGGATTTTTAATTAAGTGTTAAACAGAAAAATCTAAACAAATTCAAAATGGGGAACTTGCAATTGGCATAGACATTATTTGCAACATTTTGTTATCAAAAGTTTTACAGAATGATTACACAGGCAAACAGCATTTCACCACATTTTTGCGCTAAACTTGCTTCCTTACTACCCTCCAAACTGCTATAATCACTGATCACTCCAACAATAAACACAAACTACTGCACTACTGTATAGAAGAGTTATGCAGCAACTTTTGTACTTGATACCCAAGCAGCTTATTTCTTTTAAACATTTTCATGCTTCACGGTGTCTCTACCCAGTTGGGTTCAGGACGTATCTTTACAAAGACCCCACACTGAGTCTGTAACACCTTTAAAAATAATTTCTTCTCATTTGGCTTGTGGAAAGGAATACAAGTACTGGCTCTACATTTCCTTAGATATAAAGTTTTTATGGTTAATCCTCTAATGCCAGTGATTATAGGTACTATTGGAAGTGAAGCCTATTAGATTTAACCATTTTGCCATTCTTCTAACATTTCAGTTGCCACTCTTTTTAAACCCCGGGAATAGAAAAATGTCAAGTGAACCTTCCTTCCATAAGGTCTGTTTTTATTATTACAAAATAGTGTTTATGATGATCTAATGCCAAACACTGTAATTCCTCAAGCCAGTTTATTTTAAAATAGTTAAAGCTACCTAATTCCTCTCACAGAACAATTGAGCACTCACAGGGATGATGTCATCAAAACGGAGCATGGTGGGTAGCGCACTGGTCAATGTCCCTGCTGGTAATGGTCCAGTTTGGCGAGTGGCTGACAGAACGTGTAAGATGTGAAATGTAGCAGCGGCCCAGATTAAGGGTGGGTGTAGAGTAAATACCAGTAAGCTACATGATGTCATCCAGGGGAGAGACAGTGTCACCGTTGTTTCCCCTCGCAGAACTTTTTCTTTGGGCAGGGCATGTTCTAGCATACCTGCAGGGAACCAGGAGCCCATTTGCAATGTTGACTAGCACCATGTTGGAAGAAATGGACCACAATATTCTACAACCAACCTTAATGAAGGCGTCAAGGACCTTTTTGGATAATGAAGTTTGTGGTGGAAGGAATGGCCCTCGAGTTTCCTAATTGAAAAAAAAATTTATTCAAGGCAGGTCTATTCTACATTAATTCTTTTTTTCTTTTATGCAAGGTTGAACTTAAAGACTGCTAGGGAATATGCAAGGTTTTGCAACAAGGTAAGGATGTGCGGACGCAGGTCAACTCTAACTACCTGCTTCCACTGAGTTTAGGGTTGTGTGTTGCTTTGCGAAAAGCAGTCACTGGAGGATTAGCTAATTGTTTCATACATCAGAGACACTATCCAATTTATTGATCTTTGGGCACTTGGTATGTTGGCACTAAGAGCACACTAGTTTGATTCTAGTAATGACACTAGTAATAGATTCATGTGACTTACAGATGTGCTCAGTGAGGTGGTTAGAAGCATCCAAGAAGCATCCAAATAGCTCAGCTTTCAGTGCTCTGTTACAACCTTATACATAAAAGCACCTGCAATGGTAGAGGTGGGTAGTAAAAAATTAAATGTCCTCCATGACTTGTTCTTAAGTAAACTTCTGAAGAGATCATATTTCTGAGAGTAGTGTTGGTTTCAACACTCTTTAATTTTATTTTTGTGAATTTGTACAGATAAATATATGTTTACTCCAATACCTTTTACCCAATTTTTGTTACCTTTGAATTTAGTGTTTAAACATTCTCTGCATAAAACCACTGAAGTCAGCTTGACTTCATAATATTGACACCTTACTGTCATCGTCTGTGGATTTCATTGTCTTTTGTCAGTTGTCAGTCACAGTTACATTTCGTGTGAACCCTTAGTAAGGACCTATCATGAAATTATTGAATATTTTGTGTGCATTTGGTCAGTGCCTTAATAGCAGGAATGGTTAAGATATCTCCGGGGAACGAACCAAATCAGAGTTTAATGTTGACAAATCAGATGATAGTATGGAGTTTTGTCCCAACTTGATTGATATGAAATTAAATATATTTATAATTTAAAAATGATTTTTTAAAATTTATTTGTTAGGTGGTTTTTTTCCTAACATGGTAATAGCAAACTGAACATTTAAACAGAGATTTAAAATTATATATGGGTTCAAAAAATAACTTATTTTATATAAATAAACTCAAAGGGGTTATTGGTCTGGAATTTTTTAGTTTGCTACTGCAGAGATTCAGATAAACATGTACAATTTTGGAATTCTAGAAAGTTTGTAAAGGTATGTTGTTTGTTTATTACTATGTTAAATGTACATGCCTTGTAAATAAGAGGGTAAAATAAAAAAAAAAGTGTAATTAAGTTTGTAACCCTGAACAAGCAAACAGTGAAACTGGAAAGAAATACAAATTATTTTAGGTGTACCTGGCATCCACCACGAACATAGTAAAATGTGCACAGGCCATCTAGCAATCCTAACTCTAAAAATGATGATAGCTGCATACCCACCAACGCTCCACACGTGTCAAAGGACATCAGCTAAGTATATACGAAGTCAAAACCAGTCTAAGAAAACAAGTTGCCATAAGTTGTTGATCTGCTACTGTTATGTAGCTAAATCGCTAACAGTTAGGGGTTAAGCTCAGTGCACTTTTGAGCAAGAACGTGACTGTAAAACATTAGCAGTAGCTAAGTGTTAGAGCATTCAGCGAGCTACAATAAACTGACTGTACACCTTGTATTCCAGCCAGTACTTGCTACTGTCTAATTTTGCTGTGCTAAATAAACCATTAGTTTCATTACTATTAATTCAGCTGGAATTACTGAATAAAGTCCATAGAATGTGAGTAATCCTATGGGGTTTCACCTTTTTTAATTTTGAGTGTCTGAGTTGACTGGCCTTTTTAATTTTTTAGTTCCCTATTTTCAAAAGTGGTACGTAATGTGTGGGTTTTCTCCTTACGAACATGTTGGTAGTGTAGTGGTTAAGGATAATGGCTTGTTATCTAAAGTTTGTCAGTTCAAATTCCACTACTGCCAGTTGTAAATCACTTTGGATAAAGGTGTCAACTAAATGCCAAGTAAATGATGTAATGGTTCATTTAGGGTGGTAAGCTGGGTAGCGGTTATAGCCATTGCCCTGCAATCAAAGGACACAAGTTCAAATCCCCCTCTCATCAAAGCATCACAGACAAAGGCGGTAATACTGTGATGATCCAATTCCCATCTCATCCTGAGATCTGTTTATACAGTGCATGTATACTGATCATCATCACCTGTCTGCTCATTTACAAACAATGTCTTTCAGGTCCTTTAGATGCCAGTGACCAGTAGGAGATAAAATATCACCAGAACTGCATGTCCTTCTGAAAGCACGAGCTCAAACCACACTGTGGTATGTCCCTGAGCAACTACAGAAAGAAATCTGTGGAAGAAGATATTTGTGTGAGAAAATGGGTATGTCAAAAGCACACAGCTCCCTGATGAGTTTGGTGGAATCAGATCATGTGCTTTGATTTCAAATGAGTCAGAATTGTTCCATGCTTGTATTACCCACTGTCACAAGCAATCGCATAGGGCCCAAGCTAAATCCACAACAGACTCCCTGTGGCCCCAGCAATGACTAGAAAATGAATGGCAAGTGGAGTAAATTGACCCTGAGAGTTGAAAAAAGTGACAACAATCACAAACACATGTAAGAAAGAGCGAGGACAGTGTTTATATATTTCTGCAATGAAAAACGTTGATCATTTGCTCAATTTGGTTCAAGCTCAATATAAATATGATTACATTCTTCAAATTTTGCTCTCAGTTCACCAGTATGTTCCCTTGCTGGCACGGAGTGCACAATGCGAAACTGGCATGATTAAACTGGGCCTTAACATCTCACTTGGCCACTTTTAATTAGTTCGATTTAATACAATTAATTCAGTTCCCACCACTCTATATGGCTTATGTGGGCTGGGTAAACAAATGGATCAACTCAGTTTTTCTGGAAGCTGCTATGAGAAAAAGTCTCCTTTTCTTAACCCTTCATATTTTCCCAGCCTCTCTTCAACATGCCATCCATCATCCGTTTTTGTTGCTGCAAGACCCATGTTCACCGACTTCCTTCTGAGCTGTGCATCGTCTACAAGCTGAGTGGCAATATCTCTAAATATACTCTGCTTTTTTAGAGTTTTTACCCAAGAAAATAATTATCTGAGGAAAATCACAGAGCTATTAAAATTATGTTAAACTAATAGTAATAATAATAATAATAATAATAAACATTAAAATAATTGAAATTTGTGGATCAGTTACTCATAGATGAAGTAACTGTCTGTCTACCTTAGTCTACTAGAATGTACTGAGATATTTCCCATTGTTAACCAGCCAGTTTACTTTTTTACAGACTAGAATGACAATTAGAGCAAATTTGATGACAGATTTTAAGACTAAGAACACCAGTAAGGTGAACTGCAGCACACCAGCTTTTCAGTGACTCCATTAATGTTCCTCCTGATGTAGCCTGATCCTGGTAATGTTTACTAAATTGTTCTTAGTTTTTGTCGAATCATTTTCAGGCTTTTGTGTTTGTTGGTTAAACAAAAGCACTCATGGCTAAGTAATAATAAAGCAGCAAGCAGTACTTTTTTAAATGTACCAAAACATAATCTCACTGACCTTGTAGGGTTCTGCAAATTCAAGTACTTTAGAATGATTCATCTATATACTTGACTTCACTGCAGAAACACAGCACTATACTGTCAATTAACAAGTGCAAACATGTCTTGGGAAACGTGAAAAGATAAATGTGGCAGAGCATGTGAGACTGTAGAAAACGCATATTATAATCCAGATTTTTGATCCAAACAAACAAAAGTACTTTTTTATTATTGTTACATGAGCGAATTCCATTAACATTCAAATAAAAATACATCGACTTTCCATTTTAACATATTCAGTTGCAAAGATTTGGGGGAGATACAATTAACATTATGAAAAAGCTGACATTTTAAAAGTAGCAAAATACACTGTTTCCTCAAGACAAGTCAATTTGTTTGTATATCCAACCACGACATGACAATACATTTAAATTATAACAATAAAGACATCCTTCAGGTTAGATTCTGTAGGAACTGCAGATAAAGGTAAAACAGATTACTAATTTACTGCAAGACTTTGATTTATTTATTCCTGTAACATCAGCTACTCCAGAGACTACTCTGAAAAAATAGAGAGCATGGGAGGGAACACCATGAACAGGAGGCCAGTTGGTTACAAACCTTTTTTGTTAACTTAAAATAAAATATACAACATTCTTCAGTACCTGTCCACTTTCAGTTTTATGTCAGTTTTAGTTTGCTTTATTATCTATAAAATTAATAAAAGAGTAATAATAAAGATGTCTCTAGGTTTATTTGTTGGGTAGGCTGTGTAAAAATCTCACAAAGAACTATAATAAGTAAAAAACATTCTGTAACACCTTTAACAATTTCACTAACTCTGGGCTATATTAAAATTAAAATTAAAACTTTTATACTGAAACAAATTTAAATGACAGAAAATAAAAAGGATAATTTCCCCAAAAGGTCCAGTTTGATGCCAATTGTTGGCTAATTTAGCGAATAAATAAGTGCAACGTTTATCATCTTGTCAATATTATAGATGCTCACAAACACTAGGGAAAAGCTGAAGACAGCTGTGGATGACACTTGAACCAAGGCGGTCTCACACTCCAGCTGTTTGGGTGATCTTTAGTACCAGCAGACGGATGGACATGGTGACGTGCACTCTGCAGAAAAATTTCAATGTTTTCGAAAATACACAAATGATGAAAGTAAATAAATAATCTAAAAAGTGCATGTATGTTCAAAAATTCATAACTTTAGCGATCATAAAATAATTACCTGGAGTAAGAGTAAAACAAAACTCTTCATCAAAACCATCTTTGCCACAGATGGAAGCCTCAGTATGGTGGTCCTACCTTTCTGGGCAGGAAAAGAAACCAGTACGTCCCCATATTGTCCTCTCCTCCTCTTCCTCTGGCTACGCCCCCTGTGTTTGTACGTTGGGGTTTTGAGTTCGGCAGGCCCAGAGGAGCAGATACTCTCACCACAGCACTCTCCTCTCTGGCCTACCACCTGCAGCCCAAGCTACATTCTGTGCACATTACTCCAACGGCACATAAGTGCTTCCTCTCCCACAATGTTAGTCCCCCAAAAATACCCTCCTATACACACAGCTTTACATAAACACACACACAGACACAGACATCTCCTTCCCCAAACTGTGGCCCCTTTTTCCACCCCCGCACTGAAACACTTCCTTGTGATGAAAGAAGCATATATATTTGGTTTCCTTTACAGCTGCAGATCCTAAAGACAAAAATACACAAGGCATCCAGAGGTGGATGTCACAGAAAAAAAGGCTTCAAAATAAACTGCCCATATTGGTTGATATGTTTAAGTTGAAAAAAATTTGAGGGGAAAAAAACTCGCATTCGCGAGACGTATGTTTGTTACAGACAAATTCTTAATGTCCTAATGTCTTCTTAATTCTTCTTAGTCTGGAAAAGTTGTTAGGATTTACAAAGAGATTTAAATTAACATTCGTCAACAGTTTCATACACAAGTCATGTAGTTTGTCTTATGGATGGTTGTGTTCAACAAGCCATTGACTGGTTGGGGCACATTTTTGCTTTATGGATATGTAATATGCCTATTAACCTTATAATGCCTAATTCCATCCATCTACTTGCGTTAACCACTTCTCTAGTGCAGGGTCACAGTGATGGAAACACACAGGGGAGGGTGTGCCCTGGAGGGGATGTCAGTCTGTCGCAGACCTTAAAATTCAATAAGGAATAAATCAGTACAGAAAAATAAAATGAGCATCATATCAAAGTTCAGTCTCATGGTTCACAACAACTTTGTATATATTTGTGGAAAACTTTGAAAATGATCAGCTTAACTCGGGTCTCGGACAGTCAGTCATCCAGATTCCAGTACAGGCACATAATCATCCTGGAGCACATGTAATTATGAGTGTGTGATGTCATCAAGTGGAAGGGTGAAAGGGGGAGGGAGGGACAGGGGGAGGAGGGCTGCGCAGCAGAGGTGGGTGGGCACCCGGCATCACTCAAACTTCTCTTTACGTTTTTTTGAATTGTAATCAACTTTATTTGTGTTAGGAGGGAAGCTTCTTCCCCAAAATAGACAGAAGTATACACACAGACACACAGACACACACACACACACACACACACACACACCCAATCCTCATTACCCCCCCCCCCAGAATGAGGGTACGAGCACCAGCCTGAGCAGCAGCTGGTGTTGTAGCAAACTGTCCCAGATGCACGCACCTTGCATCCACGCCCCAACCCACCCATTCAAAAGCCACATAAAGCACAGGGTGGTTTCAGGACCCCGGGTGGGCAGCCGATGCACAGCCTGCCAGCAAATGCGTATGGAACTTCGAGGCTCTCCTGAGTGCTGCTCTGTCACAGGCCCTGTGGTCACTTCCCAGTTCCTCTGTCTTGGCTGAAAAGAAATCAATTGCAGGTCCACTTACAAAACAAAATTATTTCCAGGAGCCCTGAAGTGTAATTTAAGGGAACGTGCTTCATGCAGCTCTGACCTGAAATTGATTGTGATCATGATGACTCCATCACCTGGTCACCAGTCTGAAACCCTGCATACTTTTTTCATGTGAAGTTCCCTCTAATTTTCTCTCCTGTACCGTCTGGGATGACATAATAACCTTGGAAATAGTGTGAAACACTGAAATTATAAGGCAGCTTTTGGCATCATTTGAACTAAAAAAAATCAATTAAACCAAATCCTGTCCGTAATGTGTAGTTGAGTATTATAATGCAGTTTGTAGTGACTAAAGGACTGCTTATTTGGTCTGTATTCAGACAGATTCTATTCCTTGCAGCCTGTCATGCTGAAGGGGGAGCAAGTGGCATAATGGTTAGAATTGCCACTTTGCACTGTTTCCCATCCCCGGTTGTAACACAGTTGAGCAATGTACTTGAATTCCTGCACTAATACATATGCTGTATAAATGGGTAAAATGCAAGTTGCTTTGAAGAAATGGTGTCACTGAAGTCATTCTTCATAAGGGTTGCAGTGGTCCAGAACCTATCCTGGAATCACTGGGCACCAGGCTGTGAAACTAAACCCTGGATGGGGGACAGCACACTCGCTCAGTACCACACACCCTACAGACAACTTTTTTGGGTGACCAGTTGACTTAAAATGTATGTCTTTGGACTGTAGGAAAAACCATGCAGACACAGGGAGAACATGCAAACTGCACACAGACTAAGCTGGATTCAATCTCAGGCCCAAGAAGTCCAGGTGGTGTTGGGAGGCAGTAGTGCTACACACTGTGTCACCATGTCAATACCAGTAAAATGTAATGGTGCACTTTCAGGATTGTTTCCTTTACTTACAGTCATTGTTACTCTGTTTTTAGCTGATGTTAAACAACTTCCAGCACTGACATATTTGCACAGCCAGGTGCTCTTGCACTGATCCAAATCAGGCTACAAACCTTGCTGTTGGAATGAATGAAACTTGGATTAGAAGCCTAAGGTTACAAATCTATACCCCTAAGAACCATGCAACATGCTGACAAAGTTATATAGGTTATTTTACTTCACATACACATCTATTGTTCGCACAGGAGCATTAATTTGTTCTGTGAATTCCATTTTGATGGGTTTCAATTACTAGTACATCTTATGGATAAATAAATAATTGGTTCGTAAAGAAAAAAATTAGCACCTAAAGGTTATAAAAATGCAGGTCATTTTTTACTGGTATTTGCCCAATATAATGAGTTTTACAGTTTAGATAACATTATTTTAACATGTGGCTCAACTGGTTCATGTAGCACTAAACCAGTTGAAGTGACTTTCTTGGTTTATTTTTGATTATGAATTTGATATGTCTATAGTCACACACATAACAGTCAGACATACCACAAACACACACACCACACACACTGTAACCTCCCGCTTGATGTTTTGTTCAAACCCTCACAGTAATGTAGGAGACTTTCTGAGTGACCAGGCTGAGGTCTCGACCTTGCCCCGGGGGTCGTGTCTCCCAGGCAAGCATGTTTAGGTTTTTCATCCTAAAGCAAACACTCTTCAATTATCCCATCATCTTCTCTTTTTCGTCCTGTCTTTCGCAGGCCCTCAGTCCCCTCTCCTCTCTGATTGACTTTGAAGGAGCCTTCACTTGCTTCACTGGGGTCTCTTAGCCAAAACCACTTCCACCCATTCTTCTCGGCAGCAGTGCGTATTTCTCAGTTACTGAAATAGGTGGCGTTGAAATTGCTGAATGCTCTAGAGGTGCATTAGGAATAAAATAAGACCCTTTTGAATGAGTAAATGAAGAAAGTAGAGGAGGAAGTAATTTAACACATTTAATATACAAGAAACCTATCACTGATCCTCCAAGTTACTTACAGCTAATGTTTTTTGATAAAACATCTTACCTACCTTTAATCTCCCAGGTACAAGGAGAACAAGTCACCTACTGCTAATCTCATACGAGCACAGGTAAAAGGAGCTAGTCGAGTGTAATCTTAAGAATCCATGCAAAAGAAGGTGGCCACTTTTATTCTTATAAATAGGTAAAAGAAGAGCACTGGCAAAAAACTCAGATATTACATACAGAACATTACATACAGGTACATACAGAAAGAGGCAGTTGGCTGTAATTTTACAGATTGTATGTAGGTACAGACAAAAAAAATAAATGTTTGCAAAATACATTTAGATTTTTCAGCATTTTCAGAATCATTAATTCAGAGAACTGCATTAGCAGTTGTTTCAAATCTGGCTAATTATTCTGTGAAGGGGAAAGAATGCAGGGGATGACAAAGTAATTTCATTATGGTAATTGCCTACAGCGGCATAAGCAGTGGTAAACACACTCCCCACCCCCAGCCTTGATATAAACGATAAGTGGCCTCTGACCTTTGAAGTAAACATCTGGAGTGGGCAATGTTTCCCGCTCACTTGTTTAGAGAATGGCCCCCACTGGAGAGGGACTTGCAGTGGGTCTCCCTCTGATGCATCGTTTCATCTCTCAACCATCCTCTTTCTCTTTACAGACCACTTCTCGGGTGCCCAGCTGCTTTGCCTCAGGTGCACCAATAAAAGGGGCTGGGAAGAGTTGTCTCTCACTTCTGGGGCTGCTTTAAAAAGGGAGGTTTACAATTTAAGTACCCAACTTTAATGCCATTATGTTTTGCCAAAGGTGAACTTGTGGGGATGTGTACACTAGGGTTCATTACCTCACCTGTGTCTTAAAAATGGTGCTACAGCTAATGGCTGTTGCTGTTCTTCTTCAGAGACCCTGCTACTGGTGGTCAGGAGAGACAAACTGTGGTTATGGAAGACCTCATCTGACCACCTTCAGATCGTCTGTGGTTTTCAGGCACTTGTCTATAATAGACAATAATTGCGAGTAAGATATTGGTTAAGGAGCAGAACTTGTGTAGACAGCAACTGACATTGTACCTCTGAGAATGTTACCTAACCTGAAATGCTTTCATTAAATACCTGGCTGTGTCTACCAAGGAGTTCTTTAAGTCACAGTAAGTAATAATATTCAAAATATCAGCTAAACAAATAACTGAATAACTGCATCGGCTGAGGCAGCAGAGTAGTTATTTATACAAACACCACGGTATACTCAACTGAAGCATGAAGACACAAGAAAGAGCAGCTCAGCACTGATTATAACAGAATTATTTTAAGAGTCACTTAACACCATTAGGACTCAGGCGTCATTAGGATCATTAAAAACAGTATAGCATATACAATAATAAGCAAGAGTGGATAAAAAAATGGTGTTTATACTGAAAACAAATTAAACAAATAAAGAAATACAGTTGAGCACCAGGGGGACTTATAAACACAGAGAAAGAGACAAAAGGAGGGGTCTATGTTGTGTTTGGGGGGGTGGTATGTGGGGGCACAGTGCCTGGACCACCACTGAGAAAAGAGGCCGGCCATCAAGACGGACAGCTTCCTATTCCCAGCCTGACTGTCCCACAGCGGCCTGGCCAGTAGCATTGCAATTGCACTCCTCACTTCACAGGCTCTCCTGTTAAGGGGTCCTTTTTTATACACTCTACCCATTAAAGGGGATCCATTTTACAAACTCTTCACAAAGGAGGCCTGCTGCAAAAACAATGACTGGGAAAAGGGAGCAAGTGAGAGATTCATTAAGTCTTATATAAAAAAATCACAAATACCCCAATAAATGACATTATTTCACATGGCATTTTGCTGCAGAATGAAGCTCATATTTTTGCACAGAAAACACCGAACAAACACCTAATGAAAAATTTCCACCTTGAATTTGGCCAAATAATATTGCTTATCCACCGCAGCGCTCCAACTAATGCAAACATACAGAATTTACACACACAACCTCTACTGAAAGAGGTTGTAATAAAAGGATACAAAAAAGGAGGAAATATTTTGCAACCAGGGGAGCAGGGGATTACAAATATTTCTCTCTGACCTTCTGCAAAACACCTCTTGGCACAAGACTGCTTTTCCTCACATTATTCTTATCAATAAATCAGATTTGAGTTATTTGCCAAAAGAAGAAAAACATCATATTCTATTAAAACCTCAGTTGTTCACCACTGTTAGCGTACAGCTGCAATAAAAGGTTTGTTTGCAGTTATATGGATATTTGCATGAATGGCTCTGTAAAATGTTATTTGAACTCCATTTATACCATAATATAGATAGATTGTCTTTATGTATTATTATATATTTGTCAAAGATGACATTTTAAAAGAGATTCATGCAGAAATCTATATAATTCCAGTGGGTTTACAGATTTGCAAATGTTTAACCTTCTGGATGTATTTTGGGCAAATTTGACCTGTTTACATCTTTTATCTGTTATATATTGTATATTTAATTTGTTTGCCATAAGGCTTTGTAATACGCACATACACGCAGGCACACGCAAACTACTAGTATAATTTCAGATAAATGAATTTCAAAAAAACATGTACTGGTTAGATAGCTGTCAATGAACTGGCATTGGCAGCTTTTACTTGAAAGAAGTGGGCTGGAATACCACTTTTTGCTGCAGTACTCTTGAGCAAAGCACTTACCCTGAATTGCTTCAGTGAAAAAGGGTAGATCATTTTAAACTGTTCTGGAGAAATTTGTCAACTAAATGAACAAAGGGGAAAATGTTTTTAGGAATAATAATGTTAATATAATGTTGACACAGCAGTTATAATTATAATCACTACACTAAAATTAAGCAATGTGTAGTTTTTAGCAGTGCCTACTAGATGTTTATGGTTCAATTACAGTTTGTTTTGTTCAAATCTTGTGATACCACTTTTATACTAATGTGCAACTTAACTCCTACTGCTACTGTAAGACAAATAAAATTGTTATGCAAATAAAGCATCTGAATGTGAATTTGAATTTAAATTTGCCCAAAAGGGAAACAGGCTACCTGGCTGTTACAGTTTTTGTGACCTCAGAGGGGGTGGTTGAGTGGTGCATTCAGTTTCACTGTGGAAAGGGCAAACATTCTTCCGAAGTAGATTTCCCACATGTATTCAACGCAGTCGTACCCATGTCTTTATAATGCATGGTCAGCAGAGTATCATGGCAATTTACTGGTGTAAACTTTCTGGCTTGGCAGGTATTGAGGGATGCTTAGTGAGAAAGTTCCCCAGAACGCCTTGTGATGTCTGCTAATGGGCTTCCATCTACAGAAATAAGCCCCCCCCCCCCCACCTTGTCCCTGTTCTCCTGTTACAAGAACAGGACTGCTGAAACTCATTACATCACAACCTCAATTAGCATCTTAATCCATTCTCTGAGGCTTCACATTCCAGCCATTGAAGAACATTCCAGCCAGATCCACTAATATCTAACCATACTCCCCCCCTTCATCATCCCATCGCCTCTGCCCTGCCTACACACACTACAAACCCTTAACAGTAAATCTAGGTAATAACAGCTCTTTGACAAAAACTTCATTCTCACACATATCCATGTCATTATGTCATTTTTAGTGGGAAATAAAGAATCAAGAATCAAGTGAGGGACTTGGAGCTCAGGTCCTTGGGGAAACACTCTTGTTTATGTATTTAGGCACCACTTTTTTATATTAAACATGAAGTTAGTGTGGGAATTGTTGTGGGTCTCCATTTGCGGGCTCACCCTTTCGTCCCAGAGCATGTGATTTCATATGGGATCTGGTCTTTTGAAAGCATGTTAGCATTTTAACAACAGAGGGTGTGATGCGATCAGCATTCCTGCTGGATTCACTCAAGGGACTAGTACCTTTTATCTGCTGTTATGTGTGCAATTCTGTGTGACAGCAGGGGACCCCAGGGGACTTCACCAGAGCTTCCACAGTGACTGCCAGGAAGGAGGGATCAGAGGGAAAACAGAAAGCTACAATCTAGATAGTTTCTTCTTGTCATCTATTGAAACCCTTTAATGAGGACCACACCTTTGCAGCCTTTATTTTCCATTTAAATGCCTTGCTTTTTACTGCTGTGTCAGCTATGCTTTATCTTATTTTTAAAGATTCTGAACCTTTGCATTAATTGCTTTTTTAAGCAATCTGTCTACGATCAGCTGCCGACTGAGTGTGGGGACTCTGACTGAGTGACTGACTGAGTGCAAGTGTGAATGTAAATGTAATATGAAGGAGCAGACTGTTGCAGCCAGTTTTGGAGCTGGTAGAAGGAACAGGACACATGGACACTCTGTTTGTTCCATTGCTTCGAACTGCACCTGCTGAAAATGGAGTTTGGACTCTCCTTGTGAGAGTAATAAAAAGAAGCCAAAGAGTTATATTTCTTTTTGCAGATTTTGGCAGGCTCACAAAGCAAGACAACGCTGAATGCTTTACCGTACTGGGCCTTGGGGGGAGGCCCGGTCTTGTGGTAAATGTGTGTTGACTGGCTGGCTGTGGGTTTGTCCTTTTTTCCTGCTCTGAGACATGACTTCACAGGCGTACTTTCCCCCTGTTTTGTGTGTTGACTGTGGACATATCTCTCCCTTGTCCTTTATGTCAAATGTGAACTTCTGTCCCGTTGTCCATTATGTTGAGGTGGAACGTCACATCTTGTGACACATGATGTGTTGTGATCACATCTCCCCCTTATCAGTTAAGAATAAACATGTGTCTCCTTTGTCCATTAAGGTGAGTATGAACATTTCCCTTCCTTGTCCAATATGCTGAGTGTGAACATGTTTCACTATTGCCCTTTATGAAAAGTGCTAACTTGTATCGCCTGTGCCCATTTTGCTGAGTGTGAACACATGTCATGCTGGTCCTTTATGTTGGGTGTGAACATGTGTCACCCATGTCCATTATTTTCTGCATAGACAAAGGTAGTTAAACCACTCATTCCCTCAAATGTATGTTCCATTCCTTTACTTCAACTAGTTTACTCCCCTTGAGGAGCCCCGCGGACTTATTTCTGGTCCCTTGCTGCCCTAAAATCGAAAATGAAGGTCATAAGTAGGTACATGGAAACTTAGTGTTAACTCCTTCTAAATTCTTGGCGAACAACAGAAAATTTGAACTCATACACTTTCCCTCATGAGCATTTTTATTTAGTTAGCTAGAGAATGTGACATTTTTTTTCAAGGAATTCTCAGATGCTGCTATAAACAACATAACCATCGGTTAACCACTCTGACGACACTCTGGCGAAAATAAAATGATCTGAGTGATAAAACATGCAAAGTGAGAACCTTATTGCAACAGCTTTACTTTGTGCCTTTTTGAAAACAAAGAGTGGAATAGTTCAGTAAGAAAATCTAAGACCTAGGTCGGCTGAATTCAACCTGGGAGGCCAGCTGACTAGTTGTAGGCTTCTACTTTAAGGAGCAGAGGGAATGAAAAGGAGTAAAACATGGCTTGGGGCAGGCAAGTGAGGAAGATAGTGATCAGCCAGAAGTCTTTTTAACAAAGAGATCTTAACTCATGGTCTCGGGTATTAAGCTGCAAGACCCCCTGGTGAGCTTCCCTCAACTCACCCCCCACCAACTAGCAATGTAGGTAGATTGCTCGTGCAGTAATGTCACCAATCTGCTTATAATGTCACCGGTCAGCTTGATAGAGATGTAAAAAAAAACTTAGATGCAACAAAAAGACACACGAAATACCAGCATATGTTCAAACACAGAAAACCAGTAAAACATACTTACCTACACAAAGTGGACAGCACAGTACATACTTAGAAGCGTCTGGAGACACTGTATTTGGACACGAATATGAGTGCATGTCTTTATATTGTAAATTTCACCAAAAAACAACAAGCACACATCAAAGCAATTAAAGTTAACAAGTGTTTTACTGTGTGAACAAATGTTTGTGTTTTGGGGTGGGAGTGTAAACACTGAGAGGAGGGCTGTAACATGGGTGGATGTGTGAAACGTGCGTTTCACGGCGGAAACCAAACTTTTGCCCCTGCAGAGAGTTTCCAGTCACGGTGATGTAATACTGACAGGGAAACTGAAGCAGCATCACTCCCTGCGCTCCGAGATCCGAGCAGGTCTGCTGTCACCCTGCAGAAGTGTCACAGCTTGTTACTAACATCCACAGTTAACACGGTGTAATCGCTGTAAACAGCTGTGCTATTTTTCTCTTGTTATTCTTTTTCACGTAACCCATTAAACTTAGACCCTTTAGTCATGACCACTAGTCTTGAGCCACAAGCTGATCCAATGCACTTTTCCTCCCTGCATGCAGCTTTACACGAGTGCCTGGGTGTCCCCCCCCCCCCCCCCCCCCCCCCCCCCCCCCCCCCC